>CM062809.1:832845103-833302603 GCA_031772625.1 Pinus tabuliformis | reverse complement strand
TTCTTAAGCAATAGAGACTCTCCGGTCTCTAGTACTTCTTTTGCCTCTTGTACCTTTGGTTCCCCTTCTTATACTAGGGAAACAACAACACTTCTCTGGCTTGCATCCCTGTTTTCTATGCATTCGTATGCCATATGTCCAAGGTTGCCATACCTGTAGCAGCAAATATCTCTTCCTCTACCTCTTCCTCATCCTCGCGAAAAGGATCTTCAGCCTATGAAGTCTCCCTCTTACTCTCGTTTTGGAATTGAGCTACTATCTCCATCTTTTTATGTTGTAGATCTTCCTCTAGTTGACCGATGTCCTCTTCCTCTAGTAATACTTCTTCCTTGGCAAGAATGCTTCCTTGCAAGCTTCTCCTTATTCTTCCAATCTAACGGGTATGCTTCTTCCACAATTCTGGATGATAACACAATGATTTCACCTTGGATGTCCAGCCTGAGACCATTAACATATCTAGTTATCTTCTTTGTGGGTTCCTCTACATATCCATCCTTAATATTCACCTTATAAAACTCTTATGTGTACTCCATAATAATCATCAATCTCTACATCATATTTTGCATGTGCTTGAGTAAAGTGAGTTAATAGTAATTTGGCAAGAATTTACCTCTAAGCTTCGCAACCATTTTTTCCCAACTCTTAATCTTTTGCTTATTTTTCCTTGTTTTTCCAACCTTTATGCCATCCCACCATAAAGTTTCATGTATCTTCAATTTGGTGGCAATAAACTTAACTTTCTTCTTCTCATCCATCTCGTCATATTCGAAAAAACTTATCCATCTCAGTGATCGAGTATATGAGCTCCTCTAGATTCATGCTGCCAGTGTAAGAAGATAGATTTTTCTTCGCCTTGTTGATAGATTCTAGAACTTCCTTTAATATTTTTTCTTCTATAGGATCTCCAATTTATTCTTCGTCTGGAGATTCTTCTTTGTCATTACTTCATCTGCAGCTTTAGGTTCTCTTTAGTTGCTAGTTTCCATGACTGCAATTTTTTCCTCCAACTGCCGCATAGCTCTTATCACTTCAGCATTGGCTATCTAGCCCTTTCTCCTCTCTAAACTCCTTTTGCATCTCGTCCAAATCTATGCGCCATGGCCAACAAATTGTTTTTGGAGTCAATGGAGGATCTGCTCTAATACCAAATGATGGAGACCATAACTTTATATATATATATATATATATATATATAGATATATATATATATATATATATATATATATATATATATATATATTATATAAGCCCCAACACTTAAACTAGAACCACCACAGCCAACATCTTCCGTTAATAGACACCTTATTAGCTCCCTCATCCGTTTCCTACAATACAACTAGACCACGAGGCTTGGGTCCCTCTCTTGGTGCACAATTCCTCATCTCTTAAGACATGGCAACCCGACCTATCCAAAATTACACAATAACTTTACCTTTCGGGAGACAGACTCTGAGACATGAATATTCACATTAAATGGCATCCCCTACTTTTGTTAAAGGTTGTCCCTAGTGCTTTCTAAGAGTACACATACCTTGTCCTTTTGGAAGGAGTCAATATTTCCTCCGTGGACCTCTCGTTAGTTGGATTCCACGTTAGCCCAGGTTCTCATCACACCAATGCTTCACTTATGCACTACTCCTTTACTCTTCTCAAGGAAGACCATTTGGGACACGTCACCCGAGAAAACATGTTTTGGTGAATACTTGTTTGTAAATGTGTTAGAAAACCTACACGGATGAATCTAGCTAGTAAAGGTTGAACACACAGCTTTGCCGAGAAAATACACTAAAAAAAATCGAAAGAACAAAAAGAATTATTGATTAACAGAAAATAGGTTACTATGCTCATGATATACTACATGAGAGTCAACTAATACGCATCACTGGGTGAAGATTCCAAGGTAATGCACCATAGTGTTGATCAATGAGAGGACTCGACACCTACAGCAAGTTCCAGAGAGACCTAGCTAGTTGCGGAGTGAAAGGAGGAGCAAATCAAGGAGTAAATCATGCATAAAGGATATTGCATGTAGTCCCATGCATGCATGGACAGTCAAAGGCACTAATCTGGTGAAGATTCCAATGTTGAAGCCTTTCATGTCAGTGAATTCTCTAACTAAGTTTCCGCATGTGCCAATAATGAAGTTCCTAGGTGTGTAGTACCTCCAACACCCCCCCTGAACACCACTATGGGGAAAAATAGAAAATGGGATCTGGTAACTAAGGCCAAAGGTCACCCAAAATACAGTGCAACTTGTACTAAAATTGAGGAAAGAGGGTAAACCTTGTGGGAACCCCCCCTCAAAATACAATGTAATCGAGGAAGAAAAGACAGTTGCTAAGAAACTGTGTCCTTCACCCAAGACGATCATGCAGAGAATGAAACTTTTGTTGAGTGATTGTCTTCATGAAGATGTCTGCAGTCTGTTCTGCTGAAGGACAGAACTGCAAATCAATGACCCGATCATGTACTATGTCTCTGATGTAGTGCATATGGATTTCTATGTGCTTCGTCTACTGCCGTTGTATTGGATCCCTACAAAATTTGAGAGTGCTCTTGTTGTCACACTAGATGATAGTGGGATGGTGGAACTGGACACCCAACTCAGTGAGGAAGTGTTGTAGTCAGAGAGCCTGAATGGTGATGTTGACTGGTACTCTGTACTAGGCCTTAGCTGAAGAGAGAGCAATAGCAGCTTGCTTCTTCCTCAACCAACAAATAGGGCCAGACCCTAGACTGAGTGAATATCTGGAGGTGGACTTGTGATCAATGTTTTTGCTCACCCAATCAGAATCTGTGAAGCCAAGGAGATTCAATACAGTGCCTGCTGCATAGCGAATCCTGAAGGTGATGGTACCCTGCACATATTGGAGGATGTGCTTGGCATCTTTCCAGTGTAGCTCATGCGGCTCCTGCATATATCTAGAAACTGCCCCTACTGCATATGAGAGATCTGGTCTAGAGTGGGTGAGGTACAGTAAGCTTCCCACTAGCTGTCGGTAGAGAGTACTGTCAACTAATGGAGTGTCACCTCCATCCTCAAGGCATACCACAAACAGAAAAGGAGTCGGTGTTGGCTTGCAATCAGTCATGTGAAATCTCTAGAGGAGATCCTGTGCATACTTAGCCTGAGAGAGTTTGATGCCTGTGGCATCCTGGCTGATCTCAAGACCAAGAAAGAAGTGTAATGGATCCATGTCCATCATTAAGAACCTATCATGCAAGGTCCTCTTGACTGCAGCAATGGCTGAAGTCGAGCTGTCGGTGATCAGGAGATCATCCACATACAAAACTAAGATAAGAAGGGAGTCATGTGTCTTGAGCATGTAAACATTTGGATCAGACTTACATCTTTCAAAGTTTTGTGATAAGAGAAAAGAATCCATCCTCGCATGCCAAGCTCTTGGGGCCTACTTAAGGCCATAGAGAGACTTCTTTAGTATGCATACTAAAGATGAATCCTGAATGAAACCATGTGGTTGCTCCATGTAGATCTCCTCAAATAGGTCTCCGTGAAGAAAGGCATTCCTCACATCCATCTGATGTACTTCCCACCCTTGGGCAGCCACAATGGCAAGTGAAAAGCATATGGAATCCATCTTTGCTACTGGAGAAAAGGTCTCATCATAATCAATGCCATGCACTTGCTGGAAGCCTTTTGGCTACTAGCCTGGCTTTCTGTCTGGTGATTTTCCCATCTACAGTACTCTTGGTCCTGTAGACCCATTTGCATTAGACAAGTTTCCTTCTGAAAGGAAGGGGGACCAGATCCCAGGTCTGGTTCTCGAGGATGGAGTTGTAATCCTCCTCCATGTTGGACTCCAAGAGGGATGCCTAGTAGCCTCAGCATAAGACTGCGGATCATAAGACTAAACCAAATGACAATGCCAGGATGGTGTTGGTTCAGTGGTAGTGAGGGAAAAAGGAGGCTCAATAAACTCTGAGCTAGTCCTCCGCGGATGAAAATTATCCCCCACAAGACCATTTCTAGCAACTAGGTGGTTTTGTGCATATATCTCACTTAAGTTCCTTGTTCTCTGATTTATGATAGGGGAAGTTGATTCACTGCTGGAAGCTCGATCTGGGCTTGGATGTGGATCATCATATGCATGCACTGGATTTGTATCTAAAGACTTTGTCTCTGCATCTGCATGCTCTAACACAACATCTGCATGCTATGTATCTACATCTGAGTTGTTGAAAATAATACTGAGAGGGGGGGGTGAATCAATATTATCAAATTCTTTTTCAACTTATATAAAGATTGGCATATCTGACTAATGAAACTTGTGTATACCTTCCAGACTTATAATTTAATTTATTCTTCAAATGTTGATCATTAATTTGTGTGTCAGAACCATATAACAATAAGCAGGAACAGAAAAGTAGAGCAGACAGTCACACAAAAGAACACAAGATATAAGGTGGAAACCCAATGTGGGTGAAAACCACTTGCTGCAATATGTCTCTATCTTCTTTCAATTAGAAACTTATTTTTACAATGATTCTGTACCGGTGTAGTCTTATACCAGCACGCAGGCTTCAACCTACCAAAGGCTACAACCTTCTCTCGTTCTCCAGACTCTTCTAGAAGGGAGCAACAACCCCCTTAGCTCTTGTACTAGCTAAGGTACTAGTACATAGGTGCTGACCTATAGAAGACTTCTCTTTTCTTCCAAGGACCACGTTTCATAAATTTTCAAACTGGATCCATGAATATCCATCAAACATCAAATAGATCTGCAATCAACCAACTTCCTTGTACAAATATTGAATCAATGACTTCTCAGAACACAGTAGCAGTAACCAGACATCAATTCAGAACCTTGAACATTGTAGTAATAGACAAAGGCAGCTAAAACATATTTTAAGAAAAGTTCGCAACTTCACCAATAGAAATCTGCGTACGTACGCAATATTCACTTCCTTAACCTGCGGGTATCCACGCCTGTGCTGTGTCTAGCCTGCGGGTATCCGCACCTACTCTTTGTAAAACCTGCGGGTATCCGCGCCTGTGCTGTGTTAAATCTGTGGCTATCCGCGCCTGCGCTGTGTCGAGCCTGCGTATATCCACACCTGCGCTATGTCAAACCTCCGGGTATAGATAATTTATCAGACTTCAATTATACCCCAGATTATTAGATTTACAGATCTGATCATGCGCCAAAGAGATCTGGACCCATTAGTAGATCTCTCTTGTAATGCTCAGGTTTCTCCTTGATTCAGGTCCAACTATAACTCACCAACTGATCACTAGTATTTTAGATCTTGCTCCTCTCAAGATATTCAATACATTAGTTGCGCAGCCAAATGATCTCCTTTCCTTTTTATAGCCTAGGCCTTACTCAAACCATGGTCCAAAACCATAGAGATCCAATAATAGGGACCCAATACCTGGGTTCAATACTTTAGATGCAAAACCACGGACCAAAACCATAGGTTAAAAATGTCGGACTAAATACCATGGACCAATCATAAGATTTCCCACGTCTGTACTTTTTTCTACATGAAAGTGCGTGAACTTTACATACACACTTTTTGTTTGGTACACCTGCGTATATGTCCGCACATTCTATTCGACACTCCTGCGTATGTTCGCGGCTTTGTGAACAGAAACCTACGGGTATCTCATTTTCTACTATTTTGAGATCATGAACATGTGATCTGCTATTTGAGTGAGTTGCCATCAAGGACAACACTTATGTCATCGAGCCAAACCTGTGTTATAATGCCAACAATCTCCACCTTTGGACTTGATGGCAACCCAAAGTCACTCAAGGTCTTTTCTCCCCCTTTGACATCAAGGGCAAAGGGTTATGCTCCCCCTGAGTACATGTTGAAATCTTTGCTTTGCTGTGTTGTCCAAGCTCCCCTGACATATAGGCAAGATCTGCAAGAAGATGTTCTACAAAATAAATATGAATTTATACATCATAACTGACCTTCCTATCACCAAAGACTCATACATACGACTCCCAACCAAGTGGGGATACCTGATATAATAAGCATATGACATTATCCATCCCAGGCACAGTGGGGCAACCAAGATAGGCCATTACATGACCTTTACAAAAGAAAGATAGAGACAAAATATCAGCAGCATCTTTCAATCATTATTCAGATCAGTATCCATGTTCTGCTTCTGCACTAACTCCTCCTGAAATCAAAACAACTGAAGAATTGAACCAAGATCTTCTATGATAATGCCAACAATGCATTATTAGAAGAATATATGCTCCCCCTAAACCTGTGCCAGATTGTCTCTGACAAGCCCATATCGGACTCTTCTCATCCCTGCTTTTCTTCAAGATGACTGTACCCACATAAACCAGCGTATGTATGCGTATATCCCATATGAAACTCGCGTACAACCAACAATATCTGAAAACAGACAGGATTCAACAGCAAGATGATGCATCAATTACCCCCAACTTTTGTCTCAGGTATTCAAAGGTCTCCCTGGGCAGTGGTTTGGTGAGAATATCAGCAACTTGTTCCTTAGAGGGAACATACTCCAATTTGACCTTTTGTTCAAGCACTTGTTCTCGGAGAAAATGATACTTCTCCCTGGGCAGTGGTTTGGTGAGAATATCAGCAACTTGTTCCTTAGAGGGAACATACTCCAATTTGACCTTTTGTTCAAGCACTTGTTCTCGGAGAAAATGATACTTGATTGGTATGTGCTTAGTCATTGAATGCATGACATGATTCTTTGAAATACCGATTGCACTTGTATTGTCACAGAAAATAGAGATAGGTGGAGTGCAGGTGATTTGAAGATCTTGCAATGTTTGCATCATCCAAAGGAGTTGGGTGTAGCAAGATGCAACAACTACATATTCTGCTTCAGCTGTAAATAATGCAATAGAGCTTTGTTTCTTGCTAAACCAAGATACTAATCCAGGACCCATGAAGAATGCACCACCACTAGTGCTTTTCCTGTCATCTATGCTTCCTTCCCAATCCGCATCAGTGTATGCATGAAGTGTTAGATCTGTACCTCTAGGATACCATAAGCCATAGTTTTGAGTTCCTTGAAGATACTTGAAAATTCTCTTAACTGCCTGAAGACTAGTTTCCTTTGGATTTGCCTGAAACCTTCCAACTATTCCCACTGCATGCATAATTTCTGGTCAGGTACCTGTTAGATAGAGAAAACTACCAATCATGGATCTATAGGTTGGTTGATGTACAACTGCCAATTCATCATTTGCGCTGAGGCTGCATCCTGTCACCATAGGGGTAGATACTGTTTTCGAATCCTCCATCCCATATTTCTTCAAGATCTGCTTGAGATATTTGGTTTGTGATAGAAAAATGCCGTCTTTTTTTTGTTGGACTTGTAAACCAAGAAAATATGTGAGCTCACCAAGCATGGACATTTCAAACTCTTTCTGCATCACCAAGGCAAAATTTTGACTCATGTCTTCTTCATTGCTACCAAAGATGATATCATCAACATACACAACAAGTATCAGCAACTTATCATTGTCAATTTTTATATATAGATTGCTATCAGTTGATCCTTTTATAAAACCTTGTTGATGGAGGTACTTATCCAACTGATAATACCACACCCTTGGAGCCTGTTTAAGGCCATAGAGAGCCTTTTTGAGTCTGCATACAAGTTTTGGATCATTTCCAAGAATAAACCCATCTGGTTGTTCAATATATACTTCTTCATTTAAGTCTCCATTCAGAAAGGCAGATTTTACGTCCATCTGAAATACTTTGAACTTCTGAAAGCTAGAGAGAGCAAGGAACATTATTATGGCCTCAACTCTGGCAACTGGAGCAAAAGTTTCTTCAAAGTCTATTCCTTCATGTTGTGCATATCCTTTACAAACAAGTCTTGCCTTGTTTCTAACCACATCCCCATTTTCATTTAGCTTATTTTTGAAAATCCATTTTGTCCCTATGACATTCTTATCTTTTTGTCTAGGAACCAAGTCCCAAGTGTTATTCTTTTCAATCTGCTCGAGTTCTTCTTCCACGGCCTTAACCCAGCGTTCATCTTTGCAAGCCTCTCTTACGTTCTGCGGTTCAGTGGAGGAGAGCAATGCTAGATAGCTTGAAGCTTCTGAAATGGTTCTTCTTGTTTATACACCTGCGTCTTTCTGCCCCGAAATTTGAGATTCTGGATGATTCTTCTGAGCGTATCTGGATGGAGTCTTTTCTTCTATCCTTATCTGTTCTTCTGGTGCCTCCTGGGTTTCTTCTTCGTCATGAATCTGATTTGATGTTGATGGATAGTTTTCGCCATCTTTCGAAATCTTCAGATTTTACCTGCTTAGGAGTGTTTCCTTCTTCATCAACCACTACATCAATACTTTCAACAATTTTACCAAGTCTTTTATTGTAACATTTGTAAGCTTTGTTGTGGGGAGAGTAGCCAAGTAAAATGCCTTCATCTGCTCTAGGTTCAAACTTGCCAAGATTTTCATCAGTTCTTTTAATGTAGCATTTGCTTCCAAAAATTTTGAAGTATTTTACTGTGGGAGTCTTACCGTACCAAAGTTCATGAGGAGTCTGAGTGTTGTTTACCCAGACGTTTGTCTTGTTGAGAATAGTAACAGCGGCAAATGCGGCTTCTCCCCAGAAGGTTGCGGGAGTTCCAGACTCATCAAGCATAGCACGAGCCATTTGTTGAACCATTCTGTTCATCCTCTCCACTACTCCATTTTGCTGAGGAGTCCTTGCAGCAGAGAATTCCCTTCGTATTCCATGTTCTTCACAAAAATCGAAAAATTCATCTGAGGTAAATTCCCCTCCTCGATCAGATCTGAGGCATTTGATTCTGCGATCTGATTCATTTTCAACCAAAGCTTTGAATGAATTGAACTTTTCGAAAGCTTCATCTTTATACTTCATGAGTCCTATCCAACACATCCTTGAAAAGTCATCAATGAAAAATATGAAATATTCTTCTCCTCGAGGTGACCTCTTCCTAGTTGGACCACATATATCAGTGTGAACAAGTTCAAGTGGCCTGCTAGCTAATCCTTCCTTCTCAGGGAAATTAGTTCTGGTTTGCTTACCAAATTGACATGATTTGCATATTGTATTGTCTGGAATTCTGATGTCAGGAAGATCACGAACTCCCTGATATTTGCATGCTTTCCTTATTTGAGAGAAGCTAAGATGCCCCAGTCTTCTGTGCCATAGCCAGTGTTCATCATTCTTGCTTAAATAGCATTGTTATTGTTCTCCCTTGAGTACGTATAAGTTATTTGGAGTTCTTATGCCTCTAATCATTGTTTTTCCTGTATCAAGCTCACGAACAATACATCCATTTGATCGAAATATTACCTTAGTTCCTTGATCACACATCTGACTGACACTCAATAGATTATGCTTTAAGCCATCAACATACATAACATTTCTAGCCTTGACCTTTTCTTTCAAACGAACAGAGCCTTTACCTTTTATGAATGCAGGGGTGTCATTTCCAAATGAGACCTTCTTTTCCTTTTCTAAGGCACTATAAGACTGAAGTTTTTCTTTATTACCTGTCATATGTTTCGAGCATCCATTGTCGATGTACCATTGATTTTCCTGTCCTTCTACATATAAGGCTATCCCACATCTTTCCGGTTGTGTTTCTTTCTTTTTCCATGTTTTGGAACTCAATGAAGCTTGCTCCTTCTGAGTTGTTTGTCGAAACCTGCTTCTGCATTCAGAATCTTCATGACAAAAGTTGTTACAGATAGAACATTCCATTTCATTTTCAAGAGCAGAGAATTTTTTGTAGGTTCTTTTCATGATTCTTGTCCTACTCCTTTGTTTTTGAGCTTCCCTAGTCATGATGGTCTTGTAGGCAACACATTGAGCAGCTTTATGACCAAAGTTATGACAAGAGAAACATTGGCCATTGAAGAAATTCCTGCGATTATCAAATCTACCAACCATATGATTGTAGTTTCCATTCATTCTTGATCGAAATTGAGAATGATTTACCTGTGGTCGGTTGAGGCTTCTGTTCATCCTTGACATAGATTGCCCCTGATTTACTTGATAATCTTTGATCATTCTTGAAGCAAATTATCCCTGATTTACCTGGTGATCTGCATTATGCTTTTGCTGTCGATTGTCAACTTGCTCACTTCTCCTTGCTGCATCAAGGTAGCTTTTGGAGGTGGATGGCTTCTGCGCTTACTTCTGAGCTTCAGAGGCTTCTTCGGAATATCCGAGACCAGTCTTGATTAGAGGAGAATGCTACACTTTGATAATCTCATCTAGAGTTTCAGATCCTTTAGAAAATCTGAGATTAAGGGCTTTTTTTTTCTCAATTTCTTTTCTAAGTCCCATAATTTCACATTCTAACTCTTCATTGTGTTTATCTTTTTCAGCAAGCTGGAATGTTAGAGTATCTATAATCATATTCTTTTCCTCTAAACAAACTTTAAGTTTATAAATTTCTTCATAAATACCTTCTTCATTTATAGCATCCAGCAAATCATCATCTTCAAAAGCCATCAAAATTCTATCATCATTACCTTGTTCATCTTCATCACTATTTGAAAATCCATCACTGTCTTCATGCGTGTAATAGCTCTTCTTATTTACATTTTGTTTTCTGTTCCATCTAAAAGGTTCCTTACCTTTGTCTAGTTTATCCTTATGAGGACACTTTGTAGCATAATGACCAACTCTTCCACAAGCAAAGCATTTGAAAGGTAGCTTACCTCTGAATCTTCCAGTTCCCCGTTGAAGGTTCTTGACAAAATTTGATTCTTCCTCTTCTTCTGACATATGTCCTGCCTCATAGTAATCTCCTTTTCCTGAAGCCTTGAATGTAGCTTCTCTCCTGTCTGATGGTCCTCCTTTTCTCATCTCGTAAGTAGTTAGAATTTTGTGCAGCTGTGACATGGTAAGGCTCTGTAGATTTTGCTTTTATTCTATGGCAGAAACTTTTGAATCAAACTTAGGAGACAAAGATCTTAGAACTTTTTCAACTAAAACAACTTCTTTTATTTCTTCACCCTAGTTTTTCAGACAATTTACGATCTCATCTATACGTAGGAAATAGCTAGCCACACTTTCATCATTACGCATTTTGAGACTTTCATATTGAATTCTAAGAGTTTGCAATTTTTCTCGTTTTACTTGTTCATCTCCTTCATAGCTCAGAACGATCTTGTCCCATATTTCTTTTGTGCTTTTGAGCTGCATAACCTTGATGAATTCTGATTGAGATAGACTTCCTAATAGAGTATTGACAGCTTTTACATTTGTTTCATACTGCTTCTTACCAACTGCATCTGTAGGAGTTCCTGATGGAAATGTGTATCATGTTTCCACAATATCCCAAACTTCTGTACCAAGAGATTGAAGATAAGCAGTGATTCTTACCTTCCAATAGACGAAGTTGCTCCCATCAAAAATCGGTGGCCTGATAGATGCTTCTTTTTCATAGTTTCTCATGATGATAGATCTTCCTTCAAGCGATCAAGCTTTTCCTGAAGGACCTGCTCTGATACCAATTGTTGAAAATAATACTGAGAGGGGGGGTGAATCAGTATTATCAAATTCTTTTTCAACTTATATAAAGATTAGCAGATCTGACTAATGAAACTTGTGTATACCTTCCAGACTTATAATTTAATTTATTCTTCAGATGTTGATCATTAATCTGTGTGTCAGAACCATATAACAATAAGTAGGAATAGAAAAGTAGAGCAGACAGTCACACAAAAGAACACAAGATATAAGGTGGAAACCCAATGTGGCTGAAAACCACCTGCTGCAATATGTCTCTATCTTCTTTCAATTAGAAACTTCTTTTTACAATGATTCTGTACTGGTGCAATCTTATACCAGCACATAGGCTTCAACCTGCAGAAGGCTACAACCTTCTCTCGTTCTCCGGACTCTTCTAGTACAACCCCCTTAACTCTTGTACTAGCTGAGGTACTAGTACGTAGGTGCTGAAACATCAAATATATCTGCAATCAACCAACTTCCTTGTACAAATGCTAAATCAATAACTTCTCAGAACACAGCACCAGTAACCAGACATCAATTTAGAACCCTAAACACTGTAGTAATAGACAAAACTAGCTAAAACTTATTTCAAGAAAAGTCTGCAACTTCACCAATAGAAATCTGCATACGTACGCAGTATTCACTTCCTTAACCTGCGAGTATCCGCGCCTGTGCTATGTCTAGCCTGCGGGTATCCGCGCCTGCTTTGTGTAAAACCTGCGGGTATCTGCGCCTGCGCTGTGTTAAATCTACGGGTATCCACACCTGTGCTGTGTTGAGCCTGTGTATATCCGCACCTGTGCTGTGTCAAACCTGCGGGTATAGATAATTTATCAGACTTCAATTATACCCCAGATTATCATATTTACAGATCTGATCATGCGCCAAAGAGATCTCAACCCATCAGTAGATCCGTCTTGTAATGCTCAGGTTTCTCCTTGATTCAGGTCCAGCTATAACTCGCCAACCGATCACCAGTATTTCAGATCTTACTCCTCTCAAGATATTCAATACATTAGTTATGCAGCCAAATGATCTCCTTTCCTTTTTATAGCCTAGGCCTTACTCAAACCATGGTCCAAAACCATAGAGATCCAATACTAGGGACCCAATACCTGGGTTCAATACTTTAGATGCAAAACCACGGACCAAAACCATAGGTTCAAAATGTCGGACTAAATACAATGGACTAATCATAAGATTTCCCACATGCGCACTTTTTTTTGCATGAAAGTGCGTGAACTTTACATACGCACTTTTTGTTCGGTACACTTGCGTATATGTCCACACCTTTTGTTCAGCGCACCTACGTATGTCCATGACTTTGTGAACAGAAACCTACGGGTATCTCATTTTCTGCTATTTTGAGAGCCTGAACATGTGATCTGCTATTTGAGTGAGTTGCCATCAAGGACAACACTTATGTCATCAAGCCAAACCTATGTCATAATGCCAACATGAGTGTAGTGAGTCATCAGCTCGGTCATGAGGTGGATAAAAGGTGTCTGCATGTGGCAATTGAGGTGAATGTGAGTGACTTTCCTCAAATTGGACACTTCGCTCAATGATGAGCTTGTCCATAAAGGAAATCAGGAGTCGGTATCCCTTCACACCATCAGGTATCCAACGAAGATGTACTCAATGCTCTATGGATCAAGAGCTTTCTTCTTTTCAGAGGGGATCCTGGCCCATTCTCGAGACCCGAAAACACGGAAGTGGGTGACCTCCAGTTTAGTGCCGCTTCAAGCCTCAAAGGGGGTCTGATCCTTGATAGATATATGAGGAGATCTGTTCTGGATGTAGTTAGCACAATTAAGTGCTTCAGCCCATAACTTATGAGGTAGTGACTTAGCATGTAGCATGCAGGAAGCCATCTCTTTGAGAGATTGATTCTTTCTCTTAGCAACTCCGTTCTACTACAGAGTGTATGGAACTATGTGCTGCAACTATATGCTGGACTCAGGGCAAAGGTTCTTGTGCTATGTTAACATATTCCCCTGCATTGTCTGTACGGATGGCTTTGATATTTCTCTCTGACTGTGTCTCAACTAGTGCTTTGAAATCTTCAAAGTTCACTAAAACTTCAGATTTGGCCTTGAGAAGATACACCCAAGTATACTGTGAGAAATCATCAATAAATGTAAGCACATACCTGGTTGAAGGGAAAATACCCCTAGGGTCCTTTGGGCTAAGACTCTACCAAACTGAAAATTGCTTATACAAAGAAACACACACACACAGCCATCTTTTTTACTTTTAAGCAAATTCTAATGTTTAGGGTACATACCTAAGGTCCTACGTTCGAGAAGACCGTTAGGGTGCAAACCCTTCTTGGAGTTCCCTTCTTCTTCCTTTGACCTGCAAGACAAACAGATCAAAGAACACAACAGTACATGTATAGAAGTTTATGTATAAATCATCTTTATGCTATAAAGTTAGTTATAAAAAATCTTTAAGTAACCACTTTCATAAGAATTCAACACAAGAATCTCAAAAGCATAAAGAAAGATTATTCGGGAACAAAGACGTGTTTCTTTATATATAAAGGCAAATAAAGTACATATATCGGAAAGATATCACCTGAACACCTTCAGCAGGCTCCAAGCAAGCTTCCTCCCGGATTCGTTCCAGCCTCCAGCCTCCAACAAGAGCTCCTTCCAAGTCTTACTCAATGATGATGTCAAGGATGAATGATCACCAATACACATGGAAACAAGGGTTTCCTATGCAAAATGGGGGAAGTGCAGAATGCACCAAGGACTTCAGACCTGGTCTAAGGGAGAAATCTCAGCATAATAATCTTGCTCTCCTTTCTCTCTCCCATTGGCCTTCCCTTTGATGTCTTTTTATACCCTCTCCAAAGTAGTTTTTTAGTTAGGAGTTGGTTGGGAACAGTTGGGCCACGGGCACTAACAGGTGATCCAGCAGGTAAACCCGCGATCACCGCCCGAAAAAGAGGAAATTATATTTTTTTTAAGTGTTTTAATAGATACACGCGGGTTGGGTATGACAGACCCGCGTGTACACGCGTTTAACACAGGGCAAAGTTGCGTATAGGGAATAAAACACTGTTTTTTTAAATTTTTGGACCAGGTCTGGAAGGAGGGGTTGCCCTAGGCCATAAGTGCAGCATCACAAACCATAAGAGTGAGATTTGGAGCTATAACAGATGCCCCCTAATGTATGAGGTCAGAAGGGGAACATGATGGCCGAAATACATTAAGTAAGTTCAAGGAAAGGAACTCTTCCGAAAAACCGAGGAGGACTTCACCAGAATTCAGCCTGCCAAGCCACCGAAAGGAGATCAGAAAGAAACACTGTCTGAGGCGGGCATACCCATGCTCAGGAAAAGTAAAGCATGTCCGCATATCAAGTACAAGCGGATCCACTAAGTATACAAGTATAAATGACTGTAAAATACATAATGGATCATCTGATCATAATGAGTAAGTACATGTCTCAATATCACATATAAAACTGTCAATGATGCTGAAAGATGCAACGGATCACTGAAATCAAAGACTGATCCCATAAGGTACCAACTGAACATGATGGAATAGGATGGTACTACACTGCAAACTCAGGTGCCAGCATATAGAATGTCGCCATGACTGACTGCAACATATAAGGTGGAATGGTATCAACTAGCAGCAACAGGAGCAACTGTCAAGTGAACCAATGAATGCTGATACAACCTGAGGTCTTCACCGACCGCCGTGGTACATTTCTACACCATGGGAATAAATGATCTGAAGTCGACCATGTGAGAAATCGTTTGATTACTGGTCATTGATGTATACCGTTAACAAACGCGAGACTACTCACCGATAATGATAATGAGCGTCAAGGTACCCAGTACAATCTAACAAGTGTGAATAGATGAGCTGAAGTCGAACACCTGTAAGAATCTATCAATCAGGAGACAATGATGGTTTCCCACTGTCGATAGCGAGGAATCTGCCACTAATGACTGCAAACCCCAAGGTACTGCCAAATGGACTCTAGATCTTTGCCCCAGAGCAATGAGTCGGAGTCGATAGGGAAAGATCCGCTAGAAGGAAGGCATTAAGGCATCCTCCATCAATCTAGCGCGAGTGTAACCCGTAGGCCAATAATGTGGAAGGAATCAGACGAAAAAGATGTAGTAACCCAACCGAAGTACGTTTCCGGCGTACACAAGATGTGGCTAGCGCACGGCAGAAACCCTCTGAACCAACCAATAATGAAAGCTGACACAGAGGCGAGGTATCCACCAATAGGGTCAAATGGAAACCAAGGTACTGCACGAATCCCAATGTGTGATAATGTATGCTGATGTCGAACACAAGGGAAACCACTCAGTCAAAGACCCATGATACTGATCGATGCTGAGCACAAGGTGACCTATCAATAATGAAAATAGGGCCAGGGTGCGGTCTCTAGGTCTGCCCTCAGAGCAATGTGTCGTCGTCGATAAGGACAAGACCCGCCAGCAAGAAGTCAATGGGGACCTTCTCAAACCGGCACGAGTGAAGGACCAATATAACTGATGTGATGATAGACATGACACTGACAACCAGGGATGGCCGACTGAAAAATGAGTCAAGAGACACCGCAGAAAGGCCGACTCAGGCTAACTTCCCTTGAACAAAAGCACGACTCAATGTGACTATGTGGCAGCATATAATGAATCTGTATAAGTTCGTCATGCAGGAGGCACGAACGAACCCTCCATATGATTGGAAGAGATAACCAATCGGGGGAGAACTGACTCGATAACAAGGTTATGGCTTACCTAAGTCAAACTAAATCCCACCCAAGCGGAGGAGACTTTGTTTTGAGTGCTTTGTTCAAGGGCGACACGACTGACTCTAGCTGCCAACAATAAATGGAAATAATGTCCCTGTTCCCGCTCTTTTTGGAATATTTAATTTTTTTGTCTTTTTCTGATAAGCCGGAAAAAGAATAAAAGAATGCTATGGTACAGTGGAAAGAACGAGTGTCGGTGAAACAGATGATCTAGTTCCTGGGAAAGGAACGTTCCTATGCTCAATGCAGGGAGGTGAAAAACTGGTCAGTGACACTCAGAGGTATGTCCCTTCCACGGATCTGGGTATGTCAAGCTGCAGAGGTCAAGGGTATGCAAGGTCGATTTTTGCAGACGTCATGGTCAAAAGTGGGCTTAAACACGAGTCCAAGTGAAGCCGGCTATAGGCCAAAAGGTGCAAATGGTCAACATGCAATGCAGAAGTACAACTCAACACACATAGGAGCCTCTAGGGTATAAGGCCAGAACGAAGCGAAGAAGCAAAGAAGAATGAGTCTTCAACGCATAAGTCATGGCGGGACTACAGAGGACTCCCGAGCCTACTCAAAACGAAGCAGCATGGGCAACAAATGTCAGTGAGGTGCTAACTAGGATGCCCATGTAAAAGGATGGCTCTACCATCATGTCATGATTTAAAGAATCGGCGAGTGAAAATGGCTTGCGAACCATAACATGATGGGATCGACCCTACGGCAGATGTATCGGTCAAATGGAGGCTAGTATGCATAATGCAACGGAAAAATGGTGTCCCTAACCTATATGCCAGTGAGAACACGATACCTGCCATGACGGGTCAGCAGTCATGGAACCGTCTCGAACCGTCGAAAAATGTCCAAAATGTCCTGAAAAACAACTCAATCTCGACATTCCAAGCTCCCAAGTTAAAAGTGACATGAAACCAAACAAAATAAAATTTTGAAAAAATTTTGCATTTTCAAAACTTATAAAAATAAATTTTGGACTTACCATTTTCACCGTTTGACTTGGAGAGCAAATTGTGGAGCAAAAGGAGCAAACTTTCCCCGTGACTTATTCAACCGTTCAAACTTGCCGAAAACTTCCAGGTAAGCACTAAACTTGTCTTGCAATCAATTGTGATAGTTTTTAGGAAGTTTAATTAATGTTTCACCGTTAGATTTTTGCAAAAAATTGCTCTGCGGCGTACACGCGGGTTGGATGTATATAAATCGCGTATACGACGGCCCTACACGCGACTGTGTATAGGGTAAACCGCGTGTGCGCAGCGAAAAATTTTTATACAAAAAACTAATGGATGAAAATGATTTTTTCTTCCAGGATGACTCTCACATGGCGTGAAAGAGAGCACTCAGCTGTAGATAATGAAGTTATGGACAATGATGAGGCATTAGATGCCTTACGGGGATGCGGATTGTTAAAATTCTTCAAGTTGCCGAATATGAAAGCAAATGTGCGTCTGCTCGAGAGACTTATTGATTATTGGGATGTCGAGGAAGAAGCTTTTATGATTGATCAGATGCCACTCAGGATAGAAGTGGAAGATATATATTTCATCACGGGCCTTTCCCGAAGGGGAGAGGTAGTCCACTCCCGGGGCAGGACCCGGAATAGTCTCAGCGTAGACGACTATGTACAACTTTACTGCCCAGGTCATCGGAAGTTCGGGAGTCAGATCTCGATCCCACACGTGGCGAGTTTGTCACTGCGGATAATCCTGTTCACCATAGCTCGAGTGAACGGGTCATCTTCGCTACATCAGGCATCACGGGTAAACATGAGCGTAGCAGTGGACTGTCTCACCACGGTGTTTGACTGGTGTACTCCTCTACTTGCCAACATGAAGGAGCAGCTTGCTTCTATCAGGAAGGGACAGACCAAGAACTTTGGGTACGGAACCATTTTATGCACGTTTTTCTTCGAGAAGGTTCCCGCACTCCGCCCCAGGGTAGCAGTTCCCATCAGTAGTCCACGTGATCCACGTATGGGCCGGTGGGCTGACTTGATGAAACGTCTGGGGGGTGGGGAAGTGCCCAGGAATGCATTCGACGACGACTTTTTTGCTTGGTGGGAGCAACAGATCATCGCCATAGACGACTACCCCTATGCTGGACTGGATTTCCGAGGAGATCCTGACCTAGTGTTACCACCAGACGCAGCATGGGGCGAGATCGGTAAGATTTTTTTGATTTTTATGATTTTATGATTTTTAGGATTTTTCAAGCATAATGATGAACTTTGAAAAATATATATATTTTTTTTTGATGAGATTCAAATGACTGATATGATGATCATGTTCCAGACATTGGGCCCGTGCGACCAGATGGATTCCCACGGCATGGACGGCGTGGCCGAGGAGCCGAAGAGGAGGCTGCGAATGCGGAAAGGACCCTCAACAACGTCCAGCGACACTTGGCGAGATTGAGCTACCAAGTACCGATGGCCGAGATAGAGGACCTTCCTCCAGATATGCAGCGTCATGTGGTTGGGATGCCACGTGACTGGGTTCGCGTCTTTCGGCGCGTGGCCACTGCTATAGTTAGTTATTTAGATGCTCATCCAGAGCCGAGGCATTAGATATGCCTGACATGATTATGGGCATTTGAGTCCCAATTTTGTATATTTTGGACACACATATGTACACTCGAGACGCTTTGCGATATATATATATACAGTTTGACTTTTTGATGCATGATTTTATGATGATGAATGATTGATATGCCAGTCTAATGCTTGATTAGCGATAGAATCAGCTAACCAATTTTGAGATCTTGGAATGTGCAAATAATTAATGTAAATAAATGATCTTTGCAACAACCTCACCCTTAAATATTGGCGATATAATGATGGATCTCTAACCCGATAAATGTTATTTAACTGAGACACTATCAATTGAGAATCAAGATACACTACCAACAAGTCGATCCCATGAGAGATTGCCTCGGATAATAAATTGATAACAGCTGTATACTCGGCCATATTGTTTGAAGCAGGACCGATACACACGCCTCTCGATGTCATCAACTGACCAGTTGGGTAATAAAGTACCCAAGCTGCGGAAGCAAGATTCCGAGTGTGCCGACTAGCACCATCGGCGAATCCAAAATAAACCAAATCATCCATCAACACCTGCCAAAGCAGACCAAAAGTGCTGATATCAGAAAACGCTCGATAAGATATGTACAAATATACATAAAATACAAAGAAGCCATTGCCTGGTAAAACTAAGCAAAATACTTCTTTAAATAGAGCCCATTTCGGGGCTCCGCCAGCTTGTTTCCTTCGAAATCAATTAACTCATACGATCCTTTTTCTAAGACTCGTTTGATAATGAAAGGACCGTACCACATAGGCTTGAATTTGCCTGCCCCCAAGGCGTCCTTATCTTGGTCATAGACCAAGACAAGGTCACCTTCAGAAAAGACACGAGGTCTGACAGACTTATCATACTGAGTTTTGACCCTTTTCTTATGGGCCTCATTCGTCGTGGCGGCATCTCGACGCTGCTCATCGAGATGTTCCAGGTGAACTAGGCGCTCCTCGAGACTCGAAGTCTCAGGAAGAAGCTCGACAGCCAATTTCAGAGATGGAATTTCACATTCAACCGGAAAGATAGATTCCACCCCGTAAACTAACTGAAAAGGAGTAAAACCAGTAGCCGTTTTAACGGAGGTTCGGTATGCCCAAAGAGCCGGATACAACATAATGTGCCAATTGGACCGATTTTTATCGATTGTCTGTTGGAGTATCGTCTTAAGAGTTTTATTGACCGCCTCGACCTGTCCATTGGCCTGAGGATAGTAAGGAGACGAATGCTCTTGACGGAAACCTAATTTAAAAGCCAATTCGGACATTAGCTGATTTTGGAAATGACTGCCATGGTCAGTGACAATCTCTCTTGGGATACCGAATCTTGAGATAACTTGATTGAAAAGAAACAAAGCTGCCGTGTCACTGTCGTTCTTATAAGTAGGCATGGCTTCAGCCCACTTCGTGAAGTAGTCTACAGCCACGATAATGTACTTGTGATTTGCCGCTGAAGGCGGATTACAAGTCGTAAAATCAATACCCCACTTAGTAAAGGGACCGACGGTGACAACGGGAAAAAGGGGAGCTGGATGCGCGCGCATCTTGCGAGTAAAAATTTGACACGGGTGACAGCGTTTTACCGCTTCCACACAGTCCTTAAAGAGTGAAGGCCAAAAGTAGCCGGCACGTAAGATGCGCTGGGCTGTAGCAAGCCCGGATAGATGACCACCACAAGCTCCACTGTGGCAATCATTAAGAACAGACTCTGCTTCCTCTAAGGTTAAACAACGTCGAAGAATTGAATCAACCCCTCGACGGTATAAAGTGTCACCAATGATAACATAGTTTTTAGCCAGGTGACGTAACTTGCGGCGTTCATCCTTGGAGGAAGTAGAGGGAAACTTCGAAGTCTGGAGATAAACAATGATATCTCCATACCAAGGGTCTTGTGAAGAGATGAGGAATATATGTTCGTCGGGTAAACTTTCCTCATAAACAACATCCTCTCCACAAGGAAGCTCAGAAATTAGCTCCGCGAAGACCATAGATTTCTTAGACTTGGCGGACAAGAACTCGAGGTCGAATTCTTGTAAAATGACTATCCATCTATTATATTTGCCCCCAATCACTCGCCTACTGAGGACAAATTGGAATGGATTGACCGCCGCTAAGACAAAAGTTTTGCGTAGCAAAATGTAATGACGGAGCCTCTGGACAGCATGGACTGCTGCCAAGGCCAACTTCTCAACAGGAGAATAGCGGAGTTCAGGGCCTATCAAGCCTCGGCTCAAATAATAAATCACGTGCTCGACCAGAGCATCGTCTTCCTGAACTAGAACCATACCAATGGTAGATTCTGCTGCAGCGAGATATAAAAGGAAGTCTCTACCGTAATCCGGTGGACTCAAAAGCGGGGCAGAGACTAATGCCTTTTTCAAAGCATCAAACGACCGCTGCGCAAAGTCGTCCCACAGGAATGGAACTCCTTTCCGTAGCAAACGCATGAACCCTTTAGTGATCTCGGCATAGTTTGCTATAAACCTTCTTAAGAAATTGGCCTTCCCTTGAAGACTTTGAAGTTGACGAATTGAAGACGGGGGAGGCAACTGAACTATTGCCTCAACCTTGAAGGGATCAACCCGAATCCCTTCATTGGAAACTATAAACCCTAACAACCGACCTGATGTAACCGCGAAAACGCACTTATTAGGATTCAACCGGATTTTGTAAAAACGACATCGCTCAAAGACTAATCGAAGATGACTAGGATGATCAGTTCTCTTTCGAGAACGAGCAGCGAGATCATCTAAGTATGCCTCGATGATATGTTTGATGTCGTGGAAAGCGTAAGACATGGCCCGCTGAAAGGTGGCTCCAGCATTTTTAAGACCGAAGGGCATCTTTCGATATGCAAAGGTACCCCAGGGACATATGAAGGCAGTCTTATGCTGATCCTCAGGACGAATAGAGATTTGATTATAACCTGAGAAACCATCCATAAAGGAGAAAATCGCATTACCCGCACACTCGTCAATAATTTGATCAATAAATGGCGTGGGGTAATTGTCTTTTGGACAAGCCTTGTTTAAGTCCCTAAAATCGATGCATACGCGGATTGTTCCTTGCTTTTTGTCCACAGGGACTGGATTCGAAACCCAATCCGTAAGAGGAACAGGGTATATAAAACCCGCCCTTAGCAGCTTCTCAACCTCAGCTTTGATAGCCGCTGCTTTCCTAGGGTTAACCGGCCGAAGCCTTTGACGAATCGGTTTTGCGTTTTCGTACGTCTTGATCTCATGTTGGACTATAGAAGGATCAATGCCGGGCATTTCCTCATAAGACCAAGCAAATACATCACGATATTCCTTGAATAGGTCGGTGTAAATTTGAATTTCTTCAGGGGAACACTCACTTCCGATGAAGATATTCTCGATGATGTTAGGATTTTTAGAGATGTTTATAGGTATCGTTTTTGAGATTACCGACATATTACCTTCAGCACGTGTGTGTGTTGGAGCCAAAGGGTTCGATACCGTACAAACATCACTACCAACGAGCTCGGAGAATCTAGATTCTACTTCCTGCAATGGAGGAAGAAAATATGAGCGATGGTGTAAGTCTTCCCAAGGTCGATCTATACCCATCATAATTTCGAGGATTGCTTCTTCAGAAGGTAGAACCGAATCTAAGCAGTCCAAGGCAGAGTTAGAATCAAAGCTCCAAGCGGGGGCCACATGACCATCTAGCTCCTCTTCGGAAAAGGGAGTAGAATGGTTATCTGCAGAGTCTACGATAGCCTGATATCTAAGCTCAGCTGCAGATATAGGAAACGCCATTCCATTAACTTGCCCTTCAACTAATGTGGTCGTAGGTGAAGGCAAGGTCCAAGGGTCGGAAAAATGATGAGTTCGGAAGAACTCCTCTCGAGAAGATTCCTTGGATGATGAAATAGCATTGATTCTTGCAAAAGGAGAGGGAAGATCAAACGTACCCATCAATGAGGAATACATCCCTACTCCTAAATTCTCAGTCGGCGGGCGAGGGTTATCCACCAAAGGAACAGTAGAGTCGGAGGTTGCTTGAGGATCGATTGGAGCATAGTCCAATTGATCAACCTTAACGATTTTCCCCTCATGAGGAAAGCAAATGACACGAAACAGAGTCGAAACAACGGCTTCCATCTCGTACACCCAGTTCCTTCCTAATAGGAGATTATAGTCTAGGTTAGCATCTACGACTTCAACTTCGATATTAACGACCTTCCCTCCAACACATATAGGAAAGGCGGGGATAATCCCATGCGGCTTGTGAGAATGGCCATCAAATGCAGTTAAGACGGTTGGTGAAGGAACAGCCGAAGGTGAACCAATAGCCTTCCAACATGACATGGACATGACGCATGTGGAAGCTCCTTCATCTATAACGGTGCGAAAAATATTGATTTTCCGGTATGTTGACTTTACCTGAAAAGCCATATGATGAGGGAGTCTCTTTTTAACATTTGACATGTCAAAAGAGAGCACTAGAGAGTTAGCTGAATCGACTGCTCCAATGGCGGAGAGTAAAGCACTTCTCTGAGACGGACACGACTGGAGAACTTCCAAAGCGGACATAGCACATGGGCTTTGAGCCAAATCCTCCACAATGGAGTAATTTTGAGCAGCTCTAGCGTTGGGGTTAATTGTCGCGCGTTTGGCGGAACCTTTCGGTATCCTAGGTACAGTCTCAACAGGAGGTCGCTCAATATGAAGGTCATTACTTCCGGGAACCGTTTTATCCTTAGATGTTTCGGCTTCACCATAATCACGTGACCGAGTAGTCACGTTAACGTTTGAACCCATCATAAAAACATTTGATGCTTTTTCCCCTTCCTGGTTGCCCCCTGAGGAGGTCCCAGGATTCGAATTTGCGCCAGCAAGAAGTTGCTGCCCTTGGGGAAACGGGTTAGTCAACACAGCTTGCGAACTAGAAGTCCCTTGCTGTGCTAACAAGCGCTGAGCGTCTTCGATTCTAGGGCAAAGATGAGTTAGATGGTCCCCACTGCATAACTTGCAAGGAAACTTGACTTTCTTTCTCGACTCACCCTTACCACCACCAGCGTTGTTGCCGGATTTATTCGCATCGGGCTTCCCATCCGAGTTCTTCTTTTTACCACGTCCTTTCTTTTTCCCATTGGAATTTTGATTTCCTTTGGGGTTATCGGATTGGACGGCGTTAATGGAAGAATTTTGGGAAGCAGGAGGATTAGACATTGTGACTTGGTTGTTAGGAGCAGTTTGTAATGACAACTGCTGCAATTGATTCAACAAGTTCACTGTAGTCGAGTCTACAGACCCCACGATACCATCCGCATGCGGACCTGGCTTTGGCTTAGCTAAATCAACCTTAGATCCAGGAGCATCTGGCAAGTACTTTTGGAGGATCCCAGACTGAGAGTAGATCAGTTCTAATTGCTGGGCCCTGAAAATGGCTTGCTCCTCAGAATAGACCCCAGACATGGAGACATCCTTGGAGATCTCAGGTTGCAAAGACTTCAAAAACCACTCTAGACGGTACTCCGGAGGGATTTCGGCTTTAATGAGCCTTTTTCTCCGTCTCCATTCCTGTATGTGATCAGAAATGTGGGTTGCCTTATCCTGACGAAAGGTAGCCAGAAGTTCAGTTCCGGCATCATAGCGGACAGGCAACTGAAAGTGATTCAAGAAGATATTAGCTAAGTCTGCGAACGATGTAAAGCTGCCCCCTAGCAACTCTATGTACCATTTAGCCGCATTACCAGTCAAGGTGCGCTGAAAAAGTCTCAACCTAACCGAATCTTCGATGAGGGAGTTAGATGAGCACCACAAATGGAATGTGGTTACATGATCGCCCGGATCTTCACCACTCTTCCCTTCGAATTTTGGGATGTCCGAAGGGAGTTTGGTTGGGACCGGAGGCCAGGCCGGATTGTATCTGATAGGGTCGTTCATTAGCTTAGTGAGATCTGGCAAGTTTAACGTTGCCAGAAATGGAAGCCTAGGAGGACCTAGGGGATTCCACCCAGACTGGGCAGAACTCCCCAAGTTCTGAAAAGATTGTCCTGGGATTTGAGAGGCACCAGGCTGCCCCAAGTGACCAGTAGAACCAGCTGAACCAAAGGGCAAGCCTTGTGGCCCAGCAAAATTCGGAGTTTGACCAACTCCTGCCGTATAAGCTCCATAGCTTGCAAAGTTTCCTCCTAAAGAATTGTAAGGAGTCGATAACCCCTGATATGGGTTCCAAGCCGAAGCGAGGGGAGGAATACTTTGAAACATGCTAACCGTGGAATACGGCCTACTTCCTTGTTGGCCAATGAATGGATTCGCAGTTCCTGCGTTACTAGCCCCAGGGTTATTCCAACCTTGGAAAGGATTGCTGCTTTGTCCTATTGAAGAAAAAGGCATGGATCCTACCGTTGGGTTGGAATGTGGAATATGACCACTTCCAAAAGGAAAACCCTGAAATGAAGCCGATCCGCCCATCATGGACGTAGCGGCACTGAACGGAACTGACGGAATACCCTGTGATTGGGTGCCAAAAAGGAAGGAACCAGTACTAAAAGCATTGGTTTGGGCATTTCCACTCGTGGACGGAATGGAGGTAGACCCAACCAAAGATGTGCTAGCAAACGATCCGAACAAGGAAGCGGAGGGGATGGAAATGGTTCCTCCCCCTTGCACCGATGTTGGGGTTTGCATAGTCGCAGCACTCGTGGAAGCCATGCTTCCAGTAGTGATCATAAATGGTAAGCGCGTAGCGTAACCTGGACTCGCTGGTCTATATAATGGAGGCCCAACGTATTGCAATACGTCTGGGTAACTAGATGGTAGTGGAGAATTTGGAATCACTAATGATTCTGAAAGTTCTTCTACCTCTACGTTATCCTCCGCTTGAAAGCGAACTTGAGAAAAGACTGAAGCGTCCCTCTCTTGTTCAAAAGTACCAGGCCTTGCTTGGCCGCTAATATCCCCGAGAGGAGGATCAATCCCCGATGCGTCAGCCGGCGTGGGACGGACCCCACCGGTAGTATTCCCTCTGCGCCTTCTAGGAGAAGGCTCTAAACTAGGTGGCGAGAGACCACGAAGTCTTCGAGACCGTCTTGGAGACCGGTCAGCCACTTTGAATTTTTTGTTAAGATCTAACTAAAGACTCAAAAAAAAATTAAAAGCTAAGCCGACTAGGAGCACAGAGCACACAGTATAAAGTTCCTAAAGATACAGCCAGTCAAACAACTTTCAAGTATTTCCGCTCCGGGTGATTGAGACCGGACACCAAAATACGAGAAAGTGAATCAAAGGGCCTTCCGAGGATAGTCTGGGATGATGAGGGCCCAGTCCTATCAGCGAAGGTATCAGAGGAAGTTACGCTGACCTCCTAACAACAGTCTGCGCCGGTGCAAGCCCCCAAGCTTCGCAAGGGTGCCCTCCGGAAGTACTGTCGAGAGTGATACAACGTCGACCTCAGGTGCCACGGGATTCCCCTCCGCAGCCACCTATGCAGATCCCTATGAGAGGCAACTATGGGTACCAACTCGTCGCAGAAGCCAGGCGGAACAGTCGTGAGGTAAGTTCGGACAAGTAGGAGAGGGGGTATCTCTCTTCCCTGTCTTCACAGACCCTCGTGCTTAACTCCCAGATCCGGAGCTTTCCTGGTCTCCCTAACGCTATTGGATTTACTCTCTTTAATCAGACTCTTATGTTTGACGTTTTGTGTGGCCTTGGAGAGTTAACTCTCCACTCGCCTAATCCAAGGCCCTAAAATCCTAAACTTGTTGGTGTAATAACTAAAACAAAAAGTTCTAGTGGATTTTAATTAAGCGCTTGATTTTATTAGGCTGTTCTTTAAGTCAAAGGTAATGGAGGTGAAACTTGTGGTGTTTTATGGACGCAAAAGAAATTAATAAAACCTAGCTACATGCACATGCACTTTTGTTTTCGATGAATAGCAATTTCTATGAGGTTCAGAAGGCACTTGTAATATAAACAAAAAAAATTTTCCTTTTTCTTTTCAGACTCCACACTCACAAAAACTAACAAAACTAAATATGCCTAAAAAGAGATGCAAATCTTTCCCTAATGCAAGAACTAAATGTGGATGCACGATTCAAAGACTACTCTAAAAACAAAGAAGGAAAGTTGCTGCTTTACCAAATTTTGTCTTGCCACTGAAATGCTTAGATAGAAGATGATTTGTTACTAATCATTTCGTCCAAACAATAAAAACAAGTTTTAAGATAAAAAAACAAAGCACTTTCACTTCGCAAAAAAGGAAATCAGATGAGAAGCAAGTTTAAGAAAGCGAAACTCAAAAACTTTCAAAAGATTTTCTTCCAATCAAACCAAAAAGTCTTTTTCAAAGGAAAACTCTCAAAAAAAACTGACACTAATGATTGATAAACAAGCCACCAAACACTTTTGTGAATTGACACCTTTCAAATGATGAAAACTCAACAAAAATAAAATGTGTTCGAAAACGCTTTTGACAATCAAAAGCAGCAATGAAAGTCCAAAATATCAAAAGACAAGTTTCAAGAAACTGGTAACAAACAAATTTCCCGAAACAAAGGAGTAAATGGTCATAAAAACGATTTCGTTAAGCAAACATAAATGTCATGAAAACAAAATGGACACAAAGATTTGAAGACAATCTTCCCACTCTGCCGAAACAGAGCAATCAAGATTCTTAAACAGAAACCTTGTGTGTCAAAAATCAATGACGCTTGCAATCAACGAAAAACAAGACTAGCACTCCTTATAACTAGAGAGAGTTCGAAACAAGATGGCCCCTGTTAAACAGAGAACTGTCACTGGGAATTGACTGTTTTAAATTGACCCAAACCACCAGACAGACATTCAGCAAAAGAAAAATTATAAATCTTGAAAATTATGTGATATACGCGCCTGCAATTATTTGCAGAATGCGTGTATACGCGACTGTAACTAAGGAAACCTGCGTATACGCGGGTTTACTTAGTGCAACTTGCGTATATACGCTTCCGTAATCCAGAAAAAGTGCGTATATGAAGTCTTTCAAGAAAAATAAAAAACACAAACTGAAAAACTGGAAAAGCTTGGAGTTCAAGAAAATATCAGACAGTCAGAACCAACAAACAGAGGGACTGAGCCTTGATTGGCTTGAGGACTACCCAAACTAGGAACAACAAGAGTGTTGTCCCCAGCGGAGTCGCCAATTCTGGTTGAAGGGAAAATACCCCTAGGGTCCTTTGGGCTAAGACTCTACCAGATTGAAAATTGCTTATACAAAGAAACACACACACACAGCCATCTTTTTTACTTTTAAGCAAATTCTAATGTTTAGGGTACATACCTAAGGTCCTACGTTCGAGAAGACCGTTAGGGTGCAAACCCTTCTTGGAGTTCCCTTCTTCTTCCTTTGACCTGCAAGACAAACAAATCAAAGAACACAACAGTACATGTATAGAAGTTTATGTATAAATCATCTTTATGCTATAAAGTTAGTTATAAAAAATCTTTAAGTAACCACTTTCATAAGAATTCAACACAAGAATCTCATAAGCATAAAGAAAGATTATTCGGGAACAAAGACGTGTTTCTTTATATATAAAGGCAAATAAAGTACATATATCGGAAAGATATCACCTGAACACCTTCAGCAGGCTCCAAGCAAGCTTCCTCCCGGATTCGTTCCAGCCTCCAGCCTCCAACAAGAGCTCCTTCCAAGTCTTACTCAATGATGATGTCAAGGATGAATGATCACCAATACACATGGAAACAAGGGTTTCCTATGCAAAATGGGGGAAGTGCAGAATGCACCAAGGACTTCAGACCTGGTCTAAGGGAAAAATCTCAGCATAATAATCTTGCTCTCCTTTCTCTCTCCCATTGGCCTTCCCTTTGATGTCTTTTTATACCCTCTCCAAAGTAGTTTTTTAGTTAGGAGTTGGTTGGGAACAGTTGGGCCACGGGCACTAACAGGTGATCCAGCAGGTAAACCCGCGATCACTGCCCGAAAAAGAGGAAATTATATTTTTTTTAAGTGTTTTAATAGATACACGCGGGTTGGGTATGACAGACCCGCGTGTACACGCGTTTAACACAGGGCAAAGTCGCGTATAGGGAATAAAACACTGTTTTTTTAAATTTTTGGACCAGGTCTGGAAGGAGGGGTTGCCCTAGGCCATAAGTGCAGCATCACAAACCATAAGAGTGAGATTTGGAGCTATAACAATACCTTGCTTCGTTGATGGAAGGATGAGGAACAGGCCCCATGAGATCACTATGGATCAGATCTAGAGGAGAGGATGCTCTATGAGTCTTGTGAGTGTCAAACTTTTCTCTAGGATGTTTGCCAAGGACACACCCTTCACAAACGCCTTTGGAGAAACTAATATTTGGAAAACCTTCCACCATCTCATGCTTGCTTAGCTGCTGCATATATGTGTAATTTAAGTGACTAAACCTCTCGTGCCAAAGCCTACTATTATCATCAGCATGTGTAAACAATAAGGTGGATTTAGATTCAATAAATTTAAAAAATGTATATAGTCTAGCTCCATTGTTTACCTCACCGGTTGCAATTTTGGAGCTACTATGTAGGTCATATATGTTGACTGCATCTGGAGTGAATTCAACTCTCTTTCTGGTGCTGACATAAGTGATCTGATAAACTGAAAGTAGGTTTACCGAAAGTTTTGGAACATGAAGCACATCTTCAAAGCTTCCATGTAAAAGTTCCACTCTACCTTTTCTGTTGACCTCAATAGGTGAGTCATATCCCATGAGGATGGGAGGTCCTTTGCATGCATCCAAAGAGGAATAGACTTCCTTTGTAGTAGCCATACGTTGTGATGCACCAGAATCTATAATCCATGCATCAGGGGAAGAGTTAATTGCAACTAAAGCATGAAAATTTTTACCTTTCCCGTGTGGTGGATCCTCAGTTTTCTTCTTGGCGCCCTGAGGGATGTGGTCCCCAAGGTCGTTCTTCTGAAGGATTTCTGCCATGTGGTCAATTTTTTTCTTCATGCAAGAGGATTCTGGATGGAATCCTCAGTGACAATAGGTGCATTTGTCTCCTTTCTTCCCTTTCTCATTTCTGGAGCCAGAGGAGTCATTGAAGGGCTTGGTGTACCCTTCCTTCTTTGGATGGGAATGCACTTTTCCCTTGTCTTTTTGCTGTTGATTTTTCTGATTTGAATCAAATCTGTGATTTTTATTGTGTCTATCATCATGCACAGCAAGTGCATGCACTTTTGGAGGTTTGATTTTCACCATGCCAATGAGTTTATCTTGCTCAAAAGTGAGGGACTCCATGTACTATTTGAGAGAAGTCATAGTGTAGGATTTACTTGTTGCAAGCCTTACTGAATGAAATGTAGACACAAAGACGGAGTATTGTGGTCCGAGCTTTGACATAATAGAGAGAAATTGGTGACTCTCCTCCTTGGATTTGTCAATTCCACAACCCTTGAGTTGCAGCAATAGATCATTATATTTGGTGAAGAAGTCTTGAATTTTTCCATAGTTATGTGGATCCAATGAAAGCAGCTCCACTTTTAGCAGATGTCCTTTCATCTCATCCTGTTTCCTGTAGAGTTCTTCAATCTTTTTCCAAATCTCATTGGGAGTACTGCAGGTAGATAGATGAAACTGCAACTCTAGGGAGATGCACATGCATATGGATGCGTGGACCTCATCCATGTGGTTGAGGTACTTGGATTTCTCTATGACTGAAGTGGGTTCCACTTCTGCAGCCATGGTAATCTAGTACAACCCTTTTTGATGAACGTATCGAGCCATTTGGTCCTTCCATTTGTGATAGTTGTACGGTGTTAGGATTGATGCTTTGGGAAACTCCATTTTTCTGTCAATCTTTGATCTCCCAGTTGTAATACCTGCAAAATGAAGTACTGGTGTGCCTTTTATCTAACAACCTATGGACTCTGATACCATGTAAATGTGTTAGAAAACCTGCACAGATGAATCTAGCTAGTAAAGGTTGAACACACAGCTTTGCAGAGCAAAAACACTAAAACAAATCGAAAGAAGAAAAAGAATTATTGATTAACAGAAAATAGGTTACAATTCTCATGATATACTACATGAGACTCAACTAATATGCATCATTGGGTGAAGATTCCAAGGTAATGCGCCATAGTGGTGATCAATGAGAGGACTCGACACCTACAACAAGTTCCAGAGAGAACTAGCCAGTTGCGGAGTGAAAGGAGGAGCAAATCAAGGAGTAAATCATGCAGAAAGGATCTTGCATGTAGTCCCATGCATGCATGGATAGTAAAAGGCACCAATCTGGTGAAGATTCCAATGTTGAAGACTTGCATGTCAGTGAATGCTCTAAGTGTTCGCATGTGCCAGTAATGAATGTCCTAGGTGTGTAGTACCTCCAACATTGTTGATGAAAAGTTGATTCCGTCTCCGCAACCTCTATCAACAGATAGAACCCCATAAAAAAAAAAAAATAAGTGTTGTCTCTTCCACATGTACACTCTGACTCGACTTAGGTTATTGAGTTCTTAATGGAGGATTGTGGAAAGGCCATTATGTTGGTGTGGGCATCTCTGTCTCTGATTACAGGAATTCAAGTAAAACCTGGGGGCGTAACGAAGACCCCTGCAACACTTACACTTTATATATATATATCTATATCTATATATCTATATATATATCTATCTATATATATATATATATATATATATATATATATATATATATATATATATATATATATATATATATATATATATATATATATATATATATATATATATATATATATAGTTAAGGATGAAAATAATATAACTGCAAAAGGATTGGTTTAAATTAATTTAATGCACTCTTGCACCCCAAACTCTTTTCTTTTTTATTCATTAAAACTTTAAATGTATACATATGTTTGACATCATTCTAGATCCTTGAAAACAAGATCGGATGAGCCGAAACTTGGCATAATTAGACTAATTACAACAATTATCTAAATCTAATGAATTACATGGCAAAAAACAAACTCAATCTTAACAATTTACTCATCAAGGAACCAACTCCTTTGCTAAATTATTTTGACCTCTCGGTCAACTTGGTTTTATGGATGCCCTACATTAAAAAGACCCTCCCAAACAAGGAATTAGAAGATGACCATATGATAGGGAAAGTGGCCAAAGAAAGAAGACCATATAATAGGGAAGGTGGCCAAAAGGAATTCCATAAGCCTCTAGAAATTCTTGATACGATATAAACTTATGACAGTAGTGAGAACCATGAACTCAACAACAAATAGAGACAGTCAAATCAAAGTAACATGCAACCAATAACTTGAATGAGTAAAAATTGAAGAGATAACATCTAGAAATTTTTTAAAAAATACCTATATCCAAGCACATGTAGGCAAGAGATACCACACTGCCTACCCATGTTCATTCTTTGATTCCTTACAGTCTTGAATGAAATTAACTCCACTAAGGTGGAGGTTAGGCTAAGAAGAACTAGACATTTATTGACTGCATAAAAGGAAACAAGAAGGAGCCATACGAGGCTAAGCAGAAAGTGACTAAGTGGAGTTGAGACCAAACTGCTAACTTGTAAACAACTTGTACACAACAATTGCTAAACTTACCATCCAGCTTTATAAAAATCCACATGCCATCAATAAACTTCGTATATGTGCCACCCTTGTTCATTAATGTGTACATGTTGGGAAATGATGTGGGATCAAACATTTTTATTATGACTAATAGGCAAGTGGTGCCCACACCTCTGTTCTCTATTGAGCTAGGTGAAAGTGGGCACTCCTTCCAATACATTGTTTATCACCCAATAAAGAGATTTTCTTCATCTCATTACTTAAAATTTAAAAATATTAAAAAAAAATTAAAAATATTAAAAAAAAAATATTAATTTTTTTAAGTCAAAATAAACTTAAATTGACCTCAATAAATATATAATAGAAAAGTGAATTAATTTTATATAATATAAATATATTATTTAGATATTATAATTTCTTTAATATATTTTAAAAAAATATAACTCAATTTATCATCTACATATATCAAATAATTGATTATAATTTTAAAATTAAATTATAAATTTGGTTTAATTTAAAAATGATAATAAATATGTATAATCGCGTACTAAATATAAATTTCATCCAAATTTCATATTATTGCAAATATTTATATATCTCTATTTATTTTCAAAAATTTAAAATTAACATAATTTTATATTATTAAGATATATATTGTTGATTTATTATTATTTTTTTACTCAATAATTATAAGAAATTTTATTAACTTCAACTTATTAAAAAGTTTTTTTTTTTATAAAATATAAATTATGGCAATTATTTGAAGAAAATAAATATTACTAAAATAAAATTAATCTTTATAAGTTTTATAGTAAAAATGTGTGCTTTTCTAAATAAGTAAGATTAGGAAAAATGATAAACTTATTAAAATTGAAAATAAGATATTTTTATACATGAATGATTTATTTATTTTTTTTAATCACAGAACTAACCTTCTTAACTCAATAAAATTATTATAATCATCCAAAATTTCTCTCAATATCCGAGAGAAATAAAATGATAAAGAACGTTGAAAATGTCCCTACCTTTTAAAATTTTTATAAATCAATTTCAATTTAATCTCAATCAGTAGATGTTAGCCACAACATATCATCCTCTTCCGAACCTAGATATGAGTGTACATCCTTCATCATGTATTTCTATTACGCTGGAATTGATTCCAGGTTATAAATTCTCGTCTATATTATCACCATGCATTCTTACTGCAGTGGCCAATATATTGTTTCTGGAGTCCCCTGCTGGTGTTGGATTCTCTTATTCAAACAGGAGCTCTGATTATGAAGAGAGTGGTGATAAACGAACAGGTAATTTGTGAAGTGTTTAGTCTTGTAGAAATTTATGTGAGGAATAGAAAAACCCTAAAGTAGTAGCATACATTTAAACATATGACCTCTGTTTCTTTTCCAGCTAAAGACGCGTATGCATTCCTGGTGAACTGGTTCAACAGGTTTACCGAGTATAGATTTCGAGATTTCTACATAGCAGGCGAAAGTTATGCTGGTAATAATATAATGTTCTTTTATCCAATGGTTTCTACGACGCTTTGGAAGATTATAAAGACATTATGGAAATTTTTAAAATGACCATATATTTAGAGATTTAATTTTTTTTTTTTCAAAAATGATATGTAGGGAGTCAAATTATGTGAGGATAGTATATTGCTGGTCTTTATGTGAAGATTGTATATTAAACAGACTCGTCCTTGAATTTGTCTGAAAACTGTTATGCTCGTTCTTTTTATTAAACACACCTCTCTTGAAATCTTCTGAAAGCTGTGATATTCTGAATAAATGCAACTGTGATACTCATTCCTTTTATTAAACATACCTTTCCTGAAAGCTGTGATATTCTGAATAAATGCAAGACGCGTTGGATTTATACAGAAATATTGATATTTTTGTGAGTGTTAACGCCGAGTATCGGACCATGACTGTAGGACATTACGTTCCAGAATTGGCTGCAACAATTTTACACCACCAAAGGTTGTCGCAGGCATCTTTCATTAATTTCAAAGGAGTAATGGTGAGTTCAAAACAGAGTTTGTCGATCTAAAATAAATGCAATTCACGAGGCAAAAATATTGAGTGGTGGGACAAATCAGTTGAAATTTTCCATTACATGAAAACAAATTAATAAACTTCCAAGTCTAATTAGTTTACTAAGAGGTTAGTAATATGTTTCAAGGGTGGCAATGAGCTCAGGTACTTGATTACCAATGAATAATAAAGATTTTAATATCATATTGAGGTGAATAATAAAGATTTTAATATCATATTGAGGTTTTAGGTTACGCCACAATATTATGTAGTTGAGGATAGTAATAAACTTCCAAATCTAATTAGTTTACTAGGAGGTTAGTAATATGTTTAAGGGTGGCAATTAGTTCAGGTACTTGATTACCAATGAATAGTAAAAATTTTAATATCACATTGAGGCTTTTGGTTACACAACATTATTGAGGTTTTTCCTTACACTACATTTTTAGTTATTAGTAAACTTCCAAATATTTACAAGTGGACCATTAACCACCTTAAATGATACCCAAGACAAATAATATGATAATTACTCTAACAATAAAGAAGCGCGTTTCCAACCACAACAATAAAATTAAAATTTACAACTATGTTAAAATCCATCGTGCAAGTCCAGAAGTTTTGAAACTAAAGTATATAATCAATTTCAAGTTTACTCATTGAACTTCTGCAGGTGGGAAACGGCATAATGAACTGCGAGACAGATAAACTTGGACAAATTACGTACGCGTGGACACATGCTTTAATATCGGATGAAACTTATGAAGCTCTAATCAAATCAAAGATGGGGACATGTCGCTCTGGTCTCGATCTCGTATTCCCAGTCAAGCCAATTATCAATCCGTATGACATCTTTGCTCCCCTATGTCCAACTAATTCATCCGGCCAAGCCAAGGTGTGTAAATTAGAAATTTATATAATATAATGGTTGAAATTTTAATGTCATTACAGTAATACACTTATATAAGCTTTAAACAGTTTTTTTTGGTTATGCAGGAAATAAATCTAAATGAAAAAAAAATAACAAGTCTTCAAGATCACTCTAGATAAATTTATATGTGAGTTAAATAAGCTTCTATAGCCTCAAATTTTCATTGAACATACTTCTGTGAAAGGCAGGAAGAAGCTGAAATTCCTGGATATGATCCTTGCATTGGTAACTACGTACACTCGTATCTTAATAGATCCGATGTTCAGAAAGCCATACATGCAAAGGAAACAGCCTGGTGGAGTTGCAGGTGAGACTCCTTAAAGCAAATTAATAATAATAAATTATTTTTAAGTTCAAAGCAAAAACACCCACCAAGTTTGTTTTACCTTTGGAAATTCATTTTGATTTCTTGCAATGTGTTACAAGTGATATCGTGGGTAATAAGTATTGGAACGACGATCCCACAAGTATGTTAGAAATCTATAGCCGCCACCTTATTCCAACTGGCCTGCGAATACTTATCTATAGGTACGAATTTTAATGACTTCTTCCCCGCGGTGCATAACAAGTTTGTTATTTTATCATGAGAACGATCTCTGAATTTTTTGTTTGGTTTTCAGTGGAGACACTGATAGCGTAGTGCCCGTGACCTCTACAAGATTCTCCATTAATAAACTCAAACTTCCAATTGAAACTCCATGGTACCCCTGGCTTGATGGCGACGAGGTAATTAGATTGAACTGTCATTAATTTCACATATAAAGTTCTGAGAAGATTGATCTTTATGTGCAGAAATTTTCTGATTCCACGTCAAAATTTGTACAGGTGGGAGGATATACTGTAATTTACAAAGGACTGACATTTGCCACAGTTCGTGGGGCGGGGCATCAAGTTCCAGAATTTCAACCGTCCAGGGCCTTAACGTTGTTCAAAAGTTTTTTGGCTGGGAAGCCCTTGCCAAGTTAATTTGATTGCGTGAAAATCCTGGTTTTCTCCAATAAACTTTTCCAATTTGGTCTGCATGCATAACCATTCTCGCTCAGTCGAGTTTGCATGCTCAAGAATGGTGCTTCCCCAGTTATCTCCTCCTCAGCAATACTTTTAGATATATTTTAGTGCAATATCTAGATCCACGGTGATTTTAGGCTATTTAACCATCTTTGTATACCAGGTATATTTGTTGTCTGATCGAAAATGTGTGAAACTACTACTATAAAGATCCAAAACTGAATCTTTGCATCGCATGAATTTATATTTCATTTTGAAATTGTAATATGCTCAGAATTTTAAACAAATGAATAAAATGATGCCTACTTTGAATGATAAGCTTCAATAAACTATTTGCTAAAATGAAAATTAAAAGCAACAAAGTTATATTTTGGTGATTCTCACTCACAGTTATAAACTTTACTAATGTATGATGCGAACATGGGACATGAACATTTGATGTGAACATGGTACGTCAGTAATTATCAGTTTTTATAACGAATTTAGCAAGTGTCACAGGATTTAGCCAGGATCAAAAGCAATTTGGTTTAAGTGCAAAATTTGAAAAATTATTTGTATGGGAGAGAAGCATATTAGTTTTTTTTATATTCAATGATTTTATAATCTCTTTGGTCACTTGATTATGTACATTACATGGTTCAAATTTGAACACTTTTTTACTAGATTTATAGTGAATCTTTTTGGTAACTTCTTTATTTACATTACGTGGTTTAAATTTGCAATTTGAACAATTTTTTACTAGATTTATAGTGAATGTTGAATTTTTATATGTTTATTAATAAAATTTGAATATGAAGTTTTAAAATAAGATGGTTACAGATAAAATAAAGGGTAGTATAAAATTCCACAAATTAGCTTTGAAAATAATGGAAATTCTATCAATGTAATGAAAAAAATCAGGCATAAGTTTTTGAAAATCTTAGTCACAACTGTCACAATTGTCAAACTTAAGGGTTTTGGGTGTCCCATAGGTTTTTGATGGCGTTGAATCATTTCCACCATACAAAAAAAAACAATTAAAATACTCTAACATTTTGATTTTTTTTTTAATTACCCTAGTCCCACCACCATATAAATAATAAAATTATAGCTTATGTGTTTATTAATTTAAATTTATTAAGGTTTTATATATTATTAGTTTTTATATTTAAATTTGATTTAAAGTGATAGGCATATTGCATTGTGATAAATTGAATGGAATTTACTTATTATTTTTATCACTTTTCTATTTTTTATAAATTTTTATAATATGTTTTATAATTATTATTTTTTATCTAATAATTATAACATTATTTTTATATTAAGTTAAGATGTAAATGTTTACACTTATTTAGGGATAATAATTTAACATCTAAATGTTTACACTCATTTAGGGACAATACAAGGGAGATGTAGAGTGTTTCTAGCACATTGAAATATTTTATTTACCAAAATATTTTTAAATATTCATCATTATTACTTAACCTTATATTGAAATATTTTGTTTATAATATACATTAAATCTTTTTATTATTTTTAATATTATTTAAATGTTTCATATCAGTTGTAACCAGAACTTCTGCGAAAATGACATGAGGAGAGACCTTTGTCGAAGCTTTTCCAACCAGTGTAGTTCATTGTCAGGACAAGTTGAAGAAACAGATCCAACTAATCATGTTAAATAGTCCGAGTAGAGATTACAATGGCTAAATGGACCAACGGCTAATTTTGACCTACCGTTACAGTTCATTAATTTAATTTTATTATTATTTTTAATATTAATACATAAAATATTTATTTAATAGTTACTTTTAAAAAATTAATTAATTAATTTATCAAAATATATATATATATATATATATATATATATATATATATATATATATATATATATATAAGTACTTATAATAGATTATTAATAAAAGTTAGGATTCAAAATAAAATCTATTAATAAAAGTTAGGAATCAAAATAAATAAAATACTTTAGTTTAAGAAGGTAATTCACTTATTTATTTATTCACTAATTTTCGTTCTCATCTCTCTCTCTCTCTCTCTCTCTCTATATATATATATATATATATATATATTCCAATTAAAATATATAGTTAAGGTTAAAAATATCAATAAATAAAATAAATAATATAAATGGTTAGTTAGAAAAGGTAATATTTAATTTAATTAAATTATTAGTTTAATATTATTATTATTATTATTATTATTATTATTATTATTTATGGAAAATAGTTAAAATAGATAAGATAAAATACTTTAAAGGTTAGTTAAAAACTTTAATTTAATTAATTTATTTAAATTATATATATATATATATATATATATATATATAGATATATAATATAAAATAAAATAAAAATAAATTAAATAATAATAATAAAACTAATAATAATAATAATAATAATACTCCTAAATACTTGTAAATATAGGGTATATAAATGAATAAATAAAAATAGAGTGAACGACAAAAAAGGGGAGGGACAGGAAAAAGACCAAAACCAACCACAGAGCAAAACGGATCAACCCCAGAAGGAAGGCTCCAGGGGGGAACACAAAAAATTACGATGACAGGGCAGGGATCCAACAACTACTGATTTTCAAGCCGTCATCTTTATTGAGATTGTTAGGCCTTTTTTCAATCTCAATAGCTTCCCTGAATTTGCGATGATGGAAATGAGCAATCTTAGCAACAACCTTGGCCTCTTCAATACAAACCTGATGCTTGGTCTTTTCCACATGCTCTGCTAACGCTGAAGACTTGGTTCTCCCATGTCTTAGGTCAGTTGCATGTTCGGTTATCCTCTGATGGATGGAGCGTCCTGTTTCCCCAATGTAGGGGGTTCCACAAGAACAGGGGATCAAGTAGACACCCTTCATGTCCATGGGGTCAACAGGATCTTTCACCGATCGGAGGGACTTACGAATGGTGTTGAGGGGCCTAAAGGTAGAGGGGATATCATACCTCTTAAGGATCCGGGCAATTTTGTCTGTGGCTCCTTGAACATAGGGAAGATGGACCCCTAGTCGGCGCTCCTTCAGTTCTTTATTAATCATCACATGTTTCATATCACTTTTATATTAGAAATTAAATGAATTATAAAATCCTTCTTTTTACTCCTCCCTCTTATTAAGAAGGTAATAAATTAAATATAATTTATTAACAATTTATTTATATGCCTAAAATAATCTTGTTGAGTTAAAAGGTCAAGAAGGTTTGTAGTATGATAGATGTTTTGAAAATTAGATGGAATGTGAGTATAATATGACCAATCTAAGAAAAAGTTATTTTCATCTTCAATCAACCTAGGATTGCACACTTGAGAAGCTCTTTCATGTGAGTGTTTGGAGAATTGAGTAATAACAAGTTCATTATGAAGTTAATGAGAATTAGTTGTAATCTTGGCGATATTCATTTTCTTCTTAATCAATCAAGAAAAAGATAATTTTGGTTTTTGAGATTGGGGTTGATGAGTTCCTTATAATATCTTAGTTTCATTTTTCCCTCCAGATACTTATTTCCCCAAATTTTCTCCTTAAATTTGTAATTAATATTTTTTTAATACTATATGAATTCTACAAGATGATTTCCTCCTTTATACACAAATGTTCAAGTGAGGACTGGGCATCCTTATGTCACCCTTGCTTGAGTCCAAGGTGGGGGTTTTGGCTAGAGTTATAAGCAATTTTAGAAAACCTCTTGACATCCATGTTGTATAACTTTTTCTTATATATGAGATACCTAGTCATATCCATGCTTTCAATGGGGGAAATGATGCTTCATAATGAGGATAGGGTAGGAAGTATTTTCTTTAATTTTGAAATTGTAGGCTATAAAATTCTTTTGTATATACTCAATCTTCCAACATGATTCTTTAGATATTCTACAACCCCAAATCTCACATCCATATGAAATAATAGGAGCAACAAGAGTCTTAAAGAGGAGCTTATTTTTACCCCAAATTCGAAGATTTCACTACTTAAAATTCTTTCAAGCCCATAGTAAGCTTTCAACCTCGATTTACCCTTTTATCAATACTGTAATATTGAACGGTGATGGATGTTAATTCCTAGATATTTGTATGAAGGAACTTCCTCCAAGGAGTTGCTGCCTTAAATGAAAGTATCATAGGTGATCTTTCTGGATTAAATTATCATGGCTTTATTTTTGTTATTGTTTATAGTCATATTCATCTTAGAGAATACATATGAGTTTCTTGTCAAGATCATAATGGTTCCTTGCCAAAAGAAAAATATGGTCAACATAAAAGGAGAAGAGTTATGACCATACTACTAAGAGTGAGTACGACACAACTTGTGTCTTCAAAAAAATTCTAAGTTATCAATATACATGAAAAAAATGCTACCCGATAAGGGACACAATTGTTTGACTTCAATATTAGATTTAATCTCCTTAGACTGATCCTTAGTGATCTTAATATTGATAATAACATTATTGCACAACCTTGTCACGACAACTCTCAACTCCACAGGAACCAAACATATATATTCGTTATTGTTTCTAGTTTTTTATATATTCATTTAGAGAGTGTTTTATGATTGAGAGTGAGCGTGAAATATTTTTACCACATCTCCTTCATACTCACTTGTAATATCAACATATAACCAAGCGAGCATAGTTAATATGAGGTTATTGATTCTTTATAATTCTATTTTATAATGATTTTAGTTAACACTAACAAAAAATGGATATGATTTTTTCTTTTAATTGTAGTGGACATTGTTTTTAATTTATATATAATTTTAATTTTATTTTGAAAGGAGCATGTGTCAACTTTTGTATAATGAACTTTTCCGCTCAATAAATACTAACTCAGTAATATAAATTAAATGATTGGTAAATGTGGGCATTAATCAGTTGTAGGTACCAAAATACTTACTTCACAATATATCTCACATTATCAAGATTAAAAAGGTCATAAAAATTAATTAAATTATAACTTTATTTTAAAATAATAATAATAATCATATAAATTAATATATAAGTTAAACTCATTTAATTACTAATAATTAATTAAAATTTTGAAAACCTTATTTTAAAATAAACATGTTTTTCAATATAATAATTGACTAATGTATTTATTTATGATAGGTAGGTAAAAGACTAATTATTAAGAGGAGGGTTAGTAGATTAAAAGTAACAATTAATGGGTGGTCATGTAATTATTGTAAGTAAAAGTAGTAAAAAATTGTGTACCAAAGTGTAGTATAGGAATGACGACTTTTTAATCATTTTTTCTTAAAGTAGATAACAATAAAATTTTCTTGGTAATAATGTAACAATGGGAGAGTAGGTAATTTTTTTATAATTATTAGTGAAAATTTCCCACTCGAATATGTGTATCATTTTCCTTTTGTTTTTTTTTCCAAATTAATAACCATCTACTTTATTTTGTAATAATTTGTAACATCTCACAATAATCTTGTGTAAATTACAAAATTTACCACCAAGTAATAATATAAATTCAAATTTTTCATATTCCTTAACTGAATATTAGATAAAATCTTCATTATTGTATAAAGTAACTTTAGAAATATAGTAGTAAGTTACATAATATAACAACCATTACTATAGTATGTTAACATAAGTTTTTTTGTTGTAACCTTACACCATTTTCATCATTCATTTGATTAGTCTAGTTAATCATATACTTGATAATGTAAATGTCGTGTCATTCAAGGAAGCAACATCATTAGAATGGAACAATATGAAAACATATCATTGGACATTGAAACACCTTAGAAACCCTGTAGGGAAAAACAAACAAGCATTTAATTTTTATTAAATTCTCATGAGGGTGTTCACCCCTCACTCATTCATTATAAGGGAGTCCATCCCTTGACCATTGTCATAAAATATTACAAAGAAATATTATTTTAAATACAACATAACTAGTCCCTAGAAGCTATTACATTCATCATCATATCATTTACACACAAATCCTTGAACATTATGTCTTTGTGGCCTATTTCTTCGCATCAATGGATTATCATGTAGTTGACATTCCTTCAATCTACATGAACCATTATTTCTTTTCCTACAATAATGTTCAACCTAATCTATCTTTTGCATAAGTCGGCATCATTCTCTATCATTGCTACCATCAACAAAATTTGATATCATAATTAGATAAAATATTAATCAATAAATAATCTTTAACAATCATGTTTCAAAAATCTTTTCATTTGCATAAATAAACTATAACAAAGTATTGAGACGTGCCTCGCTTTTTTAACAACACTACATGTGCATTTATTAAAGGTATATAAATACCAAAACATGTCTATTTATTTTCACATATGTATGGTTACGACACATGTCTGTCTATCCATAACTCGCATGTGTAAGGAAAAATACATAAAGACATCCAAGGCATGCTCACATGTCCCTCTTTTACATGTATCACAAGAAAGGAAACAAGTACATTCTATTTCTTCGCACAAAAATCAATTACAAAGCCTCCATAGTTATTACCCTCTTTTCAAATAAGAAGAGGGTAAACATTTCCAAGATAAATATCAAATTTACTATTATTCCCCTCACACAAGTACACATTCTTTTCCAAAGGAAAACCAATACAAATATCCATATTCTTTTAAAGGAAGCTAAGACACTAGTTATGATTTTGTGCATGCAATTACACAACTTTTATTAGAAGAAACTAGCCCCTCAGCTATTAATTTTGGTGCATGAAAATACGTAAAGGGAAGCTGACACAAAGGATATTGTTCCTATAGTTGAAAAAGCATATGTTTTTCCAAAATAAATCTTAACACAATGGAGAATTAAAATACATGTTTATTTTTCTAGGAAATCTAACACAATAGACCATGCAAAAACATGTTTTATTTTCTAGGAAACTAATGCAAAAAAACATGCAAATACATGTCTTCTTTTCCATGAAACTAAATAATGCATACAAATTGATTTATCTTTTCAAGAAACCTAAGAAACGTTAATTTGTGTAGCTTGGGAGGTACTCCAAGTCCTAGGGTTTAGGATTTGGAGGGAAAAGTACCACAAGGGTCACTTGTTGGCTTGGAACCCAAGGTTGGGCTTTTGGACCCATAAGGATTTGGGCCAAAACCATGAAGTATTTGAGCATGATAAAATTATAGGTGATATATCTTGGCGTGTCAATTCCAATGCTCCAAATATCACTCAAATCAGAGCTCTAGAAATGAAGTTATGAATTTTTGAAGTTGACAATTAATAATGGACAGTCAAGTCATGTAGGCTTGGTCCAGGACACATGTCCCTTCGAATGAATTCGTGGAGCCCTATTTATGTGTATAAATAGGAGGTGAATTGATTCAATTTTTATCATACAAGGGCATAAAATACTACAATACATCTATGAAATTATGCTGAGTTCTAGAGAGGATAGAATGTGGGATTAGAAGAACTGTTTTGGAGAGTGTTTGTATCCTCAATAGGGTTGAGAGACCACAGAGAGGAAGCTACAAGTCTAGAGGTAAGTTTTGGGATTTTTTATGGGTGTTTAAATAAGATTGCAGGTCTAAGTTAAGTATTGGAGACAACCACATTGCAGAGAGGGTGTTCAGGGTTATTAAGGGTGGATTTAGTGACGATGTTCCCTCTATTTATAATTCCAAGGGAAATTGAAGTAGGCCACCATCCTTACTATCCATAAAATATGGATCTATGAGGGAAATAAAGGCCTAAACAAGTGTCTCAAGGAGAAGTGTAAAGAGGACGAAGCTCAGGAAGCTAGGCTGCAACAATCGAAGGATATTTTGGTGGAAAAAATAGGGTTTTTTGCAACATGCAATGAAGCCCTAACCAGAACCAAATCTACAGTAGTTAAGAGGTCCATGAACAAGGTATTTGTTGATGGTAGTTGGTTGGTTTGATGCATGGGATGTTTTCCAATTGTTGACAGAATTTGTAGAAGCCCATGGGAGCCATGTGTTGAGGTCAACTTGGGCAGTTGGAGACCTCAACTAGGAGAAAATGTTCTTAATTTTTGCAAATAGGGTCAAATTACACATTGGAAAACTCAGATAACCAAGATAATATGTGCATTAAATTCCTCTTTTTGAGAGTGTTGGCTTGTTAGGGCCTGACCCAGGTTCGGAGTTAGCTAGCCGAGAAAATCTTGGTACTACTGGCACTTTCAGGAATAGTCCACAGAGCACGAACAGAGGTCTCACTCTAAGTAGTATGGGAGGGTACGAGAACCAGGTTTCTGCACCTTTTAGATGTTTGAGAGGCTCGACTGGTCTCACTAGATGATCTTGTGCACGGGTTACTTCGTGTGCCTTTTAGTCCTTATGCCTTGAGATACTTTCTTTGCACATCCCTAACCAAGGATTGTGGAGCTTCCGTGCTGCTCCAGGCTATCTTATGTGACCTTACTTATTCTCTTATATCAATTAATTACCTTCACGTATTTGTATGCCTTAGGTTATAATTAGTTATACAAAATATTCAAATAAGCTCACGCAACATATAAACAATATATCTATGAATTATATCCAAGCATATATTGAAATAGGAAAAGATGCACAGAAATAAGGTAGACTTTCTATTTATTGGTTCTTCCAACTATCACAGACTTGACCTACCCTACACACTTAGTTGTGAACTACAAGGCCTTTGCACACTCAGCTGCAGAGCCTTCTCCTATTTTACAACCCAAAGACACACTCTACACCCTTAGAATCAATTTTCTCTTCATGTCTTTTAAAACTTAGATCCTCACTCTATTTATACAATCCCATGGACCATGGACCATGGGTAGGTCTATCTAGCCGACATTACATTACAAAAACTAGGGTGGACAACCCTATGACTCTATTATACTTTTGTGCCCACAATTTGTGGAGCATTTACAAAAGACTTGGTCAAAACTTGGGCCTTATGCCCCAAAACATGCCTTGGGGGGATTGCATGCCCAACAGGCCCCCAACACAAACGTCATGACTCACCCTCGAGTCACTTTGTTGCCGCGAAGATCTTGGCATGGAGTCCCTCCAACTGTGTCCGAACTGCTCCAAGGTCAGAGATGCACTGATTTGTTGCCTCTTGGATCTATTGCATGTGCTATTTTGAAACCTCTGTGTCGGTAGTGCTTCACTGCATTAGTATTTACATCCCTTGCATGTGTGCGAGCTTGCCTTCGATTTCTGTTGTGATGGTGAAGACCTCGTAGATCCAAGACTAAACGCGCGCCTTCAGGACTTCTTCGTTATGTCGCGCCGGTTCCACCTATTCCTTTAGTGCCTTGGCCTGTTGCATCTGCGCAAGCCTCTAAGTGAGGACCATCATTTGTGCAGTTCCTCGGATGCTGTCATACTGTTGTTAGAGTTCTTGCGCCTCTATCATGAGGCACTAGATGTTGGGGTCCCCCTGCAAGTTTGCGAGGACATTAAGTGATTCTTCCAACATGTTGGTACAGTATCGCATTGCGTTGTCAGTCTCATCCAATCCCACTACGATAGCACTAGCACATTGTTCCCTGACTTCCGGAGGGGTGGATAGTTGCGTTTTCAGTCGCAGCTCTACAATCTGGAGGTTCAGCTCAAGCTGAACCTTCATAATTTCCTCTCGCACATCGCACACCCTTACTGCGAGTTGGTGGATGCATGCCTCTGCTGGTCCATCTGCTGGGATGGCCAATTCAGGGACAATCAAACAAGCTTCTTCCAGTGCTTATTCCATATGTTGGTTCTGTGCCACCACCTCGCCACGTTGCAAGATCATCTATTCCATGTTGATCTTTTGCTCACTAAGTACTTGCAACATGCGGTTCTCCCTAGCCCGAAGTTCTACAGTAATCTTGTCCTGCATAACATATAGTGTCTCTCACGTGAGCACAACCAAATTGATCCCTATGACCTTTATTGCACTCACTGTAGGCCTGTCAGCCTCATTGGCCATCACAGTGACCCTTTTGGCAGTACTATTGATCTGTAATTTCTCTAAGAAAATTAATAAGGTATTACAAACTCATGTGCCTAGATGTGCATATGTTATTTTATGCAACGGATCGATAAGATTGCGAAATACATAGGTAATGAAGTAGTTAAGGAAAACACAATAGGCAACACATATGAAGACAACAAGTTTAATAAGGAGTTCACCCAATACTCTTGGGCTACGTCTTCTGGTCCAGCTTCCAGTGGTGGCCTCTCTATTATGTTTTCAAAGCAGAGTTTTTACAAGCTCATTTTGAGTCTCACACAACAGGTACAAATCAGTAAGACTGTACATGGATTGCCCAAGTCTCTGAAGAACACAAACTCTCCTTACTGACTCTTGACCTCTATTGGTCATAGTGATATGATCCCAATATGAGATTCATACATGAAAGGCATTATAGAGGAGTGTACTTGAACCTCTCAAGGCTTCTCTAGAGTACACAGACTCTCCGACTCTCTCTGTCTCTGTCCTAATCCTGGCTCGATGATCCCTTTGCTTCTGTAGGTCAGCTCAACTTCTTCTCTCTGCTTTCACTTACTGCCTACTACTCTTAACTTGCTTCTTTCTCTGTCAGTTTATGGCTTTAAAGCCAATCTGATTCTTGACTATTCATTTATGCTTCCCGGATTTCCAGTTTCCCTGCCTCTATCCATTTGAATCCCTCTATCCTCCGTAATCAGTCATTGTATAACACCTCACAGGGAGGTGGCCACCTATTTCATAACGGATGAGTGTCAGTTCTCTTGGACATATTTGAAACAACCATTTTTTCTGTTAACTCCAAGAATGCCTGCGAAACACGACCTTCTGCCAATGCATCATCCATATCAGACTTCAAATCCTATGTGATCTTTCTTTACAATCTAGTCAAATCCACTCATCCATCAGAATGAGTCTCCACTGTTAATCTAAGGGTCCCAGATCCTACGATCATTGTTCATATCGGGCGGCTAAGTAGCAAGATGTTTACCCATCCGATGTGAGTGGTTCTCTCTCTCCTCTCCAGGACGCATGGCAATCACTATATGGCATCAAGCGGAACTCGGTCGAAACCGCTTAACGCTTGAAGTCTGTCTGATATCCTGCCAGTTTTGTGGAATCCTGCTCGGTCGGAACCGAACCAATATTTCCCGCGTTTTATAATTATTTCGGGTCTGGGTGCTCATAGATTCTCCTCACTGAGAGGTTTTCCCCGCAATATGCGATTAGCGACTTGTTGCTAATCGCATATCGGAAACTACCTCCGTTGCTTAAAATTATCCTTGCATTTGTTGGTTGGTGTCAGTGCATGTTACCATGGTCCGCTGCTCTACGCGCTAGATCGATGGCCCTCGTTGATCTGCGCTGATTGCCATTGCAACTATATGAGGATCCTTCTGATAGTTTTATCATTATAATACTTTTAATCTTTGGCATGATTTCTAAAGAGTTCATGAAAACTTAGAGAGTGTTCTAGGATCCATTTGGATCACGCCTTCCTACTGAAAAAGCTTTTGGACCACCAAAAGTTGGTTTTTAAGCATCAATCAAGTGAGGATATAGATTCCTTGCTTGCCCAATTTCTATCCATCTTGCACTGCTTGGTTTTGAACCTTTGAGTCCAATCCTGAGGTACTCAACATCCCCTCTGGGTGTAGTTCTCACCTTCTTGTCCAGAACTGTATCTTCCTACAATTCATTAAGATATTCAGACAACAGATCATCAATAGAAGGCAATTGACTCTACGCTTCGGGATCTTCAATCAATGAAGGTTCAAACAATCTCAAGCTTTCTGCATTAACTACTGAATAGATGTGCATGTAAGCTGGAAAATCAAGGTGAAAAGCATTCTCACCGATTCTCTCAAGTATCTTGAAAGGTCCATACATCATTAGCTTCAGCTTCTTACCTTCACCTTGCATTCTGTCTTTGTTGATATATAGCCATATTTGATCACCAACTTGGAAACTATGCTCAATCTGATGCTTATCAAGCCTTGCCTTATACTTGGCTTGGCTCTTTTCCAGCTGTTCCTGTATTGCCTGGTGAATCTCTTCGATTTGTTCAATGAACTTGGTTGCCTTGTCCACATCATTGTGTCCATCAACCGCTATGTCTTTACCAAAGACAAAATCCAAGGGAGACATTGGTGTGAAACCAAAACAGGTCTCGAAAGGAGATCTCTATGTAGAATAATGTTTAGCCCAGTTGTAAGCATGTTTCACATAACATAAATGTTCATCCCAAATCTTGAGATGCTTGCTGCAATAGCCTCTAAGCAACTGGATCACTGTCCTGTTAACCACCTTTGTTTGGCCATCTATTTGTGAATGAAAGGTTGTGCTCTTCTACAGTCTGGTGTCCATCAATTCCCACGGACTTGACCAAAATTTCCCAACAAATTGGGAATCTCGATTAGATACAATGGAAGTGGGTAATCCAAAATGAACCCATACATGTTGAAATAACAACTTTTTTGTTTGTTATACTGTAATTTGTTTGTTACAGGGTATTAAAATACACATTTTACTGAACCTATCCACAAGAACATATAAATAGTCATGACCTTTTCTAGATTTAGACAGACCCCAACAAATTCCATGGAAACACTTTCCCAAGGATGAGAAGGAACTGGTAGTGGAGTGTACAAGTATAGTTTTCTATTGTTGGACTTGCTTTTAGCACACATGGTACACCCTCTTACATATCTAGAAATTGTTTCATTCATTTTTGGCCAATAACAAAATCTTTGTAGTTGTGCAACTGTTTTACTTACACCAAAATGACCTGATATCAGGGAAGTATGTGCCTCCCTAATTATGTTAATTCTCTCTGTTTGTGGGATGCATAGCTTTCCCAAATGATACAAGAGTCGGTCCTTAATATATTAATCCCATTATTCTACCTTTTTGCCATTACTTAAAGCTGCATATACATATTTAAAGTCTATATCTTGAGCATATTGTTCAATGTAACTTTCATGCAATACTTAATTATGCTTAAGTATAGTAGATGCATTTATGATTAGTCTAGACAACATATCTACAACTTTATTGCGTATGCCCTTTTTATATCTGATGACAAGATGAAACTGTTGTAGAAAACCCATCCACCTATAGTGTCTTGATTGCTGCAGCTTAGTTTGTGAGTGTAAATATTGAAGTGGTTGATGATCAGTATGTATAACTGCCTCTTTGCCCATTAGATAATGTTTCCAATTTTTCACAGTCTGTACTAATGCATACAATTCTTTATCATATGTGGGATAATTAACTACTGCAGAATTAAATGTCTCAGAATGATGACATATGGGTTTACCATGCTGCATCAACATTGCTCCCATGGCATAGCCACTGGCATCTGTTTCAATCTCAAAGGATCTTTGAAGATCGGGTAGTGCTAGTACTAGTACTATTCTAATCTTTTCTTTTAAGGTGTGGAAGACTTTCTGTTGTTTGCCTTCCCACTGAAACACCTTGTTCAATCTTGTTAAAGCATGTAAGGGAGCTGCAATCAAGGAAGAGTTAGCAATAAACTTTCTCCAATAATGTGTTTCTCCTAGGAAGCTTCTAACTTCTGTAGTAGATTTGGGTTTAGGCCAATTTACAATGACTGTAACCTTAGAGGGATCTATCTTCAATTCACCACCCCCTACAATATGACCCAAATAATTCAAATATGTTCTCCCAAATTCACATTTTGATAGCTTAACATAAAGATTATCTCTTTTGAAAACATCTAGAGTCTAACTCAACCTCATCTACAAATGATATCTAACTCAACCTCATCTACAAATGCTGACCCAAAAGAAAACCTAAGTTTACATTGTCTAGTCACTTGTAGCTTTGCTTTATCACATACCCAACCCAATGGATATGGCTTCTTGTGAGGTGTGGTTAGTAATCCCAGCTTCTTTACAATTGCTTCAAAAATCAATTTTACTTGTGAGCCACTATCAAACAAAGTATCAATTCTTTTATGCTTGGAAATAACTCTAATATGAAAATTCTCATGTCTTTTCCTCTCATTTTCTTCATTATTAGCAGATTGTGCATAATTACTAGTAGATGCTTCAGAATTTTTACCTTTTATATCTGTGGCTGTAATTGTTGTTTCATCCCCTAAGGCTGACCCCAAATCCTTATGAATAGTTGTAGCAGTCCTCTTCTTTTTCCATCAAACTTCTTGGGCCTCAACTCCGGATGCAGAATCCAGCAGTGTTCATCATCATGCCCATCCTTCTTGCAGTGAGCGAATGAAGGTTTGGTATTTTGTACAGTATTTGTCTTCCTCTCTTTCCATTTTTTCTTTCTCTTTTCCTTGTTCTTTCTTGCAGTGGGTTTTGATGATCCCCCAACTTTTCGGTTCACATTCTTGCCTCTAGCCTCTAGATGTGTAACCTTAACAGATATCTCATCTATGCTAGTAGGATTAAACAAGAGAATGGTGTTCTTTAAATAGTTGTGTAGACCACCTATATAATTCAACAGAGTTTCATGTGAGTCTAAAGAAATCCCTAGAATTAAAGCTCTTTTTCTAAATTCTTGGGTGTAGCTTTTTACACTTTTCCCTTTTAATTGGCGAAGAGTTTGCCGACACATCATAGCTTGCTACATATAAGCTAGTGGATATAATTTTTTTTTAATGGCATAAATAAATTCATTCTAGGTGGAATGTATTTTACCATGTTTCTTCAAATCAACTTGTGTCATGCCTTCCCACCATACTAGGGCAGTGCCTCAAAGGCGTAGGCTAGCCAGCTGAATATTTCTCCTTTCTGAATCAATGTTTTTCACTCTACAATATACATCAATCTGTCTAATCGAGTTATCTAGCTTTTCTACATTCAATTCTTCGTCATAAACTGGCAAATTAAACTTCACATCTAATTTAATCAAAGAAGGTTTCTTCTTTTTCTTTTAAGGGCTTTCTTTATGTGAAGAAAATGATGATGAAGGTGATGATGGGGGAGATGGTCGAGAGGGATTTTCTTATTTTTCGTTGCCTTATGGGTGGGCAGCTAGAAGAGGTTCTTCTACTCCTTTATTCAGTTTGGAGGTTGAATAATCTTCACCTCTACCTTTCTTCAATTCTCTATACATTTCTTCTACCATGGCTCTCATGGTCATGAAACTATTCATGGACTGGGAGTCTGATTGTAAGGGAATTTCTTCTGCCATTTTCCTCCTAAGATAGACTCTTCAAATTTTTGGGTTAGCTTCAACCAAGTCTCCTTCTCCTAATTTGAGCTTTGTTGTAGTTAGCATTCAATAAAAAAATCCAGCACAAGCTTGTCTAACCTTAGCAACCTAAAGCTCTGATACCACTTGATCTGTAATTGATCTAAGACAATTAATAAGGTATTACAGACTCATGTGCCTAGATGTGCCTATGTTATTTTATGCAACAGATCGATAAGATTGCAAAATACATAGGCAATGTATTAGTTAAGGAAAACATAATAGGAAACACATATGAACACAACAAGTTTAATAAAGAGTTCACCCAATACTCCGAGGCTACGTCTCCTGGTCCAGCTTCCAGTGGTGGCCTCTCTATTATGTTTTCAAAACAGAGTTTTTATAATAGTGAGCTCAATTTGAGTCTCACACAACAGATACAAATCAGTAAGATTGTACTTGGATTCCCTAAGTCTCTGGAGTACACAGACTCTCCTTACTGACTCTTGACCTCTATTGGTCATAGTTGTATGAGCCCAATCTGAGACTCATACATGAAAGTCATTACAGAGGAGTGCGCTTGAACCTCTCAATCCTTCTCTGGAGTACACAGACTCTCTGACTCTCTCTGTCTCTGTCCTAATCCTGGCTCAGTGCTACCTTTGCTTCTGTAGGTTAGCTCGGCTTCTTCTCTCTGCTTTTAGCTTACTGCCTACTACTCTTAACTTGCTTCTTTCTCTGCCAGTTTGTGGCTTTAAAGCCAATCTACTTCCTAACTATTCGTTTCCGCTTCCCAACTTTCTGGTTTCCCTGCCTCTATCCGTTTGAATCCCTCTGTCCTGTGTAATCAGTCACTATATAACGCCTCATAGGGAGGTGCCCACCTATTTCATACCGGATGAGTGTCAGTTCTGTTGGACATATTTGAAATGACCATTTTTCCGTTAACTCCAAGAATGCCCGCGAAACACGACCTTCTGCCATCTCATTGTCCATATCAGATTTCAAATCCTATGTGATCTTGCTTTATAATCTAGTTAAATCTAGTCATCCATCGGAATGCATCTTCGCCGTTGATCTGGGGCCCCCAGATCCTACAATCATCACTCATATCGAGCGGCTAAGTAGCAAGATGTTTACTCGTCCGATGTGAGCGTTCTCTCTCTCCTCTTTGGGACACATAGAAATCGTTGTATGGCATCAGGCGGAACTCGGTCGAAATCACTTACCTTTCGAAGCCCATCTGATATCCTACCAGTTTTGTGGAATCCTCCTCCGTCAGAACTGCAACAATATTTCCCGCGTTTTATAATTATTTCGGGTCCAGGCACTCGGGGCTTCTCTTCACTGAGAGGTTTTCCCTACGATATGTGATTAGTGACTTGTCGCTAATTGCATATCGAAAACTACCTCTGTTGTTTAAAATTATCCTTGCATTTGCTAGTTGGTGTCAGTGCGCGTTACCATGGTTTACCACTCTGCGCGCTAGATAGGCGGCACTTCTTGATCTGTGTTAATCGCCATTGAAACTATCTAAGGATTCCTTCCAATAGCTTGATCTTTATAAGACTTTTAATATTTGGCATGATTTCTAAAGAGTTCATGAAAACTTAGAGAGTGTTCTAGGATCCATTTGGATCAACTATGGTGTTGGCTGTTCGAGCACGCAGCATCTGCTCAGCTGTAGCTGTCCCTACTGCGAGGCTGGTGGAAAAGGTACCAACTTGAGGAGCATGCACCTGCAAATCCTAAAGTTACGCTCGGAGGGCCCCCAACGCAATCCAATTTTCCTCCACGAAACCCTAGATAGCATCAGTGGTGACATCACATATGGCTTCGCTGATGTCATGCAAATCACCCTCAGTTAGAGTGATTGGATCGATCGACAACTTAGAGGCTTTCATTTTCTTGCATGACCCTATCTGCTCGCTGAGGTGCTGGCTCTTTAGTATTATCAATGTCGTTTCTAGCTCCATGCCACCCTCTTCTTCTGCCTTTGTTTTTGCCTCTTTTCCTTTCTCATGTGAAGGCAATCACTGGCCCTCGCACACCTACTCCGTCACCTTCTGTGTTGCTGCTACTACCATGGCTTGTTTCTGTGTTGCTGCTACCTGCACAACGTCTCGTGCTTCTTATGCTTTGACTTCCGCTACTTCCTCCTTCCTCTTTTCTTCCAACCATGCTATGCGTAGTTTGGCCACATCTTTCTTTGTTGTGCAGATGTCTTTTCCACTACTGCGAGATCTAGGGCACACCACTCTCGAGGCCATGTTTCCATTATGCCAAAGATTGCATCATCTATGCCTATGAATGGTAACTCATGCCACTTGTTGGCTGGATCCTTGCATGTTCTAACATAGACTTTGTGGAAGTCTGCTTTGAATTTTGCAAAACTTTACAGGCTATTGTAAATAGTGGGTGACAACCCCGACTTGTGGTTGATCCCCATTCTGAGGTTCATCTCCATGAACACCCAGAATATCTTGCTTTCACGGATCCAGTTTGCATCCTTAGTGACCCATAGTGAAGCATACTCCGTAGCCTCCAACAAAGCCCTGTCAATGGTGGGGAACTGACTGTCCTCTGGCAATTCTCCTGCCACCAGTATTATGCACAGTAGAAGACATGCATAGTGAGAATTCTTTCCTTGTTCCTGGGAATCTCATTAATTCTCCAGGAATTCATGGCACAAAAATGTGGACCAGTTGAATTGGACTCCCTCCACGCATTGTTCAGCCAGCATGACCATCGATGCAGGTACCTCATCTGTGGGGCACTTGCGCATGACCTTACTCACCAATATCTGGGTTGCCACTTTAACGACCTTGTTGCTGATGTTGGATATTGCATATCCCCTTTTCTTTTTCTCTAGCTTATACTTCTTTTTCATCGTCTCTGCGACGACTAGATCACTGCTCTTCCCTTCTGAGATGTCTGCGGGGTACTCTCCTTTTCATGGCACCCAGGTGATGCGGTGAATCAAATGATCCATGACAGTGATGGGCTCCTCCAACCATACACACTCATCATGCACTAGGCAGAGGAGCTGCGTAATGACTAATATCAATACTAGGGTGCAGTGAAAATGCGGCACTAAGAGTAGGTGTAATAGCCCTGCCTTCTCCACTCTGCGTAACCACTTTCACGGCTCTAATTCGATAATCCTTGCGGGGGTGTTTTGTTTCAGCTTCATGAGCTGTGCGGTATCTAGGTGAGGGAATTTCTCGTGGTCAGCGAGATCCAAATCTTCAAATTTTAAGCTAGGTACCCTTCCTAGATGTGGGCCTTTGAAGATTATGTCGTCCAGGAGGAGCGACATTTGGAGAGCACTCTTTCTCACGTTAAGATCCTTATGTACTTTCGCCTTCCCTTTTCGTGGGGGGATATAGGTGGGCAACTTTGTTGGAGGGTGTGCAGGCTTAGTTTCTACCTCCATGCCCTCATCCTCATCTTCCTCAATTATGAGATTCTCCAAGTATTCCTCCTCTTTGTCAGTTTCCATGGTAACCAATTTTCCCTTTTCTTCCATGGTTAACTTGGTGCGCAGTGGGTTCCACGGGGACACATGTACATGAACCACCGCTTGCTTATCCTTCTTAGGCCTTGGCATATGCGGTGATTTCAGGATTTCTACCATGGTCTCGGCGCCTTCTGGTGCATCCTCCACAGTTAAGGCCTGCACGGCTTCTTCGGTGGTTAGTGCTGGGGTTCTCATAACTTCTTCAGATGCAGCGAATGTGTCCGTCTAGAAATCTAGCACTCACGAACTCAGGAGCTCAATCAACACTCGGCACAAAACAAAAAATGCGCTGCTCGATAACACAATTCTCAAATGACCAAGGGTTATCTGTTGGGCAGCCCTTTGTAATTTATAACATTTTAGAAATTTGAATTTGACCGTTCCCCCAAACCGGGTTCATAAATACTCCCTTGGCGACAAATTTTCCCAAATCTTGTGCATAATTCACACTTAAATGCCTACCACCCGCTCCATTTGGCCTCAAGTCGAGCATCCCATCATGAATAGTAACTTCAATGGTCATATTCTAGGCAACCCATGCAGCAGCATAGCCCCCAGTGTGTAGTCGCGGACCTTGTGACTCTTCGCTTCTGTGCTCAGCTCCAACATCGCGCAACCCTCGGGTAGAGTAGTTTATAGTGCTGCGCTTCCTTGCAACTACTTGGAGTGCTAAGACTATACTTCTCTAAACTAGTCAGGTGGCTTCACCACCTGTGTAAAGTTTCATCCTATCATTCATCACTTCTCCTGGGAAATACCCATATTTGATTGTTACAGGGGACATCGCACAGTTTACTATCTACAACGTGATACTGCAGTTGATTCTCTTAGTAATGTGCGGTCAAAGCCAAGGCATTAGAGTGATCAATTCACGAAAATAGTCCTCAAACTTGTCAGCGTGATCATGCACACCTTGTTTTGTCACCCTGGTCTTCTTATCGAGAAAATATTCCTTTATCTTGTCCTCTAGTTTCTTAACTTCTGCTTCTACAAGAGCACTCTTCTTCCTTAATCGCACCCTTTCCTTCTCAAGTTCTTGGAGCCTAAAATTTCCCTGCTAGACTTCTTCCTCAAGTCCCAAGCATTCTGCTTCTTTCAGCTATGTGATCCCTTCTTTGAAGGAGCCGCGAGCCGTCATATCTATTGGTGTTGTCATGCGTGGACTAAGAAATTCCTGCTTCATGGGGACTATCATAGTTGCCTCATATTCCATCCTCGGAGGTGCCTACACCGTCAGGTTCTTGCACGCAGTCCTATAAGCTCATAGAACCATTGACATGCGTAGGTCCCAGTCAGTTCACTTTGCATTGTAGACCTTGTTCAGCGCTTCGCATACTTTGTTAAAGGCCTCTGCATGGATTTCCTTTAGCGCACTAGGTCTTTCCATACTCCATGGTTCTAATCAAAGGGGTGGTTCACACCATTGCCTTACCTTCTTACTGATCTTGTCTCCTACCGCACCAAATGCATGTATCCACTTGGATAGGTGGGAGCACGGGTCGGTTCATCTGACAATATTTTCAGTGAGTTACCTTAGTGGCTTCCAAAACTGTATGTGCATCATCCTTCTGCATTCGCACCAGTCCTCAAAACTCCATTGGTGCATACCCCACCATTTTGTAGGTGTAGTGCGCAGTACCCATCTCATAGTGTTGAATCACTTCTTCTCCGATACTTCTTTTTCAAATTTGGTTAGGAAGTCATCCACCTCGCTCAACTCGTCATACCTAGGAAAATTTCTTGCCTCTGTGACATGTAGCGCAACGATCTCATCATCATGCTACAGTTGAGCGTAGTTACCTTGTGTAACCGGTTCTTCCATCGTTCCATCTCTTTTTCAGAATTCAATGTCTAGGAAATTTTGCGCTCCCAAGAGACTCGACCATCTGTGGTTGGGTTTACCCATTCCTGCTCCTGTGCGGTTATCTTGTAGATGCAGTCTAGATCATCGTCATTGCCATAGTCGAACACCGGCTCTATGTGGCACGGTCCTTCTACAGGGTCTAAGGGTACCACTATGTGCAGTGACTTTTTCTCAAAGACCATTTTGCGCTTCTTTAGATTTATCACTCCATTCATGTCAGTGGCCCAATCTATTCCCAATAGTGCAGGGTCTGGATTGTTGTCATCCACAATCTCTATCACTTCGAAATCTACTAGTGTGCTTGCTCCTTCAACATCTACTGTGATTCCCTGCAATCTCCCCATCGGTAGGATCTTTTGTTGATTCACCATTTGTAACTAGATAGGAGACCATTGCAAAGGATGCCTACCCATGTGCTCTCATTTCTATTTCAGCAGGACGTTTGCGTCTGATCTGTTGTGGTTAGCAACAATCGCGCGCCCCCCCCCCTTTTTTCATTTAAGTGTTGTCCAAAATACTAAATGAATGGGGACCCTTAGTTAAAATTTAGGGAAAGCAAGAGTTTCCTTTCTTCAAAATAAGGTTACCATCGTAAGCTTAGGAAGATCTTTTGAATATTTTAAAACCTAAGTCTATGATAAGAAAAAAATAGTTAAAACCGCGTTGCAAAAAAGATAGGAAGTGCCTCCATTTCGCTATAATATCTGTATATACAAGACTCTCATGCTAAGCAATATATCGCATCACAATAAAGTAATACTCATAATGAAAAAACTTCAAGATTTACCGATCTGCGATAACACCGATCACAAGATCGCATATCGCAGAAAATGAGCTGACAAGATTTCGCAAGCATAAAACTTCTGCGATCTGCGATGTTGCGATCGCTGCGATGTTATATTCGTTTGTTTACGCGATCTGCGATGGTGCGGTTTGCGATAGCGCGATCTGCGATGTTACGTAAGCAAATCATAAAATCACTTCATCACGAATCCTTCGGGCACACTATTTAAGAAAAGCCACTTACCATAATCTGACTCAAGATCATGCGCTTTTAATGATAGTAAAGGGATTAGTTGTTAGCTATTAAATGAAATGTAGACGCGTGCTTTTGTAAAGAATTACTTCACGTAAGGTGGCATATTTGATATATCTGCTGCATTTAAAACTCTCCCATCACCTTTCTTGATCAGTCATTTCCATTTCACTTGTGAGCTACAGGAACGGAGAGCGAAAGACGATACACAGCCATACACAAGAAGAAATGGGAAAGAAAAATAGAGCTCAGGGCTCTGAGGCTAAGGAAAAGACGAAGGAAATGGCACATTTGTATACAGACACAGGGATATCGACGTGGGAAAGCATGTACAGATTACTTGAAGAAGAGAGTCCCAGAATAATGAAGGTTACTACTATCGCGGGCTCACAACGCTCTTCCGAAGCGTCCTTAGAGGAGCTAGCATGCTCATTTCTTCATCGGATAGTAGTAAGGCCCAAATTTCTACCATATACGGATATGATCAAGTGGATACTTGACAATGCAGACATGGACAATAGACAATTCAAGGTTCAAGGACAAGGGCTCATCGGGTCATTCGCTGCACAAGATTTAAAGCTTATGTATCATCTTCCTGAACCGCAGGCGACTTACCATGCACAATTCATTAAGAAAATTGTGGCGGAGAACCAAGACCTATCAGAGACTACCAAAGATTGGTCCAGAAAAGAGGAACCGCTCAAGAAAGACAAAAATAGTATGTACAACACTGGTTCCCTCACCTCTCCGTATTGTTTTGCTGCGGCCATGCTTTGTAGATTATTTGGGATGCCAGATATCAATAAGTTTTCGTCTGAATGGTTTAACAGATGCTGCCACAAATGTTGATATTATGGATTGGGCCAAGATCTTTTGTGATAATCTATACACGGCTATTATCAATTACCGGTCTAAGAGATCCTTGTCTCAAAGGATCTATCCTCATTTTTATCTATCTGCATATGTTATGGATTCTATTTGTTATGTGTCTAAATTTCCCATTATGGGTTGGAAATGGACTACCCAGGACCCATTACCTATCCATGTTTATCATAAGGTGCTGTGGGATTCTCAGTTCATCCCACATTTCTACCATATCTGTCACGAGCTTATCTTACCCTTGTATAGAATGATGTATGATGAAGACCCCCCGAGGTGCTCACCCGAGGCACATATATATATCATCCCCATCGCAAGATGGTTTGGAGAAGAATGGTTCACCTATATTAGAGTATTTGGAAGCACCATCCCTCCTCATATCCTACCCTTGTATATTCCTGACAAACTGTTGGCTCGAGAAATTACTTATCAAACCTGTTCAGAAGGGGGCCTAACTAAAGATCTAAAAGACAAAAGGAAGGCCATATGGCCTCAGTTTCCTGTAACTTGTGGGACCTTTTCATTGTTCGATGTAGGTCACGCGTTCACCGAAGTGGATAATATGACGTGTCTACAATTATTTAAATTCCCGGCAAGGTCATTCAACCCTAATGAAGTTGCTCAATATTTCACAATGAATGTCAAAATAAAAGTATTCGTTAGAAAGAAAGATTTGTTTGACGATTTATTTCAGAATAAAACCTCATTTCAGGAAATTTTGCGGGAAGATCAGTCAAAATTGTCTCCAGATGACCTCCAAAGATTCATGGTATACAGGGAAAGAAGACTGGCCAGTGTTCCTTTAGAAAAGCTGCGACTGCCTGCCAGAGAACCGACTCCAAGCGTTAGCCTCAGTGGGAACTCAAGCACTTCCAGATCTAAATCTAACACTGCTCAAGGAGTACCTGAACATTCTAAAGGGTTTGGAAGCAACCAAGGAAAGAACGAAGAAGCAGCGGAGACAGCGACCACGCAAGCAAGCATTCTTATCGACTGTGTAAATGAAAATTTGCACAAAGAAAATTTAATCGAGGAGACCACCCCAGGGTATCTACCAAATAAACTACGACTGGAAGCAGAATGGAAGCAGAAGGCGCAGGAGAAGGCAAAAGCGATCCAAGCATTAAACAGGTTAAATTGGGAGTGTTATTGGGCATACTTGGTCAAGCCGCATAGTCAATGGATGACTGTGAAATGCATCATAAACACGGTCGAACAAGTAGTGCCAGCTCTCATAGATTCTATTTTCACAGCCCAGCTCAAAGCAGAAGTCAGCCAACCGACTCTCCTCAAGCCCATGATGAACACTTGCAGCTTTAAAGATCAGATTAAGAAATAGTCTTATTTAGAATGTTGTTTTTTCTTAAAAATTAGATTAGAAAAAGGACGGTCATTTGAAAACCGCATCCTAAATTTTGTAAACAAACTATTATTAGAATTAGGAAGTAGTATTTTAGCCCTTCTCATGCATTTGGAGAAGGGTCCAGAAATTTGTCAAAAACATGTCCTCAGAACATGCACTTTTGCACCCTCAAAGGAGGTTTTGATGAATGGATGGATCGAGATTTATTAATGTTTGCATTTGATGTCTGCTACTGATGTTGCACTTCTGTACTCTTAGTAGATGTTAGAACAAGTAGAGATAAATCATTTTTGCTTAAAGCTTATGAGTAGGATTAGTCATAAATGGTACTTTTATCTCTTGGCCATTTCTGCTTATATTCTGAAAGTGATATACAATTTTAGTTGTTTATATGTTGTTGCATGAATGTATGAGTTACCATTTGGCACTTTTGTACGGTGGAGTAATTTAGTTATGTTTGATATATGAATAACTTATTATGCGATATGCTGTTCACAACTATTTTGCCTAACTTTTTATGCAAAGTAGTTCATCTTAATTGATTTCTATTCTTATGATAGCTGAATGATCTTTATTACCAGTTATTGTCTGAAATCTTTTTAGATTGCATAATAGAAGAAATACACCCCGGGTTAGCATAGATTAGATGTGTTGTTTTTCATTAGATTACAATAGCATAGATTTAGTTTAAAAGTTTGAATTGGATTAGCTTTAAAGTATTCTTAGATCAGCAACATCCAACTCTGCACACACACACACCCTTAGATTGGGAAACTGGTCCCATTATCCCCAGTCGGACCCGCTATACCAAACGGATAAGGAGCTGCCAACCAAGGTCCGGACCGGGTGGCTATCCCCCTTGTTGTCAACCCGATTTTCGTGGCTTCAACATATTTGGCGCTAGAAGGAGGGCCTGAACATAGTGTTTGTTGGAATGGTTTTCAATTGTAACATTTGAATCAGGATGGCTGCTCACAAACTTCCCATTTGGAGTTGCATCCATGTTCATGCCTCTTCCAACACTCCACCTGAAGTGGTAAGACTCTTGTCTCAGGTAAAATTCAATGGTAAGAATAATTCTTCTGCTTTTAATCATTCTCTTCAATGTATTCAAAGAGTTTCAAGTTCGAACGTTCAAAGAATTGATGAAGGCATTTTATGCAGAATTTTTACTCTTACATTCACTGCGAAAGCTAGAAAATGGTGCAGAACCCTCCCAGTTGCCTCAATTCACAGCTGGGACCAATTCGTTAAGACTTTCATTTGTAAATTTGATTGTTATGACTATGACCAGGTATATTATGAAATTGATTATCTACGGAAACAAGATGAATCTGTTAGGGATTTTAATATGCGATTTCATCTTAGTTGTCTAAAGTATGATCTTGAAAGTGAACTCATAGATGAAGAATCTTCAGATTATGCTGAGCATTCCCTGCCTCCTATGTTTGATCCAACAGAAATTAGTCCAAGATTTGTCTCATTTTCTTATAACATAAATGAGAATTCCAATTTGAGTATACAAATCAGTCATGATGAAGAAGGTTCCCAAAGCCTAGGAGACATGCATGCTCTAATGCAAGAAGACAAAAGCGAGGATGTTGGAGGAAATCCTTCCTTGGAACTAGGAGATGACTTTGATACAAGGTCAGATAATATCATTGCAAGTCAACAAATGCAGATGCCAAGGTTATAACAAAAAACTAATTCTCTTTTGAAAAGTATCAGTACACAAAGGTATGATCTAAAGCCTGATATCTATGATGAATCTGATGAACAAATATTTTTTCACGATGATATTTTCAAATGCATTGTTCCAGAATCGCATTTTTCTCTTTATCCTGATGTTTTTAGTGATGATAATTTTCCCCCTCTCAGTATTAAAGATATCTCAAAAAGTACAGAGGATTACTCAAATGAGTCATCATTAGGTTTTCAAGATAAAAAGACAGCTTTAGAACATCCTTTGATCATTTTCAAACAAGAACCACTTGACCTTCCTTGTCTGAAAATATTGGATAAAAAAGAGAAATCTAGAGAAATCTGTAAAGTCATTTATGATAGCTACTTTGATGATGATGATGTTGATTTATCCCAAGTAACTCAACAAAGCTCAGATAATGAGAGATATTTTAATTCAAGAATCATATCAGTCAATCCTCATTTCAAAGTAAAGGATCATTTGCATGATTTTACTATCCAAGACAATACCCTGATCTATGATTCATATCATGAGGAAACCCCCATGCCTGTTCACAATCATAACTTGTCTTCTGATTCACAAGACGGAATTCGAAATTGCTCGAAACCCATAATTCTGGCGAGTTCTTGTGAAGAAAAAGACATTTCAAGTCAATTCCAGTCGTGCTGTAACATTAGCTGTAAAGATAATCATTACATTCTTTCTCACTTGCACTCATTTTGTACAAAATCGGATTGTGTTTTAAATTTTTAGACTTTTGATAGATTACTATGGTATACTGAGCACCTTATCAAAGAACATTCGAAAGATGTGCTACCATTTTGGAAAACTAGATTGTGTCAAGGAAGTATAGAACTTTTTCAATTCCAAGATCAATCAATATCAGACTTCCTTAAAAAACTTCTATGTCCTCCAAAGCATCATCAACGAAAGAAAGTACTTTTGGAAACTTGCCGGCAATTCGCGCTAATTGATAAATCTCTTTCCAGAAATTTCCATCTATTCTTCATTGATTTATTTAGTGATTTATATGTGGAAACTTTCCTTTTACGAGAAATTGCTAAAAGCTTGACCTTGACGCATAGTAGATTACAGGCCATTAAAACCAAAAAATCTTATTCGCAACCTGGCTTGTCATCTTTCCTATTACACGATCACCAATCCATAACAGAAATTCATCCCGATTTTTATGATCCAATAGGTATCCAGCTAGACAGAAGATTTCATAAGAGAGAAATTTCAGCCGGAATTCCGACTGAAGTTACACTTTCTCACCCCACATCCAATGTTAACAGTCCAAGAAAAGCTTTGTTCTCAACACTGATGTTTAAAAGGTACATAGGTGTAGGAATAAGAATGAAAAGATGGTTCCACTGGAAATATCATTTTACCTAGTTAATTTTTCTGTGTATGATTAGAATAGGAGTAGGAGTAATTTAGCTAGGTTATTAGGTTGATAATTTACTTTTAAATAGTTGGTAGGCAAAATAAGAGAAGAGATTATCCCTATTATGTACATAATCCTAGGGAATTTCAACCTCTCATTTCTTTAAATGTTTTTCTTCATAATAAAATTTGTTGTGGTTAACATCATTTGACATTTACTAAAGACACCATTTCTCTATCAGATTTTGAACTTTTGCTTGTATAAATAGCAAAAAAATTTAGAAACTTGATCTTTATTATTAATAGATATAGTTAAAAACTTTAAACCAGATATGATACTAGTTTCAACTTCCAAAAAATTGGACGAAAGCAATCTTAGTAAAGAAATTGTTTTATATCAGTACAATGAAAGGTATCAATAATGAAATAAGGATTCCCTGTAGAAACAACCATTTCCAAAAAAACTCTATTATTGTCGTCCAGAGCTTTCTTATGGAAAGTGATGATATCCTCCCTGTTAGAGAAAATCACAGCATTCAAAGAGACAATCCAAGAAACACTATATCTCAAAGAATAAGAGGTCTCATCACGAGCCGGCTTATCATAATCACAGATATTATAAACTTTGCTGACTTTGCCATTACTGTCCACCAAAACAGGGCAACGACTTAAGATTATTGAAATCACAAGACAAGGGGTCTCATCACGAGCCAGCTTGTTCAGCAAAAGTGTAAATCAAGTGAATGACTATGTCATAATTTGGCTACCAAACCAAGACATTGTTCTTTAAGAATAAAAAAGGAAAAAGTGTCAATCTGGATTTTTCTTTGAAAGTTGTAGATCACCTTAAACAGGATAAAGGATCCTTACTAGGTAATAGGTAACCCTGTCGAGGCTATGGACACCTGCTGGCAACAGAGGCTCTACATGCGACAAAGGAGCATATTTAAAAAAGCTGCTACACAGGGAGGACTTTATTTTATCTTTACAAGACCAAGTAATGGCTAGTGTAAATACAAGGACAAGCTGAGGAAACAAAAAATTAAAAAAGAAAGAAGTTGAAACAAAATATAGTTGACAGTTTGGAGTATAATATGCTTTATGTTTTTATAGTAAAGTTTAATTTTCTGAAATTTTTTTTGTTGTTTCGGAAGTTTAAAAAATTCAATAGAAAATGCAGAGATAAGTGGTTCTCCCAAGTGAATCGCCAATTATTGTGGCTAGCAACAACCCCCCCCCCCCCTTTTTTCATTTAAGTGTTGTCCAAAATACTAAATGAATGGGGACCCTTAGTTAAAATTTAGGGAAAGCAAGAGTTTCCTTTCTTCAAAATAAGGTTACCATCGTAAGCTTAGGAAGATCTTTTGAATATTTTAAAACCTAAGTCTATGATAAGGAAAAAATCTTTAAAACCGCGTTGCAAAAAAGATAGGAATTGCCTCCATTTCGCTATAATATCGGTATATACAAGAATCTCATGCTAAGCAATATATCACATTGCAATAAAGTAATACTCATAACGGAAAAACTTCAAGATTTACCGATCTGCGATAACACCGATCGCAAGATCGCATATCGCAGAAAATGAGCTGACAAGATTTGGCAAGCATAAAACTTCTGCGATCTGCGATGTTGCGATCGCTGCGATGTTATATTCGTGTGTTTGCGCGATTTGTGATGGTGCGATTTGCGATGGTGCGATCTGCGATGTTACGTAAGCAAATCATAAAATCACTTCATCACGAATCCTTCGGGCACACTATTTAAGAAAAGCCACTTACCATAATCTGACTCAAGATCATGCGCTTTTAATGATAGTAAAGGGATTAGTTGTCAGCTATTAAATGAAATGTAGACGCGTGCTTTTGTAAAGAATTACTTCATGTAAGGTGGAATATTTGATATATCTGCTGCATTTAAAACTCTCCCAACACCTTTCTTGATCAGTCATTTCCATTTCACTTGTGAGCTGCAGGAATGGAGAGCGAAAGACGATACACAGCCATATGCAGGAAGAAATGGGAAAGAAAAATAGAGCTCAGGGCTCTGAGGCTAAGGAAAAGACGAAGGAAATGGCGCCTTTGTATACAGACACAGCCTATAATAAAGACGCAGGTATATCGACGTGGGAAAGCATGTACAGATTACTTGAAAAAGAGAGTCCCAGAATAATGAAGGTTACTGCTGTCGCAAGCTCACAACACTCTTCCGAAGCGTCCTTAGAAGAGCTAGCATGCTCATTTGTTCATCGGATAGCAGCAAGGCCCAAAATTCTACCATATACAGATATGATCAAGTGGATACTTGACAATGCAGACATGGACAACAGACAATTCAAGGTTCAAGGACAAGGGCTCATCGGATCATTCACTGCACAAGATTTAATGCTTATGTATCATCTTCCTGAACCGCAGGCGACTTACAATGCACAATTCGTTAAGAAAATTGTGGCGGAGAACCCAGACCTATCAGAGACCACGAAATATTGGTCCAGAAAAGAGGAACCGCTCAAGAAAGACAAAAATGGTATGTACAGCACTGGTTCCCTCACCTCTTCGTATTGTTTTGCTGCGGCCATGCTTTGTAGATTATTTGGGATGCCAGATATCAATAAGTTTTCGTCGGAATGGTTACCATTAATAGATGTTGCCACAAATGCCAATATTATGGATTGGGCCAAGATCTTTTCTGATAATCTATACACGGCTATTATCAATTACCGGTCTAAGAGATCCTTGTCTCAAAGGATCTATCCTCCTTTTTATCTATCCGCATATGTTATGGATTATATTTGTTATGTGTCTAAATTTCCCATTATGGGTTGGAAATGGACTACCCAGGACCCATTACCTATCCATGTTTATCATAAGGTATTGTGGGATTCTCAGTTCATCCCACATTTCTACCAGATTTATCACGGGCTTATCTTACCCTTGTATAGAATGATGTATGATGAAGACCCCCCGAGGTGCTCACCCGAGGCACAGATAGATATCATCCCCATCGCAAGATGGTTTGGGGAAGAATGGTTCACCTATATTAGAGTATTTGGAAGCACCGTCCCTCCTCATGTCCTACCCTTGTATATTCCTGACAAACTGCTGGCTCGAGAAATTGCTTATCAAACCTGTTCAGAAGGCGGCCTAACTAAAGACCTAAAAGACAAAAAGAAGGCCATATGGCCTCATTTTCCTGTAGCTTGTGGGGCCTTCTCATTGTTCGATGTAGGTCACGCGTTCACCGAAGTGGAGAATGTGACGTGTCTACAATTATTTAAATTCCCGGCAAGGCCATTCGACCCTAATGAAGTTGCTCAAGATTTGCCAACGAATGTCAAAATAAAAGTATTCATTGGAAAGAAAGATTTGCTTGATGATTTATTTCAGAATAAAAGCTCATTCCAGGAAATTTTGCAGGAAGCTCAGTCAAAATTGTCTCCAGATGACCTCCAAAGATTCATGGTATACAGGGAAAGAAGACTGGCCAGTGTTCCTTTAGAAAAGTTGCGACTGCCTGCCAGAGAACCGACTCTAAGCGTTACCCTCAGTGGGAACTCAAGCACTTCCAGATCTAAATCTGACACTGCGCAAGGAGTACCTGAACATTCTAAAGGGTCTGGAAGCGACCAAGGAAAGAACGAAGAAGCAGCGGAGACAGCGGCCACGCAAGCAAGCATTCTTATCGATTGTGTAAATGAAAATTTGCACAGAGAAAATTTAATCGAAGAGACCACCCCGGAGTATCTACCAAATAAACTACGACTGGAAGCAGAATGGAAGCAGAAGGCGCAGGAGAAGGGAAAAGCGATCCAAGCATTAAACAGGTTAAATTGGGAGTGTTACTGGGCATACTTGGTCAAGCCGCATAGTCAATGGATGACTGTGAAATGCATCATAAACGCGGCCGAACAAGTAGTGCCAGCTCTCATAGATTCCATTTTCGTAGCCCAGCTCAAAGCAGAAGTCAGCCAGCCGACTCTCCTCAAGCCCATGATGAACACTTGCAGCTTTAAAGATCAGATTCAGAAATAGTCTTATTTAGAATGTTTTTTTTTCTTTAAAATTAGATTAGAAAAAGGACGGTCATTTGAAAACTGCATCCTAAATTTTGTAAACAAACTATTATTAGAATTAGGAAGTAGTATTTTAACCCTTCTCATGCATTTGGAGAAGGGTCCAGAAATTTGTCAAAAACTTGTCCTCAGAAATTTGCACCCTCAAAATTTGGCAGATTTTGTACGGTGGATGTTGCACTTCTACTTTAGTAGATGTTAGATATAAATCATTTACGCGATATGTTGTTACACTGTTTTTGGCACTTTTGTAAGTCATTTATTTATGCATTAATATGTGTTCACAACTGTTTTGCCTAACTTTTTATGCAAAGTAGTTCATTTAAATGATTTCTATTCTTATGATAGCTGAATGATCTTTATTACCAGTTATTGTTTGAAATCTTTTTAGATCGCATAATAGAAGAAATACACCCCGGGTTAGCATAGATTAGATGTGTTGTTTTTCATTAGATTACAATAGCATAGATTTAGCTTAAAAGTTTGAATTAGATTAGCTTTAAAGTATTCTTACATCAGCAACATCCAACTCTGCACACACACACACCCTTAGATTGGGAAACTGGTCCCATTATCTCCAGTCGGACCCGCTATACCAAACGGATAAGGAGCTGCCAACCAAGGTCCGGACCGGGTGGGTATCCCCCTTTTTGTCGACCCGATTTTCGGGGCTTCAACACGATCCTAGATCCAAAATCACTTGATCCATCTCATATTCCCCAATTTGCATGGTCAATATCATCTCTCTTCATGTTCGCGTCATGTGTTTCCTGAGATTCTAGACTACACGTGGTTCTCCTTGTGTGGTCCCAGTACATCTAGTTATGAGTTCTTGCAATCCTTTTATAGCCATGCTATCATGCAACAGCTTCATACATGTCTCCAAGAATGTAGTGAGAATCGATGGGTCTAGTTCAGGCTCCAGTCTATCTTTAGTTCCTGAGGTGGAGGCCTTCATGAAGTTCTTCTTAGCTTCCATGAAAGTCTCCTTAGTGCGCTGAAAATCAAATTCTCTTTCCTTCGTGGGAGCCTTGCGAACTCAGGTACTTTATTCAAGTTGCTTGCCCTTGTCATCTCCTATCGTAATTCCACTCTGAAGCACGATATTTATGTTAGGGTCTTCCTCGTGTAGCGCAGACCTCGTCATTTGTAGGTTCTGGGTCAGGGAACGTTGGAGTGCTCCCTTGTCACGAAACCATGGGACAGTCCTCTATCTCATGATCAAATAATGTACAATACAAACATGATGGTCACATTTGGTTTTTACAGTCACAAGCATAATGCCCTAGATCTCTGCAATTGTAACAGATCAGTTGTTCATGAACTCTTCCTGGTCCCCCTTAACCTTAGCCTCGTTCGTGCCCCTGGAACTCGATTCAGGGTAACCCTACATTCTGGTCAAGGGGCCATGTTTTGGTCTGAACTCTGTAGGTGGGAGTTCGATCCATCATCAACTCATAACTCCTACAAGTGCTCTCATCATGTCCTACGGATCTATAGAAATTGCAAAACAACTCTTGTGAATTTTAAGTGTGCTTTTGTAATAGATGGCAATTATCTGTAGCATGCTTCCCTCCTATTTGGAAAATCGCACACCATAATGTAGGCACTGCACTTGGTCCCACTTGTCCCTCAGGTCTTAGTGCCATTTCTCCTCCTCCTATAAGGTAATTCACAAACACCAAGTAGTGGCATTTTTCATGCCCCCGACCCTTGCATTTTATGCACCATACCTCATCATGCACCTTTGGTTGGGTTGTCCAGTCCCATTTCAAACTCTACATTTCCAGGCACAAATTTTGCAACTGCATGTGAATCTGTTGAATTCCTGTGTTAGGGTCTTTTATTGGGGTCTCGTGCAATCTCATCGCGACCTCTAAGGCCTCAGCCTGAGTGGTTAACCTTTTTTGCGACAACGCGTTCTGTAGGTGTGGTGTTAACGATGCTACAAACCATGCACGATGTTGCCCATCTATCAGCGTCATGTTTTCTTCACAAATTTTGTACTTTAGTCTTTGATATAAATCCCACAAAGTTTCACCTGGTAGCATTGTGATATCCTTGAACCCAATGATTGATTGTGCCTCTGACTTCGGCCTGCTAAATTCTTTGTTTAGTGCCACTTGGATATCCACTATCCATGCATTCGTATTATCACTAGAATGCTTAATGTACCAGGTCAGCACGTGATCCATCAAAGCATTGACCAACGTTGCTTTCCTTATATTGTCATCCGTGACTCCCTGTGCTTCCCATACATCTTTTATCAAGAACCAAAATTGGTCTGGATCTTCATTTCCTATTCCCTTGAACACTGGTAACTTTATCACACTTGCCATATTGCTTCGCAGTGGTGCTGGGGTTGATATGGGCGAAGACAGGGGTGAAAATGGTGAACTTGAGGTGGCATAGGTGGAGTTGGTAGGTGCAGGATTCTCTATTGTATCAGATTGATCGCACTTCTTGGTGAGACTTTTGCAAGCTCTTTTTCACCGTCTTGTGGAGGTGAAATCAAGAGGCTAGTTTCTGGTTGTGCGCTACCCTTGTTTCTGTAGATTTTCCCACTTCGCGTAGCCCCAAACATCAATTTATTCGCATAACCCTCTTTTCACACAATAGAATTTTAATCCAAGTGTTTAAAGACTTAACATACGTACCTTGCGGTCCTTTGAGGAAGTTCCATTCTGCCTCGCTATAACTGACTAAAGTGTCTACCGAGAATTCGGTGAGGAATCCTCCTATGATTCGATCAAGCCAATGATCGACAATGTGTGAAATCTTATCCTCCGATGCTTCTAGTATGCACACCAATTTTGGAGTCCACACAATTGGTTTGTCGAGTTTATACCTTCCTTGGCTATCAGCTAGCTTCGCGATCCACTCATATAACTTAGTGGGGAATGACACAAAGAAAATTTCGTGGATATCTATATATAAATAACAGCCTAACCACTTTTCTTTTCATAGCCGCAGATCCTTGTTTTCCTCTGCCACAAACTCGTGAATCTTCCTGTCCAACCAATATTCAATTCCTATCTTTATTGGATTCTAGTGATATTACAGTAGACATCTCCTATGCAAATCTCGGTCCCAGCAATGAAACCATTTGTTGGCTTGTTGGGGCCTAACCCAGGTTCGAAGTTAGTTAGCCAAGCAAATCCCGGTACTACTGGCCCTTTTGGCAACAGCCTGTTGAGTACGGACTAAAGTCTCACCTGAAGTAGTATGGGAGGGTGCTAGAACTAGGTTTCCACACCCTTGAGATGTCTGAGAGGTTTGACTGGTCTCACTGGATGATCCTGCACACAGGTTACTTCGCGTGCCTTTCAGTCCTTACCCCTTGTGATATTGTCTTCGCGTAGCCATAACTAGGGACTGTGGAGCTTCCACATTGCTTCAGGCTATCTTCTGTGACCTTATTTATTCTCTTATATCAATTAATTACCTTCAGATATTTGTATGCCTTAGCTTATAATTATTTATACGAAACATTAAAATAAGCTCGTGTTACATATAAATAGTATATCTACGAATTATATCCAAGCATATATTGAAATAGAAAAAGATGCACAAAAATAAGGTAAACTTTCTCTTTATTGATTCTTCCAACTGTTACAGACTCAACCTGCTCTACGCACTTAGCTGCAGGGGTTCGCGCACTCAGCTACGGACTACTAGGCCTCTATCCACTTAGCTGCAGAGCCTTCTCCTACTCTACGAACCAAAGACACAGTCTACACCCTTAGAATCAATTTTCTCTTGATGTCTTTTACAACTTAGATCCTCGCTCTATTTATACAATCCCATGGTCCACAGACCATGGCTAGGTCTATCCATCCAACATTACATTACAAAAACTAGGTTGGACAACCCTATGACTCTATTATACTTTCGCGTCCCGCGCCCACAATTCGCGGAGCTTTTACAAAAGACTTGGTCAAAACTTGGGTCTTAGGCCACAAAACATGCCTTGGGAGGATTCCATGCCCAACAGAGAGGACAACAAATGACCTAGAGATCACTTGATTCAGTCAAGGGGAAGTTAAGTTTTAAATTACTTTATTAATTCATTCATTATGGAATAGGTTGACCTAACGACATGAGTAATTGCTTGGGTCAATATTAATTCCAAGTTAACCGTCAGGAAAAACTATAAAAGGAAGAGACCTCAAGCTCATTTGGACACACACTCAAGCTATGTTTTTATTTCTTGTACTTTGTCTTGGCTTGCAAATGTTCATCGATGAAATTTCTCATTGGGTATGAGATCGTAGGGAAAAGGTTCTCTCTGAGTTAGGGTATTTTGGATCTCAGTCGCAGGCTTAGATTTGAATTTTTTCTTCGATGGTCACAGGCACAAAGTGTTCAAGAGAGCGACTTTGGCTCTCTTGTTAGTTAGGCACAGTCCAAAGTGAGCGACTCTGAGTTGTGAAGGGTTAAGTCCATGGTTGCTCACAACAGGAAGCCCTGGGAGTGACGCTGATAGTGCGGTCACTGGAACATCTCATCTACAGAGCGACTTTGGTCCTTATGGTTGCTCGCACAACTTCTTAAGTGTGCGATTGTGGGTTTTTACAGTCTATTTTACTGTTCAACAACCCTTCCAATTATTGATTTAACAGTTAATATTTTATTGATAAATGGGGACCCTTTATAAAAAATCCTCCCAAAACATAGCACTTATGCACTTCCTTTTTGAAATTGTTAGAAATAAATTTCTAAATAATATAAGGTATCAAAGGCAAGTCCCTTTGTAACTAGCTATTCTCGCTTTATCACATATCACCAGATCATGTGTGTCAAAGGTTAATTAACAAATCGGGAGTTGGGAATTGCGATAAGAGGGATCACCGTAAAAAACTTATGGTATCATTAAACTTTTCATTTAAAACTAAGGCTTAAAGTATTTCTAGCAAAGTAAAGTGCCCATCGCAATCGCATATTGGCATTCACAAAAAGCACAACTAACAAAACCTTTGGAATATGTGAATTGTGATATTGTGACATAACAAGCCAACACTCATCGCATCACAGTGCCTACACAAATGCCAATCTTGTGAACTATGAAAATTTTTCGAAACGTGATATAACCCGAACCCAATGGAAGCATGCGATAAATGTTATAACCTTGGTTAAGGTTGGCGCATAGTAAAAGTGAGTTTATGCAATAAATATTCATTCAAGAAAAATCCACTTTAAATGATAAAAGGTACGCTACTCACATCATATCTCGCAAAATTCTAAACAACTCTGTAATAACGCATAATAAAAAAAGTGATGTTATGATACTCTATCGCAATCGCATAATTGGCATTTCGCAATTTAAACTCATCGCCTTAAAGTTTTCCCTCACACGTTTGCGATGCAATGGCTTAAATGAATAATAAAGGCCACGATAAAAGATCTTAGGGCGTATTTAATAATTTTTAATGGCATTTGTTTTTAAAACAGCTCGAAGTGACTTGATATCTTTCATTTGCATTTTTAAATGCAATCTTCTTCCTTGTCACCTTTTGAAATTAATTGTATACTTGAATTTTCACTATGATTTTCACTCTGTGTTTATCCAATAATCTCTATTGCTCCATTTCAGGGAATCTCTGAAGAAAACGATGTTGGAAAAGATGGCAAAGAAGGGAAAATCTACTACATCTAAGAAATCAGACATGATACCACTATTCTTCGATACCACCTGCAACAAAGATTGAGGAACCACATCATGGGAAGCTATTTGTAACCTACTAGAAGAAGAGAAACCCAGGTCACTAGAAACAAAGGCAAAATCTCATGCCGAAGAATCATCTGACGCTTCTTACTTTGGAGTAGCATGTTCATTTTTACACAAAATAGCAGCAAGACCTAAGATATTACCGTACTTTGATATGGTAAAATGGGTGATTGATGATGTAAATGTCTCAGATAGAACTTTAAGGAATCCAAGACATGAGGTCATGGGGTCTTTCACACCAGACAATCTGCGCCAGATGTACCAATTACCAGAGCCTTAAAAGCTCTATAACAAGGATTTCCTTGAGCATTTTGTCAAAGAGAACGAGGATCGATTGGACGTTACACAAACCTCAAGGTCAGGTGGAGGCAAATTCAAATGGGATAAATCCAGTGTGTACCCAATTGCATCCCTCTCTTCCCCACAGAATTTCATAGCTGCAACGATGTGTAGATTATTTGGTAAAGCAGATAGTACCAAATTTTCTATAGAGTGTCTTCCATTAAGTGATGCAGAAATTAACATAACAATTATGAACTAGAGTTATATTTTTTCAGACAATTTAGCAATGTCTATAGGGAATATAGACAAAAGAGAAGCGTTTCCTCAAAAAAAATTCTCCCTTTTTTTATGAGTGCTTATGTTATGGACTCCATTTGTTTTTGTTCTCAATTTCCAAACATGGGTTGGAAGTGGACTATACAGAACCCTCTCCCCATCCATGTATAACATAAAATCTTGTGGGAATCACAATTCAACCCCCATTTTTACAAAATATGTTAGGGTATTACGCTGCTTATTCATAAAACCATTTTTGATAGAACAACCCATAGGTTTTCTAAAGAAGGAAAGATAGACATATTTCTAGTTGCAAGATGGTTCGGTGAAGAAGCATTCACTTATATTAGAGTTTTTGGGAGTATTGCTACTCCACATGTCCTCCCATATTATGTTCCAGATAAGCTATTGGCCAAAAAGATAGCTTACGAGACAACAGGGGAGGGTGGTTTAACCAAAGCCCTGAGAGAACAGAAGAAAGCCATTTGGCCAACCTTCCCATTATAATGTGGCACTTTCATACTACATGACTATGGGCACACAATAAAATAAGTAAATATTATTATGTCTCTAAAATTGGCCAGAGTTCCAAGGTGACAGTATGAACCAAATCAAGTTGCTAACAACTTTACCACTATGGTTAAAGTCAAACAGTTTACTCATGAAGAGGATTTATTTTATGACCTCTTTCAAGGAGATGAAACATTTGAATAGGTCCTACATTCAACACCATTACACTTAAGCCCAGATGATATTAATTATTTTCATGTATATAGGAATAAAATATTGTTAAAGGTCCCATTGTAACTATTACAAATTGAACCAATAAGAGAACCGACTCCAAGCATAAGCCTGGAGGTAAGTTCAAAGGAAAATTCTGATGAGGAAACATAAGAGAAATCAACTCATGAGTCAGAACAGTCAGAAAAAAAATCTCAGAATGGAGAAGGGAGTCCTAATAAATATTTTGAGAAAGATACAAAAGGAAATACTGAGCAAACGACAGAACATGCCTTGTCCAAGAAGCAGACAGAGGTCGAATCCACTTCCACTTAAACAGGGAAGATCCTAGTCATTGACTTAGACAAGGAATGCGAGAAATTCCATAACGAGCTCCAAACAAGCATAAATCTTGAGGAAACATATGATTTTCAGACCCCCAAATAGACTTAGCATAAAGCAAATCTAGAGACAACAGAGCAAGGGGATACAGACACTCAAGATATTGAGGTTATTCCTACTTTTCCTACTTCCAAAATCGTCTTAAAAATTTAAGATATACCTTCATTAGATATATTCTAGAGTCTTCCTCAGAAGGCTGTAGTTAAAAGACAAAGAAAGAAGAGGAAATTAGACACCACGACTGTTGCAACTCTAGAAAATGAATCCATGGATGCTGTGTGGAAAGATACTCCTACTGACCCATTATAAAATCTTACGAAGTTGTCACAGTTTATACGATCTTATGCCACATTGACCATTGATAAATCAATAGAATTCTGACTGCTTCTAAAAGAAAAAGAATAGAAAAATCTTCTGCTTGAGTAGCAATTAGAACAAGAAAAAACTAATCAGTAAGGAGAACAACAGGTAGCTAAGCTTCAAAGGGAATTCGAGCAAATGTGGTTACAACACCAAGCAAGCATATCAGAAAAGGACTCATGGATTTTCCAAATGCAGGCCATGGTGGATAGATTTAAAGATAACCATCAAATGGATGAGTTCGACAAAGAAGCAATTAAGCTAAATTCCCTATTAATATAGCAAGAAGAAATTTTATGTGAGAAAATATTACAGATTAATCCTTACTGTGAGACAATTGATAAATTGACAAACCAAGTGATTGATATGAGGTTTGAATATGACCTACCAAAAATACAAGAATCCCATAAATAAATTCTATTTGCAGATTGGGATACACAGTTAAAATAGGAAGAAAGGGTGACAACAACAACGACAAGAAGTATAATTGAAGTCGTTAATGAAAACATCCATAGTGCCAACCTTGTCAAAGAGTGCATACCAGGTTCTCTCCCAGATATCAAACAACTGGAATAACAGTGGAAATAGACAACACAGATAAAATACTAAGTAATCAAACAACTGACAATACTAGATTAGGAAACATACTGGCAGTATCTAGTAAAACCACATAGCCAGTGGATGACTCTGTGGTGTTTAACTAACTCTGCACAAAAGATGGTGCCAGCTTTGTCAAATGATATATTTGTTGGACAGTTAAAATACAAAATCGGTGAGCCGCCTCAGCTCAAACCAATGGTTGACATTTGCATTTTCAAAGATCTAGTTAGTCGACAAAGTTAGTTCAAGTTGAAAGGAGATTGTCATTAGTTTAATTCTATTTATAGTTTTTATTTTTTTCTTACTCTGAGGAATGTTGTTTAAAACCTCCTTAGATTTTTTTGTAATAATCTATTTTTGAGGCATCCATTATAGTATTTAAACCCCTCTCATGCATTTATAGAGGGCTCTAGAATTTTATCAAAAACACTTTCAAGACATTACACTTCTGTATTTTTAGGAAGGTTTTGATGAAATTATTGAAACAAGGTCTAATTTTCTTTGAATATCAAGCATGCTCTACTAAAATTACAGTTCTTTACTCGTAGAGTGTATTTGATTGGTTGAAATTGGATCAATATTGCTGAGTCCATTAGCAGGACCTTTCATATATCACACTTTTATCGTACTATTGTGTTTTATTTATGCATTAACAATACACTTTCTCTTAATTGTCTTATGTATGAAAATCTGAGTTATAGTTCTGCATTATTGCACTTTTGTATGATGTTTCAACTCTGATTTCATTTTGAATACATGAAGAATGATTATATGTGATATAGTTTTCTCAATTGTTTTGTCTAACTATTTATCCAAAACAATTATCATTAAATGATTTCATTTCCTTTGGCAGTTGAATGATCTTTATTACCAATTTTTTGAGATATCTTTGTAGATCACATTCTTTAGTTTATTCCCGAGTATATTTGTAGTCAAATAATGTTATATTAAGATATATGCATGTGTTTTTTATTTAGATTAGATTACACTTAGTTGAATCAAGCTCTGTTATATCTTATACCATCCCCAACAACATTATCAAATCAATCCTCTCTGGGAAACTGGTCCCATTATCTCCAGTCAGAGCCACTATACCAAACGGAAAAGGAGTTGCTTTTAAGGTCGGGACTGGGTCATTAGCCCCCATGTTGTCGCAGTGAATTTCGAGGCTTCAACATTTTGGCACTAGAAGGTGGGCCACGAATATGAATGACAAGAAAATCTAAATCAGAAAGCCATTCTAAGAGTAAAACTCTCTCATCATCGCCTCCGAATTCTCGGTCACATTCAAAATACCAAATCCTAAACGTGAAGTTGTGAAGAAATATTTACAATCTACTAGTGTTTCTCTAAGGAAATTAGATCAACATTCTTCTGCAGAAACTCTCGAGGTTCAATCTTTAATTCATAAGTTACAAGGCATTTTTTTGTCTCAAGAAGAATCTGAATTTTCCCATGCCAGTGTTTCTTCTCATTTTCCTTCCTCTCGAAGATTAACTAGATCATAGAGTGAAAATTTTGGAATTCCTCCATTTGAATTTCCCCTTCCTCCTCCTTGAAGTAAAACTAAGAAATGAGAATCTAAAACTCATAGTGAGATTTTTTCATCATCACCAGAAACACCCTCATTCATTCCATCATCCTTATATCAAACCCAATCATTGACCTCATCATCTCAGATCATGATTTACATAGGTACAAGAGCATAGTCCTCCTCTACCCAATCTCCTTCAACCACTGGTACATCTTCTTCCAGACAAATACCCACAATGGCTCAAATACCATGGAAAAATCCAAGAGTTGTTCAAATAGTAGGACCATTGCATCCATTACCTTCTCATCCATTGAAATGGTTGTCTTGCTACTGAAGAACACACAAATAACTTTATATTGTCCATAAATCCAAATGGAGTTGTTGAAGAAGACCCAGTTGTAAGATTATTCCCTTATAATTTATAAGGATCAGCAGGATCTTGGTACTTTTCCTCACCATCTCATTCTATTGATAGTTGGAATGCATTTTAGGAATAGTTCCTAACCAAGTTTGGATATGACCGCTCAATTACTACGCTTCTTAATGATCTCTACAACTTGAAGGCAAAATCTAGAGACCCAATTAAGGACATCAATTCCCGTTTTAACAAATTATTAAACAAAATTCCAGTGGCATCCAGGCCAAGCATTGAAGTTCAAAATGAATGGTACATTTCTTCTCTTCCCTTGAATACAACTATTTTTGTAGATAGAGCCGCCAAACAAACTTTGGAAAAAAAATGAAAGAAGCCATAGTTGTGGAAAAACACATTTTAGCTTTAGAAAATAAGAATGTATTAGAAGAAATAAATTCCAAGAAAATCACTTTCAAGGATGAACCCAAGAAGAAATAACTTAAATATCCTTTCGATCTTGAAGGTCTGAAAAAGGTACTTAAAACCATGTCCAATGAAATGGTCGAAATTAAAAAGCACGTAGCCGAGACTTCCTCTAGGAAATATTTTAGACCTTACAAAAGAAATTACCCCTTTGATCCTAAACCTCCAAATACAATATCAAATGTTGAATCATATTTTGAGGAAGAAGAACTATCAACAACTGAAGAACAAATCCATGACAAATAGATAGTTGAAGTACAAGGAATGTGGGATTTGATTCTTCTTATGTTAGATAACGAAGAATCAGAGGAAGCATTACTTGTCGCTACCAGAAGCAAGAGAACTGTTGATTTTCCACAAACAAATCAAAAACATAAATTGTCAACTCCTTATCCCAAAGATAAAGCAATGGGTAAGAAATATTCTCCCAAATCTACTCAAACGACTCCTCCTCAATCCAATTCTTCACCTCCAGCTAAGACCTTGCTAGTATCTGATGAGATGGAATACAAAATCATCGAAGACATGAAGAAGACTAGAGCTAATATCATGTTCCATGAGCTTAGCAAGCTAAAATATCAACAAAAGCTATTACTCAAATAATTAAAAGTATTCCCCACTTCTCCTCTTCCTACTGCTATAATTTCTTAGGCTGTTGAAGAAATGGGTAGGCCTCCGAGTACTTCATCAGACAAAATGAGTTCAACTGATCTTGCTTTAATAGGTGGTAGATCTAAATCCCATACACCTCCTTTTCTTTTGAATTTTGAATTCTTCAATAAGAATTTGCACAATTGTTTAGTAGACTTTGGAGCCTCGTCCAACATTTACCAAAAACTTTATGTGCAAAATTGAATGTTGAACCCCAAAAATATGTTGTTCGCATTGTTTAGTTATATCAATCTCAAGTTGAAGTCATAGGAGAAATCAATCAGGTTACCATTAGACTCTCATCAAACCCGAAAGTATGTCAAGTGATTGACGTTCCCATGGGCAACATCCCTGAATTCTATGACTTTATCCTTAGTAGAGACTGCTCTAGAAGGCTTTACGACTATTTCGCAATAGACTGGTCCCATATGTGGCTTCCTTATAATGGTAGGCCAAATCAAATAAGGGTCGATTGTGAGAAACATTTAAAGTATATCATCACAGAACTGGAAGGAGAGAATGAGCCCGTTGCATAGAATAGTAATATCATTGGAAATTACTCAATCGAATCATTTTTAGGCAATTTTAATGCAAATACTTTACCCTTTTAGGAAAATTCTGTTACGTCACAAATAGAAACTTATTCTCAAACAGATTCTTCTAAATGTGTCAATTTTGTAGATAAACCTGTAGCCAATTCTTTATTTTGGAAATTATTTTTTGATGGATCTAAATCTAATGATGGAGCTGTAGCAGGTTGCATATTGGTTATCCTCGAAGGATAAAAAACTATGTTGGCATGCAGACTTGAATTTGAGTGCACTGATAATACTGGTGAATATGAATCATTAGTTCAAGGATTGTATAAATCCATTAGCCTTGATATTAAATACCTTCAAGTATTTGGAGATTCAAAAATTGTAATCAAACAGGTGAGGAATATTATTCACTATCTTTCTAGACATTTGAAACATTATCAACCACAAGTTTAGGACCTCACCTCACATTTCACATCATTAAATATTTCCCCAATTCCAAGACTTCAAAATGAAAGTGTCGATCTTTTGGCTAAGGTTGCATCCAAGCTCATACCATCAGGATATTATAGTCCCGATCGATTTTCTATAGAATTAATTTTCAGGCCTTTTATTCCTGATAACATCACCAATTGGTGGGTTTTTAATAATGATCCAGATATCATAATTTTTCTAACATCTGAAGGATCTTATGATGACTAAATAATAGATGAAGATCAACATGATAATAAGCTTAAACATGAAACAAGCGTAAATCCCATACCTAAATATGTGGTTAAGATGGAAGATCTCTATGATCTTAAGGACAAATTCAAGAAACCAACTAAATCGAATCTTCAAAGTTCAACTTTGAGGTTTGTGTTAGTTAATCTCATAACTGACCTTAAACCTCAAAATATTAATCTAGGTCTTGGTCTTACATCCAATGAGAGATTAGCCTTTATTCATTTATTGAAGAAATACAAAAATGTTTTTGTTTGGATTTATGATGATGTCAAGACATATGATACTTCTATAATTAAACATATCATTCGTATGATATCTGACAAAAATCATGTACAACAGAAGTTGAGAAAGATTCACCCAAACTTAGAAAATCAAATCAAATCTGAATTAAATAAACTTCTCAAAGCCAAAATAATCTTTCCTATCAGACACTCAAGGTGGGTTTCTAACCTAGTTCTAATTAGGAAAAAGAATTGTGATATTCGAATTTGTATAGACTTTCGCAATCTCAAAAATGCTTGTTAGAAGGACAACTTTCCATTGCCTCCTATGGAACAAATACTGCAATCAGTTGCAGACTCAGAGTTAATGTCTTTTCTAGATGGATTTTCAGGTTTTAATCAGATTCTTGTACATCCATATGATTGACTAAAGACCACATTTAGAACCAAATGGGGAACATACACTTATAAAAATATTCCATTTGGATTGATCAATGCTGGTGCAACATTTCAGAGAGCCATGGATATAGCTTTCAAAGGATTGGTAAATAAAAAATGGTAATTTATTTAGATGATATAACTATGTATTTAAAAAATTGCAGTAATCATTTAAAGTACTTAAAACAAATATTTGAACGTTGTGAGAGATATGGAATTTATCTAAATCCAAAGAAATATTTATTTGCTTTAAGTGAAGGTAAGATTATTAGATTTATTGTATCTAAATATGGCATTCACATAAATCCTCATAGGATAAGAGAAATTTCTGAAATCTCTTTGCCTCATAACAAAAAATCCATGAAATCTTTCCTAGGTGAGATAAATTTTGTCAAAATATTTGTCTCTGACTTTTCACAAATTATTTTACCCCTCCAATCTATGATCAAGAAAAATTATGTTTTTAAATGGGGACATACTCAGCATGAAGCTTTCAATTTTATCAAGAAAGCCATTATAAATTCTCCCTCTTTAGCAACTCCAAAATTTTCTAATCAGTTTGTTTTATATACTTTTGCTTCCAAGACATCATATGCAGCTATTCTCACACAGGTCAATGATGAGAAAGCCGAAGCACTAATTTCTTTCTTTAGCTCCAATTTGCAGGGTGGTGAAATGAATTATTCAGATGTTGAAAAGAAATCTTTCATTATTTTTAAATCCATAAAACATTTCAGACCTTTCCTTCTTAAAACTCACACTAAAGTAATAGTTTCATTGTCTTCAGTGAGAAATTTACTAATGCAACGAGAATTAGGTGAGAAAGCAACAAAGTGGGTAATAGCAATGCAAGAGTGTGACATTGAGATTAGACCAGCTAAAATTGCTGGAGGTCAAGGTTTTTGCAGAATGTTAGCTGGAGAATCCAACTTACTAGCACCACAAGATTCAGGTGATGATATAAAAATATGTGAGGTAAGCCTCAACGATATTGAATCTATATATGTTGATATCGTCTTTTATTTGAAAAATGGATATGCCCTTATGCAACTCAGTTATAAAAGAAAAAGATCTTTGAGATTAAAAGCTAAGAAATATGAAATCATCAATGATGTTTTGTTTAGGAAAAATTATGATTATGTTTTACTTAGATGCCTTGATAAATCTGAGGCAGAAAAGGTTTTGTAGGAACTCCATGATGGACTAGTTGGTGGAAATTTTGGAGGGGACACAATAGTGCATAAAATCCTGCATGATGGCTATTATTGGCCAACCTTGTTCAAATATGCACACGAATATGTAAGGAAGTGTAAAATTTGTCAAACATCTGTTGGAAGACAAAGGAAAACCGCATTACCATTACAGTCGGTCAACATTGAACAACCATTTGAGCAACGGGGACTGGAAATAATAAGTGAGATCATTCCTCACTCTTGAAAGGAGCATAGTTATATCCTTACAACAATTGATTACTTCACTGAGGGGGTGGAAGAAATTCCACTCAAGGTAGTCAATTATAAGAACATCATTGAATTTATTAATCAATTTATTATTACCAGATTTGGCCTACCAACTGCTCTCATGTTTGACAGTGCAACCTATTTCACAGGAAATGTTATGACAGAATTCACTCTCAAAAAAGGTTTTAAGTTTAAATATTATGCCAACTATTATCCTTAGGGGAAGGGTCTAGTTGAATCAACGAATAAAAATCTCATAAGGATCATCAAACGAACTATTGATCAAAGTAAGAGAAATTGGGATAAATCTTTAACATTTGCTCTATGGGCAGATTCAATAACATGGAAGACCCCAATAGGCACTTCTCCTTTTAATTTGGTCTATGGGAAAGAAGTTGTCCTTCCTAAAAATGTAGCTCTTCCCTCTCTATCACTAGTTCAATTTATTGAAGAAACTTCTTCCTCTTCTATTTAATTAAGGAAATCGCAAATCCTCAAACTCGAAGAAGAAAGAGATAAAGCCAAGATCATACATGCACATCATCAACAGTTCATCAAATATTCATTTGATGCAAATTATGCAAGTCCTCAATATTTTCAACTCGAAGACATTGTATTGAAGTGGGATAAAGCACATGAGGAAAAAGGTACACATATCAAATTCCAATGAATGTGGCTTGGCCCATTTCAGATTATGGAACAAATCCTCCCATAAACATTTTTATTAGAAGATTTATCTGGCAAGAGATCTTCTCTACCTGTCAATGGGAAGATTTTGAAGAAATATTTTTCATAGAAGATAACCTCTTCTATCCCTTGTACACTATTTCCTTTACATTTCCTAGGAAAAATAAAATTTAAAGAGTATTTACTTTTGGCCTTTCAATAAAAATCTCTTTAAATATTTTGATTCTTCACTTGTATAAGTAGAGATTGTTAAGAAGATAACTATGACATTTGAAAAATAAGAAAAGTTCTATTTCTCTAAAATTTTCTTTTTTCCACCAAAATTATTTATCCTTTGTGAAACCCCAAGTTTATAAAGAGCATGTTAATGTGTCTTATTATATGGCAAAAGCAAAAAGGTACTCAAATAAAAAAAGATAAAAAAAAAATAATATAAAAATATCAATTAAATGAGTTGAGTTTCATACTTGTTAATTATAAAAAATAAATGCTAAATTTGTAACAAATCTAACTCATAATAAATTTTGGTAAAAGCTATAGTGGAACTATTTAATGGGTTTAGAAAATATAAATAATGTTATAAAAAGTAAATACTAAATTTGCAAATAAGTCAACTGACAGTAAATATTGGTAAAAGCTATGGTTATTCACTCACAAAATATAAATAACTTGATGTAAAGTTAAATGAAATGCTAAAACTCTTTAAATATATATATATATATATATAGATAAAAGTATAATTTCTAAACAAATAATTTTATATATTATACTTTGAATAATATAAAATACGTTATTATAATCATAATTAAAAATTTTATTATAAAAAATATAAAATATATTTTAAAAAATTTCAAAAAATAATTTTAACATTTTTTTATATGTTATTTTCAAATTTCTATTAAAAAAAATGATTTTATAAACTTGAAAGGGTAGTTTCTTCGGTAGTGGTTTTATATAGACGAAAATATGATCATTTTTACTAGTATTTTAATAATAATTAAAAAATATGCTTACTTTTTATTTTTAAATTTGTTTAGCAATCTTTAGAATGTTTACAACACATCTCTTAAAGAAATTGGAATTAAAAAACATAAATCAATAGAGAAATGGGGGGTCGCGGTTTTGTCACTACTTAAAAATTTATGTAAAATATTAATGATACCTTTTAAAGAAAATGAATAAATTAGATGAAAATTATATATTAAATTTTAGAAAAAATATGACATGAAATTGAATTTAAATTGACATGTTTTGTCTTCTTTTACTACCACCTAGTTTTTGATGATTTTGTGAATTTAAGAGTAAACATTCCAAGTCCATTTATTTTTATAAAACTTCTTTGCCACAAAAAGGGAAAAGGTGATATACATTAACATGCTTTTACCAGTCAAGAAAAGTATCTTTAAGAAAGCAAAGACTCTTTGTAGATTGTCATCTAGAAACTCTTAAGGATTCAATGATTCTCCCCATCCAGTAAATTGTTCTCTTTTGAGAGTGTAATTCTAAAATATACTCAAACTTAGAAGATAAGATGTCTCATTACGAGCCAGTTTACCATGTTCATAGGGAAATAATAGAGTGACATTACCAATATTGCATATCAAAACAGGGTAATGGCTTGAGATTATTTTAGTCAAAAGAGAAGGTATCTCATCATGAGCCAGCTTGTTCAATTGATTTACAACCGGTGAATGGAATTGTCACTTTTTGGCCACCAAACCAAGAAAATGATTTTTAAGTAGAAAAAATGAAAAATTTTAGAAGAGAAATAATCTGTTTGAAAAAAAAGAAGAGAATAAGTATATGAGTCTGTATTTATCTCTAAAAATTGAACTCTTATCTAGATGGGGTATTGCATCGTTGATGGTTAAAAGGTAACCCTGTCGAGGCTATGGACACTTACTGGCTGTAGAGGTTCTACCTATGACAAAGGAGTACATCTAAGAGCTAATCTGCAAGAGCCCCCTGCTTTATCTTTAAACCAAGTAAAGGCTGACATAGACAAAGGAATTTTCATTTTGAAGAGGATGTCAAGTGGATAATAATTAGTTGAGTTTTGTTTTCTTATGCAGAGAAATGTTACTTGTATTAAATTTCATGTAATTTCTATTTTCGGAACCCTCTTTATTTTTGAAGTTTTAGAAGTTTCAAAAAACTATCAGAGATAACTAGTTCTTCTAGTGAATTTCCAATTGTTGTACTGTTCAACAACCTACCCATTTATTTATTTAATAGTTAATATTCTATTGATAAATTGGGATCGTTTATAAAAAATCCTCCCAAAACTTAGCAATTAGGCACGTCCTTTTTGAAATTGCTAGAAATAAATTTCTAAATAATATAAGGTATCAAGCCAAGTCACTTTGTAACTAGCTATTCTCACCTCATCACATATTGCCAAATCATGTGTGTCAAAGGTTAATTAACAAATAAGGATTTATGAATTGCGATAAGAGGGATCACTATAACAAAATTATGGTATCATTAAACTTTTCATTTAAAACTAAGGCTTAAAGTATTTCTTCTAAAATAAAGTGCCTATCGCAATTGCATATCGGCATTCACAAAAAGCACAACTAACAAAACCTTTGGAATATGCGAATTGCAATATTGTGACATAACAAGCTAGCACTCATCGCATTGCGGTGCCTACACAAAGGCCAATCTTGTGAACTATGAAAAATTTGTGAAACACGATATCAACCAGACCCAATGGAAGCATCAGATAAATGTTGTTGGGTTGTGTTATATTCTTTCCACAACTAGCCCACCTAGTTAACTGGGGGGTTAGAGGGGGGGTGGTAGCCCACCTTGTCAGGGGGTTTGAGGGGGGGGGGGGGGTGGTGCAAGCCCCTCTATAGGGTCTGGGGCAGCACCCCGGGAAATTTTTTTTTGAACACTATATTAAGTTGGGCAGACCTACCTATGGTTTTGTGCATGGTTTTCGCACATGGTTTTGGGAACGATGGTTTTCGGTCCATGATATTGGATGCTTTGGCATGTATAAATATGTATTGTAACATTGAAAGGAAAACAATGAAAAATCATTCTAGTAGTCCCGGTTTTGGGATCCAGGGAAGAATCTCTGTGCATATGTGTTTTATGTGTTATGCTCTTGCTTTCTTTATTTTCTATTTTTAGAATTTGTATGCAGGTAATTTATGTATGGGGTTAAAACCTACATTTGGTATCGGAGTTGTTTTGGCTTCAAGGGGATGCCTTTGTTGCTGAGGGGTTTTTCTTGAGCTTGTGGTAGACCCTGTTCAGTGGGAGATCTGCGGGATCGACTCTGGTGGTGAATGAAGATGGCAAGCAGTGGAAAGATAAAGATCGAGAAATTTAATGGTCAGAGTTTTGAGTTGTGGAAACTCCAGATGGAGGATCTGTTCATGGATAAATATCAGTGGATCATGGTAGATCCGGTACTAAACCAACAAGAGTGTTCGATGAAGAATGGAAGAAGTTGGATTGGAAGGCAATGACCACAATACGATTGTGTTTCTCAGATTTAGTATTGCTGAATGTATCACGGTAAGCTACGGTGAAGGCTTTGTGGGACAAGTTAGGGACTTTGTACCAATCTAAGTCTCTAGTGAACAAATTGTTCCTATGGAAAAATCTGTATAACATGAGGATGAAAGATGGAAACTCGGTGACAGAGCATTTGAATGCATATAATAATGTGGTAAGTCAATTATTATCTGTTGATATTAAAATTTCAAATGCCGATAAGTGCATCAGTTTTTTGTTCTCTACCAGATTCATGGGATAGTCTGGTTATTGCAATAGGTAGGAATGCAACTGGCTTGTAGTTTGATGGAATAGTCTTATCCTTGCTGATGGAGGAGATGAGACAAAAAAATATGGAGAGCCAGAATGGTGATGCCTTATCTATACGAGGGCAGTGCCAGACCAAAAACAAAAATAAGTCATCGAGTGGGAGATCTAAATCTAGAGGGAGATATAAATCTCCAAGAAAACCTATAAAGGTGGTGTGTTGGAAATGTGGAAAGGAAGGGAACTACAAAAGGGATTGTAAATCTAAAGTTCCTGACAAAGGAAAGGGATATGATGATTCTCCTTCTGCAGAGGTAAAAACCACCTCAGATGAAGGTGGGGATGTGTACCTGGCTTCTTCAAGTACACATGTAGATCATTAAGCATGGTTGATTGAGTCAGGTGCATCCTTTCACTTTACTCCCCATAGAGAGTGGTTATGCGAGTATGCAAAATATGATGGTGGTGATGTCTTCTTGGGGGATGACAGGAAGTCTAGAATTGTTGGTCGCGGAAAAGTTAATTTGAAATTGCAAGGTGGAAAGATTAGAACACTTTTGGGTGTTCTGCATATTCATGCATTAGCTAGAAATCTGATTTCTATAAGCAAGTTGGATGATGTAGGTGTAAACATATTTTTTGAGAAAGATACATGTAAGATGGTTCGAGGAGCACTGGTATTGATGCGGGGAGTTCAGATTAGAACTCTATACAAGTTTCAAGGTAGCACTGTTATTGATGGGTGCAATAGTTTTGTGTTTCTTGAAAGTCGAGCAGAAAATCTAGTGGTATCTGGAGAAAAGACCATGTTGTGGCATCAAGGGCTTAGACATATTCGAGACAAGGGCCTTTGAATAATTCATGGTAAAGGTATGGTAGAAGGTATGACTAATAGCTCTCTAGATTTTTATTTCTGTGAAAATTGTGTATATGTGAAGCAGAATCGGGTGAGTTTCCCCTCTGGTGGTAAGAGGGTGAAATAGATATTAGAGCTTGTGCACAGTGATGTGTTTAGACCTGTCAAGGTTCCATCATTGGGTAAGCCTGTGTACTGTATATCATTTATACATGATTTCTCAAGGAATACATGGATATATTTCCTCAAGAATAAATCTGAAGTCTTTGATAGGTTTAAATAATTTAAGGCTATGGTGGAAAACTAGACAGAGAAGAAGATAAAGGTGTTGAGGACAAATAACAGTGGAGAGTTTTGCAACAAGGAATTTGAAGAATTCTCTAAGAAGTGTGGTATAGCATGATAGAAGACTATTCCATACAGACCTGAGCAAAATGGAGACGTAAAAAGAATGAACAAGATGTTGATGGAATGCGCAAGAAGCATGCTAAGTGGTTTTGGGTTAGGACAAGAATTCTGTGTTGGAAACACTGAGAGGGGGGGCGGGGGGGGGTGAATCAGTATTCCTTTTCAATTGTTACTTTTACTAGTTATATCACTTATATTTAGAACACAAAAACAAACAATGATAATAATAAATTATTTTATTAATCAATAACAAATAAATGAGTACAATTATTGTTGCCAAGCTCCAACTTGGACTTTAGTGAGGCTACGACCTCTAGGGCTTCGACCCTATCCAAGGCACCAACCTTGAGTTTAGGAGCATTGACTCTAAGGACACCAATCCTCAATCTTCTAGTCTTCTACCTATATTTTCCAAGCACCGACTTGGACTTCCAAGGCTCCAACCTTGCTAATTCTAGGGCACCAACCCCATAGGGCTCTAACCCTATCTTTTCACTTTGTCAAGGTATGTTTGGTTGTACTTCACGACTCCTAATATCTTCTTCAATGATCCCTTTCAATCTTCAGCAATGTTGTCAACTTATCGTTCACGTCACATCATTAGTGACAACTTTGTTCTCGTCACATGAAGGTGTCTCTGCTCTCCTTCATGGTACCCAATCAATTTATCCAAGTTACCTCATGATGGCTTATGCAAAGTTCTTCCAAACATCTCTTCACTTGATGTTCACTTGTTGTTCACTTGACTTGTTGTGTCATTTGTTGTTCAATTGATGATCAATTTACCTCCTACATCATTTGTTGTTCAATTGACCTCCTGTTGTTCAACTGTTGTTCAATTGACCACGTGTTGTTTAATTGCTATTCAATTGACAAACTACTATTCAATTGGCAAATTGTTATTCAATTGATAAATTGTTGTTCAATTGACAAACTATTATTCAATTGAAAAAACTACTGTTCAATTGACAAAACTGATGTTCAATTGACAAAATTATTGTTCACTTGACAAATTGTTGTTCAATTGATGAACTATTGTTCAATTGATGAACTATTGTTCAATTGAAAAAACTACTGTTCAATTGACAAAACTTCTTTTCAGTTGACAAAACTGCTATTCAATTTACGAATCGCTATTCAATTGACAAAATTGTTGTTCAATTGACAAAACTGTTGTTCAATTGACAAAATTGCTATTCAATTAAAAAAAATGCTATTCAGTTGACAAAACTTATGTTCAAACACAGATTCAAGCTTTTTCAATAATTAACTCAGTCAACAGAAATGTCTGACCCTCGACTTCCTTCTTCGCTCATTGTTCGACCTGTGGCTTTCTTCTTTGCTCAGTTTTCGACCCTCAGCTTCTCAGTATTCAACTTCCTTCTTTGCTCGGCCTTCAGTTTCTATTGTTCCTTTTGTGTCCATTAGACCTTCGGCATCCTTCGTCTTTTGCTGGACCTTTGGCTTCCTCCTTTGCTCTGCTACTTCACATTCACGAGTTGTGAAATATGCTTCTTTTCTATGATCAATGCCCAAGATACTTGCATTTAATGAAATCATTTGAACTTGTATTTATACGAGTTCTCACCAATAACCAAAAAGACACGTCTTATTGGAAGAGAGGCTGACTTATTATGTCGTACATGTCGCATATTAAATGTATATAAGAGAAGCCCCTTATTTATGAAAATCACTATAATAGCTACTATGGAGATCTCACATGCCACGTCATGGCTTAATCACAATCGCAACTTTCAGTAACACTGATATTCACATGTTGAATGGTTTCAAAATATTTTGATTGTGGTACTTTGGCTGGAGCAGTGTTCATGGCAGCTAGGGTTCAGGACTAATCTGCAACGTCAGGCCGCAGGGTTTGCAGTAAACCCTGCCAACTCTTACAGCTACAAGATAAACTACTAACAGACAAAGGAGGTGAGTGAATCATGGGTAAACCTCAGGGGGACGGCGCAGAGCCTCCCCCAAATGACAAGGAACAGGTTCCAATGCAGGAGGAAGCCAACAAACAAACAGTCCATGAGGAAATATAAGAAGGATAGGACTCTCAAGGAGATAAAGAAACAGTTAACGAGGTCCCCAAAGAGACCTCCACCACATGCAAGCTAGTTTCAGCCACGAGACCAAAGATCGAGCTACCCAGCTGTAGGATCAACGGAAAAATCCAATATATGAAGGATCATGCCCTGATAGGGAAGTTTATTGGCTTTTGGCCCATAGAAAAGGCACTGTAGGGATGGATCACAGCCAAATGGAAGCCGAAAGGTCACATTAACCTGCAGTTAGGCCCCAAGGGATTCTTCATAGCGGTTTCCAACTGTCTGGAGGATAGAAATAGAATCATTGATGGAAGGCCATATTTCTTTAACACTGCTGGCCTGTACCTCAGAGATTGGGTCGAGAGATTTAACCCGGAGAAAGAGGATCTCAGTTGGGCTCCGGTCTGGATCTGCCTTTACTCCCTCCCTTTGGAGTATTGGGATGAGGCATCATTACAAGATATTGGCAATGGTCTTGGCAAGTTCCTCAAAGTTACAGAGGAAAATAAGCTTAGAAGATACACCTCATAAGCCCGTATATGTGTTTATATGTACCTAAACAATGCCATGTCGGATGCGGTGAGTCTCTTTCATGATGATTTCGAATGGATCCAATCTATTGACTATGAACATGTTCCATTCCGCTGTAGGAAATTTCATGCCCTTGGTCATCTATTTCGAGATTTCCCATATAACATGAAAACCTCAGCCCCTCCTCCTTTTGGAAAATCAGATGCTAATGGATTCATCAAATTCTCCCATTGTAGAAAGAATCTCATAAAATCTGGATCTCATCCTAAGACCACTGCTGATATCCCCCCAAACCGAGTACCAGGAATAGCTTGGAGTCCCTGGCTCAGCCAGATCTAAGCAATCTTGAACCTCAGCTCCCCCTAAGGAGCAGCCCAAGTCAAAAGCTCACTCAGCTTCCACCAGCACAGTGATTCCTCATAAATTAAAGCAAATCGTTGATCTTAGTTCTCCATCTCCCAGCGATTTTCCCGCCTGGCTCACTCAAAATATGGAGGTAGATAATGAGTAGACTACTCTGAAGGATACAAAAGGAAATACAGAAGAAAGGAATGAAACCCAGAATATGGAAGAGGAACCAGAAACCATAGATATAGGAGACCTGGATATTCTAGGCTTAGAGCAAGCCTGTAAAACAAAAAGTTATGACAAAATTCCAGAAAGATAGTTGGACAATCTAGAAATAATTTTATTAATAACACATAGATAGCAAACCCTTGGAATACAGCCTGGAAGCCAATGGGATGGAAAGATCCTCAACAATGACAACAAGAAAAGAGGAAGAAAAACAGATCTTCAACGAACCATTTGCATCGTGGAAATGCTAGTGGAATCCAGAAGATACTCCAAGCTCACGAAGTACTATACTACGCTCTCTAATATCTCATCATGAAGCTCATCTCATGAAATATTGGAGGGCATAACAGCCCCGGGAAGTACAGATCGATAAAAAGCATGGTTCAACAAGAAAAACCAAGCATTTTCTTCATACAAGAAACCAAGTGTAACTCAGCAACTCTGGAAAAAACCATGGCCAAAGCTTGGCCAGGTTGTACTGCAATTGCAGTAGATGCATTAGGGGCATTAGGAGGTCTTGCAATCATCTGGAACGCACAGACAATCATGCTCTCCAACTTACAAGCGAACAAGCACTTCATTTAGGCTTCATTCCATATAACAGGGACAAATATCAATGGGCATTTAACAAATGTTTACTTTCCCCAAGAAGCTACTGAAAAGATACACATACTGAATACTCTATCAATAATCAACACTTAAAGGACCCACCCACTCTGGATCATGGGGGGGGGGGGGACTTCAACATGATTACCAAATTGGAGGAAAAATGGGTGGCAGAAGTAGACTAGATAAAGAAAGTTGTCATCTAAAGGAATTCATCCAGAATAACTGGCTCATTGATCTACCCTTCAATAATGGAGTTTTTACCTGGAACAATAAAAGAGCAGAGCCTCATCAAATAGCCTCACAATTAGATAGATTCCTTCTCTCTAATAATGTTATCCATTTAGACGGAGACCTCTCAGCCTCAATTTTTCCCCTCACAGGTTCTCATCATTGGCCAATCGCTCTCCAATGGACCAGACCAGGCAACACTGCACGTCAACCCTTTCGATTTGAAGCCTTCTGGTTGTCACATCCAGATTTCAACAACTTTGTCAACATGATCTGGAAAAGCTTCAAGCCTTTGGAGGGATCAAAAATGTTACAATTCCACCAAAAGCTAAAAAGTCTCAAATTTCATATCAAACAATGGAACTAGTCTACCTTTGGAAATATAATCCAGGCACAAACAACACTAAATAAAGAAATGATAGAACTGCAATAGAAAATCATCATAGAAGGGCAAACAGAGTAGCTTTTGGAGCACGAAACACACCTACAATCTCAAATCCTAGAAAGAGACAAGCAAGAAGAAGTTCTTTGGAGAAAAAAATCACGGGTCAGGTGGCTAAAGGATGGTGAAAAGAATAAAAAGTTCTTTCACCGCTCTACGATCCAAAGGAGAATGACGAATACCATTACCCATATACAAAATAGCCAAGGAGAAAAAGTTGAGGACCATGCAGCCATAAAACAAGAACTTCTGACATACTTCAAACAGGTTCATCATGAGACTCAAATAGATAGGACAGAGGCCATTGATAAAATAATCCAATCCATTCCAAAGATCATCACTAAGGAACATAATCAGTTGCTCCTCTAGCCGATTACTTTACAGGAGGTGGAAAAAGCAGTCCAACAGCTAAAAGAAGGAAAGGCGCCAGGTCCTGACGGGTTTACCTCTAGCTTCTTTCACAATTTCTGGGAGATGATCAAATTGGAGGTCTGGTGGGTTGTGGAAGAATCTAGAGCCAACAGATGTATGCTCCCATCCATGAATGCCACTTTCATTACCCTCATTCCTAAAGAAGTACAGTCTAGAACCCCTGACAAATTCAGGCCTATAGCGTTGTGCAATGTCATTTACAAAATAGTCTCCAAATTCATTGCTTCAAGACTTAAACTGTTGCTCCCTTTACTTATCTCCCCAGAGCAATCAGGGTATGTGGAGGGCAGGTAAATCACGGATGGCATTATCCTAATGCATGAAATCATCCACTCTTTGAAGCAGCATAAAAAAGCAGGTATGCTACTTAAGATAGATCTATCTAAAGAATTTGATAGTCTAAGCTGGAGTTATATTCAAAAAATGATAAATGCCTTTGGTTTTTCCCCTCCATGGGTCAGATGGGTTATGAGTCTCATTTCATCCACCTTCTTCTCCATCCTAATCAATGGAGTTCCTTCCTCCCCCTTTCATCCTTCTAGAGGTATTCGTCAAGGAGATCCCTTATCTCCATTTTTGTTTGTTATCATGGCAGAAGTTCTAGGTAGATGCATCAAAGATACACTTCACTCACAACAACTACGAGGCCTCTCCTTTCCCAAATCCCCTCCCTTCACCCATCAAAAATTTGTAGACGATAACATGCTTTATGCGCACCCCTCAGTCCAAGAAGCTTGCAAGTTAAAATCTCTGTTAAACCTTTTTTCAGCTGCCTCTGGAGCTTCTATAAACCAAGCCAAATCTCAAATTTTCTTATTTCATACCCCTGCAATTACCCAAGCCTCCATTGCTTGGATTCTCGGTTTCCTGATAGCTGCTCTTCCTTCTAACTACCTAGGAGCTCCTCTTACTGATGTCGCCCTAAAACACTCCTCATGGAATTTTCTCCTTGAAAAATTAGAGGCGCGTCTCTCTTCCTGGACTCACAGATCCCTTAACTTGCCAAGTCACCTTGTCTTAATCAAATATGTTCTTCAATCTATCCCACTATATCTTTTCTCAATCTTAGCAGTGCCTAAATGGGTTCTCAAAGAAATAAAAAAGCTCCAACGATCCTTTCTATGGGGTAACTCAAGTCAGAAACGCAAATGGGCTCTTGTTAAATGGGAAAAATTTTGTCTTCCTAAGCACTTAGGAGGGATTGGGCTCCGTGATCCTCATCATAGCAATGTTGTTATGGGAGCACATATCTGGTGGAATTGGCTCACTGCACCCCACACTCCTTGGGCCACTCTATGGACAGCGAAATATGCCAATAACAGACCTGCTGAGGATCTTATTCGACTCACTGATATAGGACCGGGTTCATTAGTCTAGAATGCAGCAAAGCAACATAAAAATATAATTCAGTAGCATAGCTTCTGGGAGGTTAGGGATGGTACTATTGCGAGATTCTGGGAGGACTCCTGGCAGCAACAACATAGATTAAAAGATTTGATTAATCCTCACCAAATTCCCAATTGGGAAGCTCACAGGTTTGATAAGATCAATCAATATTGGAAGCCCACCCTATCGCATGGCTTCAGGCATTGGGTCAATCCTGATCACATTATCTGGAATGGCCTGGAGTCAGATCAGCTGATCCTTGGAATGGAACTCTCCAATCGGAAAATCAAATATTCAGAAAAGAAGGATGTACTTAGATGGGGATATGAAGACAGGGGAATGTTCACAACACATGAAGCCTACAACATAATCACAAAAGAATCTGCATTCAAAGATCCACTGTGGACAGTTATTTGGGCTCCCAACTTATGGCCGAAGGTGTCCACTTTCCTCTGGTTGCTTTGTCATAACAAAATCCTCACCTAGGATAATCTATGGAAGAGAAACTTTCATGGACCTTCCATCTGCCCCAATTGCAATCAGGAAGAAGAAACCACTTTTCATCTGATGAACACATGCCCTCTGGCTCATAAGCTCTAGGAAAAATTCAGTTTTCGATGTCAAAGGGATAGTAGAATCAAGGAAGACATCCCTACCATTGTTCACAATTGGGTAAGAAATCCTCATAAGAGCAATATTCTTAACTCCTTATGGAAGCTTATCCCCGGCCTGCTTATGTGGACTATATGGAAGGAGAGAAACAAACACATCTTCAAGAATCAGTCAATGCCTATGGACATCATCTGGAACAATGTCTGTCAAAACCTCAAGGAAACTCTTCTACTCTAATCTTGGCATGATGACGACCTTCCCTCACTGCCATAGGAAAAGACTATTTGGGACAACTGGAATCTACATTGGAATCAATAATTGAAAATTTCAGCCAAAACTATATCAAAAATTCCAATCTTAGACAAATGGATCCCTCCTCCTCAGAATATGTTCCAACTAAATTTCGACGGAGCTCAAAGGCCAATCCAGGTAAAGCCGGGTTTGGAGGAATTTTCAGAGATCATAAAGTGGCCATCCTTCTAACTTTTCTAGGCTCGAAAGGATGGGACTCTAATAACTCAACAGAGCTTAAAGGGTTATGGAAAGGACTCCTTTTAGCTCAGTCACATGAGTTTTTACCTCTCCTCATTGAAGGCGACTCTCAAATACTAATAAATATGGTGAACAAAATTGGCAACAGTTGGAGATAGCCAAAATACTAGAACATGTTGAAGATTGGCTCAAAGCCCATAGAGCAGTTAATTTCAAACATATTCACCCGGAAGGCAATAAGGTGGCTGACCTTCTTGCCAACATAGGGGTGGAGAGTAAGGATATGACTCAGGAAGGCGCTCCTAGTCGCAGTAATTGCAGGGATACTGGTAAGAACGTGATGGATGAATCCCTATTCACCTTGCATGGCCTTTTCGATGGCATTCAGCATGATGGTTTGAGTTTTGAAAGGCCTGCCATGTAGGCTACGAGGGCAATGGTGATCAACAACTAAATGAGGACTGTCGATCGTGCATGTGGATCGACAGCCCAAACCACATCGACAGATCACAGAATGGGGAGACCAAAGTGCAAGGCCTTTACATATAGTAATATGCGATTGTGATCAGATCGCATCGGCGAAAACCAAGGGGCGGAGCCTTTACACCTTCATATGTGCGATACAATGATGTGAACCTGATGCGATGATGCAGGTTGCTTGGCTATGGTGATCGGCGATTAAACAAGGACCATCAATCGTACACGTGGATTGACGGTCCAAACCACATCGGCGGATGGCATAATGGGGGGCCCAAAGGGCAAGGCCTTTATATACAACAATATGCGATTGCGATCAGATCACATCGCAATATCGCATCTACGGAAACCAAGGGGTGGAGCCTTTACACCTTCATATGTGTGATGCGATGATGCGGACCCAACAGTACTCTAAATATTATTTGATAATATTTGAGGTCCACAAAAAATCCAGTTTCAATGCATTTTCAATGTATTTCGATATATAATGAAATAACGAAGGTGGGGGAGAGACTCATGGAGGTGGGGGAGAGCCACACGACAGCGCTTCCAAGGACGTGGTGGATGACATGGCGGATGAGTGGGCTTGCCCAATCATCGAGGAGCCCATTCCATGAGGAGGCTTCCAGGCAGCGGATGTGGCTGATGAAGTATAGGCAGGGGCTGCCTGATGATAGTTCAAGGCCGGTTGTGGCTGCCTAGGTGTTCATTATCTAGTATTTTTGGTTTTTGCTAGTGTTTCATGGGTTCTAGGTTCCTATCTGGACTAATCGTCAAGGAAACATCTTACTGTTTCTTTTGTGGGGTCTGGACTTGAGAAGTGATACCATTTTTAAGGTTTTTGCTCTCACTGCACTGGTTTCCCCAATGTTGGGGCAGTCCAGTTTTTGTTGATACTCTACGATACCTTGGTCGAGGCCTTGTCCTCTTTGTATCTTTCTGTACGTATTTAAAATTATTACTTTTACTTAGGAGAAAAAACACTGATATTCACATATGACTTCATGGTTTATTGATTTCTCCGATATATTTTCTGCTCTTGGGTTCTCATTCCTCTTTAATCCTACCGATGAATTCCTTCCTCTTGTTAGGTTCCTATACCAATAGGAGTCATAATTTTGAATGAATGAGATTAAACCATGTAATATGTACATACCTTTGCTTCCTACAAATGTTTTCCATATTCAAAAAATTAAAAAATGTAAAGAGCATATGTCTTAAAAGAAAAATCAAAGGACATAAAGAATAAGAAAGGGTCCAAAAAAAAGTTAAAATATGAACCCCCCAAATATAAAAGAGACCATGAAAGTGTGCAAGTCAAAATTCCACTCCTATTTACTTTATGCTTCATAATGATTGTGTGCAGTTTGTTACTTATGCCACAATCCATGGTAATAAAACTATTTAATCTTGCTTATTTCATGTTTTAAATTTTATGTTTATAGTTAGAGAATAAAATATGACCAAACAATGTAATCTTGGCAGATCATTAGATAGGTAGAGTGAATAAAAGGAGCTCATCAGTTTAATCTGAGCCCTTCAATGATATAAGGTTAGAATTAGATAGTTTACTTTTTAAAGAAAAGAAAAAGATGGATAAGGGTTTGCTCGCTGAAATGCACCGTAATAAAGTGAAGAAAAAATGGTAGGATGAGTAAGTGGGTAAGTAGTAGAAAGGTTGCAGAAATATCACGTGATTACATAAAAGCACTTATGTCATTGTTTTAAATGAATCTTTCCAATATGCATAAGCAGTAAACAAAGCAAAGACAATGGTTCACAATATGGTTCATTTAACATCCCCTCATTCATTTCACCCCTTCACTTCATTAATTTCCCATAAATAAGTTCTAGTACTTAAATCATATAAGTCAAAGTGGCTCAGAACATTTCTCTAACTTTTGGAGGGACCAAACCCTCGGCTCATTGATTTAGGGATAAAAATACCATATTCCCCCTACAAAAAGTCATTCCCCCTTCAGTTCACTCATTTTCCCTAATAATTCTTCTTTCCTAAGGTTGAAACACTTTTACCTAGGAAAAGTATTTATCCCCTGAAATAAATCACTTTCATATCAAAAACCCCCAAAAAGGCATTTACTTATAGTTGTGTCCCTTTTTTGCCCTTTCCAATTAATTACTAATTTGTTATATTAAATCCCGATGAAAACACATTTTCTTATATATATATAGCTCCTATATATAAAATAACCCTACCCATTAGTTTAAATATAAACTATATCGCTACCCCTTATCCCTCAAAGATATTAAAATCCCACCCTCAATCGTTAACCCTGATTAAATCCTTCATTAATCATGTTGACGGCATAATCTCACCTTAATCCGTCATTAACCCGATATCGCTGCACTTAATCGCCCGTCGGGCCCCCCATTACCCTCTGTGTAGTTTCCTCGCCTGATCACTTCCCTCCACATCTGATGGCCCTTATCCATATCGGGCCAACCCATCCACTGAGCTATACCCACCTGAAAAATTCGTTTTGCCAACAATGCCTAATGCTACATGTCTGCCGATGAGTGGCATCGGGCGGCCTCTCCCAGATACCACCGAGCGCCGAAAAGCGGTGCGAAATAAACCGCTTACCGCCCTCTTGCTAAATGACAAAACCGTCTACTATTCACTTTGCACCAAAATTCAAAAAAATCAAACGTTTACCCTGTTTAAACACAAAAACCCCAGTTTTTCTCATTTTCACTTGTTGTACAGTAAAACCCTGTGTAACCTTTCTGCGCCACCTGAAGCCTCTGCTAACCAATTCAAGCATGGTTTACCTCCTGAAAGCACTTTGGACTCACTCCATAGACCTATAAAGCTCGATAAAGCCTATTACACAGTAATTTGTCACTGTCTTCACTCCAGTCTTCCTACTGTGTCATGTGTCCAAGTCATACATGCTCATGTTAGACAAATGCTCTCTGATGTTGCCAAATGACCCACTTTTCCAAAGGTTTCTGCATCATCGCATCTATTTTCCAAATAAATGCGCTGATGGGCACTCCAAAACTGTCCAAAAGCGCTGCCATCATGGAAGTACACGTGATTCCCACAATGGTCGAATTTCATATGCCAGCGCAACTGTCTCTTGTATTTTCTCACGATGACATGACTAGCTCCATTATTCAGAAGTGATGTCAGCGCGACAGACCAGTTATGTGCCCGCGATGATCCAGATTGGGCAAATTTGTTCCGACGGTCGGCCTTCTAGATGACTCCAAACCTGGTTGTTGGCCTTGTTTATGTCGCCCTCCTTTCTCTGGCATGGTTTTTGGCCTTATTTATGTCGCCCTCCTTTCTTTAACCTTGAGAAATTTCTAAGTGGTAACATAGTGGTGACCATACTGAGGAGAACTAACATTTTCTTCAGAATTTTTTTATAGGTTTAGATCTGATCTATGATGGCGGACAGTGATCAGACACACAAAGGTTAAAATCATCCACCTAGCGACTCCAAATCAATTCTACAATGAAGACTCCACTAGAGGAATGAACCTGAAAGAAATATGTGAAAATATCAGGCTTTTAACTTAGATTGTTATCCAAGACATTATGTTCTTTCTCATTGATAAATTTTTTCAATGTATATTGTAGTTTAGAGAAGATTTTAGATTATTTTTTTATTATTTTCCTTTAAAAGTTGTAGATATAAAGTCTCCTTACACATTTGAAGAGCAGTCTTCTAACTATTATGAATATCATTTCCCAATTAAGGAGCATCAAACAATCAAGACTAAGCATACAATCCCTGTACATATTCCAATACCTCATAAAAATCCTGATAGATATAAGCCACTCATCTTACCTCCTACACTCCATGCTTTCCCTAATTATTATCAAAAGTATCTGCGTAGATTTGATGGAGAGAACAATATCACTGCTCAAAAACATATTCAAGGTTTTAAGAATTATCTAGACTTATTTGAAATTGATGAAGATGATGTTATTATCATGCTTTTTGCTCTTTCTTTGCAAAGTAGAGTAAAGAGTTGGTTCAAGAACTTACCTATTGTAAGCATCTCAAATTCCCAACAGTTTGTGAAAATTTTCCTTGATAGATGGATAATCAAAGTCAATCTTCTTGTAATCATAGAAGAATATAATCAGTTAAAAAGAAAACCAAATGAAACAATACAACAATTTTCAGACAGATTTAATCAACCCTATTATGCAATGCCATCAAATATAAGACCTCCCCCTGATTCAGCTCCTTTGCATTACCCAAGAGCATTTGATTGAGAGATAGAATTTCAGCTAAGGGAAAGAAACCCTTCAACATTGGAACAGATGCAGAACATGGCAGTAGATGTAGAAGTTAATCTGTAAATTGGAAGAGAAAAGTTGAAAGAAGAAGCAGAGGAAAACAACATTGCGGAGGTAAAAATCGACATTTTGGTAAATAAGATAGAGGAGAGGATACATATATTTTTTTTTTCTATGTAAAGACTAAGTTATTGTATTAATAAAGAAAGAAAATATTTACAAAGAGGTACTAGCCTCTGAGGATGGATAAGGCCACCCTCTGTCTGAAGAGCATAGCAGGTACTCAAGGCTACCTGAATTACAAAGATAGAAGCAGTAGAAGTAAGCATGAGCAAAACAGAAGCAGGTAGTCCTCTGACTTACAAGAGAGATTCCTCCAAAAAGAACAACAGCAGTAGAATTGTAGAACCAAAGAACCTTTGTTGCTGATATCATCGCGACAGTTGAGGGTAGGAAGACAAGTGATTCCAGAGATCTGGAAACATTGCGAATTCTGGGCATTCCTCTACCCCAAAAACAAAACCTGGGTATCTCGGAAAGAGAAGAGACCCCTCCAAAACTCCAAAACTTGACCATTGAGCAGCAGCAGAAACAGTAATTTAGCCTTCGAAGGCTCACCTTATGCTTTGTTGTCGAAATCTGGCATAGTTGCATCTTCGTTCACTGGCTGTCGGGAATCCGGTGGGTGTGCTGGCTGCTGAAGCGAACCCAGATCAAGAGCATGCTCCTCAGGATTGACAACGCCTGGAGGAGGAATAACGACATTGCCAATTTCCGCCCTCGCTTGGGCATTACCAGTCTGAGACAGCTCCCCATCGTCTTCCTCCTGGCTGTCGGAGTCTTCATCTTCTTCCTCCTTCGCGATTACAGTTATCAGCAGAGACACCCGTGATTGATTTCTCCAGCATCTGAATGTGAAACGGGATGTATGCACTTGACTATCTAGTTGGTCCGACTCCTCTGAAGGAGAAGACGGAGGCGCTACCATAGCCAGCGGCTGAATTGCCCTTGCTTGAACCTCCTGTCTTCGACTAATTCCCCAAACACCCCCTCTTCTCGGGACCCCACGCTGTCTCGGTGCCATGAGCAGGGAAACTTGAGAGCTATTTACAGTGGGAGGCCTAGTATCCAAACGCAGAGCCTGAACTCTGCCCCCCAGAACTGGCCTAGTAGAAACCTGAACCAAAGTATGAGTCCTCACTATAATTTTAGCCTGCCAAGGTCGAGAGAGCATACTCTGAGCGGAGGTGAGGCCTCTGCCACTGCGTACACTGCCAAAGATCATCTCCTCTCCACTCTGCTCGAAGCACAACATAAGAATACACCAAGCATGCCCAAACTGGAGCAGATACGCCGTTAAGTAATCCTCTTTTCGGAATTCTCTGGATGCCTCCATAACAAACCCCAACGAATTAGCGTACAATGCAGTTAAGTCCCCTCGCACGAACCCATCTCCCCTCTGCACAACCTTCTCCTCTACCTTTAAAGGCATTAATGCCTGGCAGAGTCGCCTAGTGTGGCCGTCCTGGCAGGCCACCTTAACATGCCAGCTGCCCATCGTTGTTTATCAAATTGCCACCCGCATCCGGGTGAGAGGATACATATTAAGATCAGCATGAAAGATAATTTTTTTGTTCAAAATCACCATGAAACATTTATTTCACAAAAATAAGGGGTTGATAGCCATGAACAAATTCCTGCTAATTCCAACTACCATAGATCAAAAGATAGATTTATAGAGCAATATGTGGAGAGGAAATCAAAGATCTAATGTGTATGTTTGATTACATTACTTATTTTAATGATTTGCCTAAATATGATTAGTATGATGATAATTATGTTCTTCAAATCCAAACTAACTTTACAGAGAAATCAGAAACTAGTTTGGGAAACAAAAAAATTCAGTTTCAACAACTTGAAAATGGTCTTCAGCTTGTTCATTTTAACTATGAGAGTGAGGAAGAAAGTGCAGAAAATTTGGAAATAAGTGAAACTTATTTGCCTCTTTGTTTTGAATCATTTCAGTTTTTAAAGGAATTGTGGTATAAAATCTCTAAAGGAAAGGATGAGCATCTTTAAGAATTCTATGAAGTTCCATTCAAACCTATATACAATAAGTTGCAGCAATCCTTTTAAGTTGTTTATGATCCAATAGCTGATAAGATGGGTAATGAATGCAATCAAAATTTTTCTCCCTTAACCGACTATGAGAGTCAAAATCAAGATGATAAAGGCTTCATGAGACATACATTTCAATTAGTAGAAGTATCGTCATAAAGCTTATCTGAAAGTTTGCAGGGCATTAAAGATATAAATGACATTTCAGTTTCATGGCATGGAGGCCATCCAGAATAGTTGGGCGGTTGCTTAAATTAGTTAAACAATAATGTATATATTTTGGAAGATCCTTTTGTACACTTTTTAGAGTCTACAAAGGAAAGCAAGTATTTCCTTATCTTCTCATTGGCTGACAAGGTTATATTTGGCTTTAGAACTTAAGTTTTAATCACAAACAATCCCAAGCAGTAAAATCCATCAATGTATATGATACTTGAGTGGTTGCATTGGTTGTTTCATTTTAACTAACCAACAGTCAGAAAGATGATTAGAGTAAGTAGGTAGGATTTTAGTTTGAATAAATTCAGTTTTCAGCAGCAACTTTATGTCAGATTAGATTTTAGTTTGTAGAAAACGATGTATTTTCAGTTCAAAAGTTTTAATAACAAAGGTTATACAACAGAGCATATACATGTGTGGCATTGGCCCAATGGATCATGCTACTAGTCGATGGTGTTCTTGACATTTCACAAGGAAATGCCATCCCCAAGTGGAGCCACTATTAGGTTCCTATACCAATAGGAGTCATAATTTTGAATGAATGAGATTAAACCATGTAATATGTACATACCTTTGCTTCCCACAAATTTTTTCCATATTCAAAAAATTAAAAAATGTAAAGAGGGTATGTCCTAAAATAAAAATCAAAGGACATAAAGAATAAGAAAAGGTCCAAAAAAAAGTGAAAATATGAACCCCACAAAAATAAAAGGGACCATGAAAGTGTGCAAGTCAAAATGCCACTCCTATTTACTTTATGCTTAATAATGATTGTGTGCAGTTTGTTACTTATGCCACAATCCATGGTAATCAAACTATTTAATCTTGGTTATTTCATGTTTTAAATTTTATGTTTATAGTTAGAGAATAAAATCTAACCAAATAGTGTAATCTTGGCATATCATTAGATAGGTAGAGTGAATAAAAGGAGCTCGTTAGTTTTATCTTAGCCCTTCAACGATATAAGGTTAGAATTAGATACTTTACTTTGTAAAGAAAAGAAGAAGATGGATAAGGGTTTGGTAGCCTAAATGCACCCTAATAAAGTGAAGAAAAAATGGTAGGATGAGTAAGTGGGTAAGTAGTAGAAAGGTTGCAGAAATATTATGTGATTACATAAAAGCACTTATGTCATTGTTTTAAATGAATCTTTCCAATATGCATAAGCAGTAAACAAAGAAAAGACAATGGTTCACAATATGGTTCATTTAACATCCCCTCATATATTTCACCCCTTCACTTCACTAATTTCCCATAACTAATTTCTAGTACTTAAATCCTATAAGTCAAAGGGGCTTAGAGCATTTCTTTGACTTTTGGAGGGACCAAACCCTCGGCTCAATGATTTAGGGATAACAAGTACCATATTTTCCCTACAAAAAGTCATTCCCCCTTCAGTTCACTCATTTTCCCTAATAATGCTTCTTTCCTAAGGTTGAAACACTTTTACCTAGGAAAAGTATTTATCCCCCCACATAAATCACTTTCATAGGAAAAATATTGATGGTTTCTCCTCATCCATCTACTCATAGTAAGCTTCCCACTATTCCTTGACATGGGGGTGACTTTGAGGAGGGAAAAAGTAATTTTTTCCCTATTGGAAAAATTATGAACTGAAAAATAATTTTCTAAAAGATTTAACCACCCATCGAGGGCATCTCCCTCTATTTAGCCTTCAAATATAGGGATGTCAAAGTTAGCTTGTATCCTAAAGGGGGTGACACCTCCAAAGTTAGTGTTGGATGAAGATGCTTTCCTCACTGATACTCATCAAAGGATATGGAAAATTGTCCATCATCTCATTCGTTTGTCCCTCGAGGCCTTCTTTGAGAAACTTTGAAAGAATCTGCTACTCCCTCGTATTTATTTTATTCTACCATGGGTAGTTTTCAGGGTTGTGATGTTGGTATTGCATGGTTTCAACAATTTCAAGTCCAATTTCTTATATGCTAACCTTATTGGGGACATGCATAGGAAAACAGAGCAAGAGCAGACCACTCTAATACTACTGATCCAGATTTATGAAGGAATGAAATGAAATACAAATTCAAACCTAAATGTACAGATACATTGAAACATAACTTCAATTATGAATAGAAAGTAATTAAAATTGTTTACATACATAAGAGAAACAAAGTAGCTCAGGCGATCCTATGTTATCTCAAAAAGAGATGTGAATGCTACATGCCTCATTAGTTACGTTACAATGAGCCTTAGAGTCCTTTTGATTATTTAAAAATAATGGAAAACCATAAACATCCAAAAACATAACCCTAGGAGATGAAGCGCAAAAGGTTGTGGGCCTTGTTGTGATTAGTTGGAACACCAACTTCCTGGGATCATAATTTTGGCATATGATCTTTGTTTCACGTGCACGATAACTTGTTAAAATGATTTGTTTGAGGAAAAAAGAACCTAACAAGTCTAAGCCCAAGGGGCTTCAAGCTTGTGACGTTTTCAAAAAAGATATCATTTAGGCTCTCAAAATGACTGTGAAAGTTCACAACCTGAAAAACTGCTAAAAATAGAAAATTGTGCTAGAATTAAGAATATAAAAAAATAAAAATTGTTGGGGGTACAAGTGTAATAGGAGGGTGGCCACCAATATCCACCTAGAACAACAAACATTGTTATCATTTTCAAGATCATCTCACTCTAAAACCCATAGTCTCAAGCACACTTGGGATTTTCAAAAGTACTCATTCAAGTTGTTGGGTGGCTAGCAACATGGTGTACAAAATTGGTAGATTCATGGTGGAGTTGAGGAATTTGAGGCTAAAAAAACTCTAGTTTAAAATGAGGAAAATTCAAATGTGAATGGTCATGGTTGTGGTCCCCGTGTAGATACTAGTTGCAACAAGATTTGTTCATTCTAAAGGAACTAAATTAATCATGAAGAGGTTTCATCTAGGGCAGGCGATTGAATGAATCAAGACTCACAACCAGAGAAGTGTTACAACATTGGTTGTTCATGAATTGACATGGGAATAGAAGAATAAGTGCACAATTATCATAGTGTAACACCTTGGTAAGAAGATAAAGAGGCCATTATGACAGTAGATTGGCGTAAGATGGTATGGAGGATGGAAGGGTTGCAAAAGGAACATGACTAAGATAAAGGAGTTACGAGGACATAAAAATGCTAAAATGGGACCTATGCTTTGATACCACGTTAAACCAACTATTATGGTAACTCGGTGAATTTTTATTTCTATTAAGAATAGAATTAATATATACAAAGGAGAGAGATACCCTTGAGATTCACATTCCAACGTCTTTTCATTTTCTTATTTTGTATTTACATATTTACAATATTTTCCCAATCATCATGGAGGATTACGTGTCAACAAAATATTATAAATTATTTTGTAGGATTAAATTCTTATTATTCACATAATAATAATTATTGATAATTAAATTATAATTTTAAAGTCCTATTTCAAAACAAGAGCCACATGATGGAAATGTCATTTTTTTGTACAGATTTATTTTGTGCATATATTTTTAGTTTGTGATGTACAATATCCAATGACTAGTTGTTAAAAGGAGACAAAATGTTTCTATTGGTCAAATGTGTTGCATTATATTAGTTAGATTGTTGTTAATTTGTTCAAAATTATCAGGCTTGAGCTATTTGAACTTTATGTTCAGGATCTATGATGCTAAGCTAGTTGTAGTTTATATTAAAAATCTAATGTCCAAGCCTATTGCAAACAACCATGGAAAACGAAAGAGTAGATACATAAATATTGGTTTATAAGACACAAATATGACAAGTAGGTTGTTGTTGGAATCCATGTTATTCAACAACAAGCTTTGTTTCCTTCTTTTCATGGATGAAAAATCAACCATCAATTTACAAAAACATAAATAAATATTAACATCTTTGAGTGTAATAAAATGAACTCATGTGATTATATAACAACATCTAAATTACAAAAATAAATAGAGGGAAGAAAATTCAAAAGAATGTAATAATATGAAACCTTTTAACAGACCATGGAGCAAAGTCCAATGGTTAGTTTACTGAAAAGGGAAAAAGTGTGCCTAAATCCTGACTTCACTTTCACTATTCTTTTCCTATGACTTCTCCATAGCATTTAGAAATGGTAAACAAACCCCACACCATGTAGGAAAGATCAAGAAAGATATGCAATCAAGGTTGAAAAAAACACAATATTAAACAAATTATTTACTTAGCATTAACATCGTTGAGAAATGGAAAAAATGTTTAAGTGCTTTCATAGAGACGATGACCGAGGGTAGGAACTTGACTTTACTACTCTTATTTCCAGTGAAGTAGATGATGAGCTCAACTAGCTTCCAAATAATAATAATAATAATAATAATAATAATAGATAGTAGATAATTACGATGGCTAATTATAGTAATTATTTCAATAAAAAAATCAGAGAATAAGGGAAAAGAGAAGATTTGAATGTACTGAAGATCAAAATGGGTCACCCTAGATAGATGGTATATAGGGTGGAAACAACAAATCCTATAGCAGTGAAGAGAAACAAAAGCTTTTGCTTCTCAAGTGTGCTTGTCATTGATCTCAGTGATGTTTATTGAATTCCTACCAATAATTGCAACTTATCTTGGTGGAGATGGAGGATGTGTAATAAATGTTACCCATCCTTCATTTATTGACCTTACCCATCTTTCATCAATTGAATTTGATCCTTGATGATCCGGATTTATACAGGAACACAACAAATTACAGAGATAACCATAAACACAGATATGCAGCAGAAATAATACTTCATTTCATTAATGTAAAATACTGAAATATGCTTACAAATAGAAATGGAGATAAACGAGCTAGGGCGATGGTAGCTTATCTTTGAGAAGAGATGTGGTGGCTACATGCCTTTGAATTGTGTTATAATGAGGTTGAAGGGCCTTTTTATTATTGAAAAATAAGAGAAAACCCTAAACAACCAAAACCCTAACCCGAGGAGATGTAACACTGAGAGTTTATGGGCCCCATTGGGGGAAGTTGGACATCCAACTTCTCGGGGTCACGACTTGGTTATATTATCTCCGTTTGACATGCATGATAACTAGTTGGAAAGATCTCTCCGAGGACTACATCGAAAAAGATGATTTTAGACAAAAAATTGTTGGTGGTAGATTTCACAAGAAACGTCGTTTAGGGCCTCAAAATGGATCCAAAAGTTTAGGACCCAAAAAACTACTAAAAATAGTAAATTGTGCTACAAATAAGGAAACTGAAAAACTGACAGAGATAGTTGTGGGGGTCCATGTGGGATAGGTGGGTGGCCATGAAAATCTGCTTGGATCATTCCTCCCCCCTTAGGAAGCAATGCTTCCCACTGCGTTGAGTCCCTCCATTTGTTGAACTTGGTCCCTAGTGAGTTGTTTTGCAATCTCTGATGTGTCCAGTAATGGTGGGAAGCATGGTCAACGATGGTCCACACTAAACACTCGGTGCAAGAGATGGAATGGGGGAATGTTGTACTCCAAAGAATTGTTTCCCATAGCCTTGGTAATGGTGTAAGGACCATGTCAGAGTGGTCAGAGCTTGTGATGGGATCTTGTAAGGCATTCTTTCTGCAGATGCAACCAAACTTTGTTGCCCACCTGAAACTTGTGTGGTGTCCCTGTGGGTGAGGAGAATATGTTCTTGTGTTCTTTCATGACCATATCCCGCTGTTGTTGCTGCTGCTTGGAGGAACCCTTCATAGGGGTCATGGATGTGGCTACAATCTTCCCCTTACTTTGGGAGCGAACCAGACAGAAAATGAATTTCCTAGTCTAGGAGACAATCTTGCTATATTTCTTAGCAGAGATCAAAGAGGTGGTTGTAGGTGGGGCTACCTCCGGTATCCTGTATAATGAATTACCCAAAGTAATAATAACAGTGCGATGCCCTGACTCACACATAGCATGCCGCCTACACAAGTATGGCTAGCCTCGTAATACATCACAAACATCAAGAGGTGTAACATCACACAATACTCATCTATGAAGGGCTTGATGTTGTAGGGGAGGCGGCACTGTTGGCGAACTCGGAGATCTCATCTTTCATCAAGCCACCCAATATTGTATGGTTGTGGATGTGGTGTAGTTGGTAGGTCCAACCGCTTCACGACCATTACTGAAACGAGGTTCTTTTGGCTCTCACTATCAACAATGAATTGCAACGGCAAACCCTTCACCCACATCTATGAGTGGGAAATATGCTCCCCCTCCTTTGGATCTTCGAGCTCATTCTTCTGGATCTTGGTGGTGGCAACAGTTATGCTAGGCTCCGCATCAATGATTTTCTTCCCTATGTCATTCCCCTTGTTGGGTTCTGACTTAAGGTCAGAACATGCATCTGATTTAGAAGCCTTCAACTCGACCACCAGTGACTGCTTGGTCTAACACTCACTTGTGTTGTGAGTGGGGCTCTTGTGGAAATATTATCACTTTCCTATGTCCTTCTTCAACTTCGTGGTGTTGTTCTTTTCATGTGGCTTCGACAGGTTCTCTTGGGTCACCCTACCTTGGCTTTTTCCTTTGGTCTTCAAATTCACAGATCCAAAGTCTTGGTTCTTCCATTTAAGCTTCTGTTAGATCTTGACAGCGTATCGGTATGCCTTGCCGAGTGAGGAGATGTCCAAGAACTCCATCTCTTCCTGGATGTACCTGTGTAGGCAGCCGTGGTACTTGAGTACCAAATGCCACTTAGAATCCTTGATACCCAACTATGTGTGAAGGGTATGAAAAATGTTTGTGAACTCTAGCATATCTTGGTCCCTTCCTTGTCGCAACATGGTCCACTTTATGTATTTGTCCCCATAGCTTTTGACAGGGTAGTACTTCTCCTTGATGGTATCCCAAAACGAATTCCAACTGGGTGTGACTGAAAATAGTGAGCCTGTACTTTCATCGTTCTGCTCTCAGTAGGTTTCCCACCAGTCCTTGACATGGGGGGCTTCTTTGAGAAGAGCGAAAATAATCTTTTCCCGATTGGAAAAATCATGAACAGAAAAATACCCTTATAGTAGATTTAACCATTTATCTACGACATCTACGTCTATTTGACACTCGAAGGTGGGGATTTCAAAACTAACTTGTACCTTAAAGGGTGTGGCATTTCCAGAGTAGCTGTTGGAAGCCGTGTCGCCTCTCGGTAGCTGCTGAAGGATCTAGGAAAAGTTGTCCATCATCGCATTCCTTTGTCACTCGATGGCTTCTTCAAGCAATATTTTCATGGGATCTCTTGCCCCCTTGTCTTTATTTTCATCCGCCATGGAAGGCCGTCAGGATTTGCGAGGCTGGTCTTGCAAAGGTTCGACCAGTTCACGCCCTAATTCCTTATATCCCAACCTCGTTGGGTACATGCAAAGGAAAACAAAGAAAAAGCAGAATGCTCTGATACCACTGATCCAAATTTTTACAGGAACGCAACAAATTACAGAGATAACCATAAACATAGATATGCAGTGGAAATAATACTTCATTCCATTAATGTAAAATACTGAAATATGCTTACAAACATAAATGGAGATAAACCCAGTTAGGGCGATGGTAGCTTGTCTCTGAGAAGAGTTGTGGCAGCTACATGCCTCTGAACTGTGTTACAATAAGGCTCAAGGGCATTTTTATTATTGAACAATAAGAGAAAACCCCAAACAACCAAAACCCTAACCTGAGGAGATGTAACACCAATAGTTTATGGGCCCCGTTGGGGGAAGTTGGACAACCAACTTCCTTGGGTTGTGACTTGGTCATATTATCTCTATTTGACATGGATGATAACCTGTTGCAAATATCTCTCCGAGGATTACGTCAGAAAAGACGATTTTAGATAGAAAATCGGTAGCAGTAGATTTCCCAAAAACATCGTTTAGGGCCTCAAAATGGCTGCGAAGGTTTAGGACCTGAAAAACTGCTAAAAATAGTAAATTGTGCTCCAAATAAGGAAACTAAAAAACTGACAGAGATAGTTGTGGCAGTCCATGTGGGATAGGTGGGTGGCCATGAACATCCACTTGGATCACTTGAATTCCAAAAAGATGAGACTGGGCACCATTTGAACCCAAATATATCAAGATGTGTGAATTAGCCCTTATGAAAATCGAGAGATCACAATTGACTTGAGCCCTAATACTAAAAGATGAAAACTTTTATATGTGCATATTCTTTCCTTCTTGACCCTAACATAAAGCCCCCACCAAAAAATTATAGGAAAGCCTTTTAGCAATTGTAAAGAAATTGGTTGCATTTTACATATGTAAAGGAAGTAGGAAAAGTTGAAAATTGGACTAATCAAAATTAAGATAAACATGACCCTCATCCACTCTTGAGTCATAATATCCAAAGAAAGAGAATAATATTGTCCACTAAAGAATCTAACTTATATGCATTGGTCAATACTAGTTATTTCCAAACTAATAAATATATGATTAAATACAACTTTTTGGAGTTTTAAATGCATATGATGATGGAAGGGACTAATGACATCTAACAAGAAAATGAATTTCTTTTTTTATAGCCAAAAAGAGCCACCACGTGACTATAAAAGGGGCAAAGGTAGTCAGTGGACTTGACAATTGTTAGTCAACAAAGAAACCCTAATTAATCTTGTGTTAGTCCTCAATGCATTTTGTTCTACAGTCTTCAAAAATTTTGTAGAAAAAAATTAATCCTTGTAATTTTCATGAAAAATAATAGACACTTACTTACCTACAAGCCACATTTTTCCACTCTCTAAATCCTTCAAGAGAAACTTTTAGGTGTAGGAAATTATAGAATGTCCTCGCATGCTAAGTCCCATGGTTTTTCAATATGTGAGTTTATGATATTTGATTATGTTTTCGTGTATTAGTGTTCTCGTATACCCCCTCATAATGCAAGGCAAGTTTTACACTATCTTCCTCATTATTTCCATGATAATTAGGAAGGAACCTCATTATTTTTCCTTCATCACCTTTTTCCATCAACATCTTCATTTCCAGAGTAATTAGATAGGCCCGCATATGAATTCCCATGGTAATTATATAGACACCTTGCATTATCTCCATCAATGTACCACAAAAAATTGAGACTTATTTTGTATCTTCTACATCAACACTGAGCTAGGAAGGAATAGTAATAGGAAGGAAGACTTTAATAATTGGAGATTTCATATAATACAAATAGTATGCAAATTTAAAGGAGTGTGTAAATTTTGGACTGACTGTATACCATTGCATGTCAAACAAATGGATGTCCAGAAATTGTTACACATGTATTGAGGAACCTTTAAAAAAAAAAGGTAAATAATCATACATGTTATACATGTCCCCCTGAAGAATTCAATTTATATTACTTTGTATTTACTTGTCACAACATTTTCATCTCATTTCATATTTTGTGGAACTGCTAAAATGAAGCCTTGAGGATTTAAATGGTGTTGAATGGAGTATTTACCATATTGTTACAATTGATGCAATTATTATTCTCATTCAGCTTCGACAGAGCGCATATTAACTTTTTACTCTTCTCTTGCTTCTTCAAAGAAGTCACCATTATTCTTAAAAATTATTTACGTTGTCATTTATGGCATCCTTATTCTTTAAATCTCATCTTCTACATCCATGAGAAAAAATAATTACAATAACTGGAAGGGAAATGGGAACTTGACCAACTAAGCTATCCCTTAGGGTTTCAACAACGGTGTCACTCTAAGAATAACAAACAAAAGGCAATAGGTCTCATTATTGTTAGTCACCCACATTGAAAACCTTCCACTATGCTAGTCCCAGGCTCGGAAGTGACTCTTGATGTTCACCATTTGAACAGTGATCAAGAGATTAACAAATTTCCTTAACTAAAATATTTCGTTTCATCTTTAAAAAATGGGGCAAAATTTGGAGGACTTATTGTGATTTGTGAATCGGATATGAGAAATCTCTAGTACACCTGTTAGGCCCCTATACTACTAGTGTAACCCCTTATTGTTATTAGTACAACCCCCTTATTATATTGTTGTCCCCATGTAGTCCCCATATTGTTACTATTGTGCCCCATAGAAGCCCACTATTGTTATTATTATGCCCTTACATTATTATTGTTATGTCGGCTCTGATTATGTTATGACCCCTTAGACTCCTATATATAGAAAGGAGGTATTTTCATTTGTATCATCTAAGAGTTGTTCATTTGTGTGATGTAAAGGAGGTTTCCCCCTCGAAGAGGCTGAATTCTAAGGCGTTGATCTACCTTTTCTATCTTTTTGAGAGCTGGTTTCATAACATTTTGCATCAGAGCCTTGGATTCTAATGTTTTGCTGCTCCAAATAGATCATCACAGCATTTTCACTATAACTATTTCGCAACGAAGTTTCAAAAACTAAGAAAAAAACAAATTTGAGAAGAAATCGGGCTAAACCTTAGCTCAGAATTTCAGATCCTGTCTCGCTATATTTTCGGAGATATAGTCTGAGGAAGTTAGGGTTTTTGCAGACCCCCAAATTACATTCCAAACAGCTGACTTGGGGAAAATCAACATAACTTTCTCTCTGAGCATCGAATTGAAATTTTGTAAGAAGTCACAGAAAGAAAACAGACTGTAGTTTCTTGTGTACATTTTTTAGATCCAAAAGTCAAAGTAGTGAAACGTGTCACGTCGTACAAGTTCGCTCTACTGAACTAGTCTATAATTAGGTCACCGTGGGAGATTTGGCATAACTCTTCCTTGGAGAATCCAATTTGGATCAGATTGGTGGCATTAGAAAGAGGATGCAAAGGGCTACTGCATGTTGTGATTTCAGAACTGGAAGATCCAAAATTACAGAGTCACATTTGTTTCAAGATCGAGCTCCTAAAATCAAGAAAACATGAGATGAGGAAGTTTGATGGCAAGGATCCGGTAAATTGGATACTACACATGGAGAAATATTTTGATCTACATGGTGTACCACTATTACAAAAGGTATTTATTGCATCTAATTATTTAGAACCGAATCAATTTTTATGGCATAAATTGCTTTATTCTCGTAAACCACTTTCCACGTGGTCAATTTTCATGCAGGAAATGATAGCACATTATGAGGATACAAAGAGAAACTCCTTCTTTAGCCAATTGATAAATCTCAAACAAAAGGGTTCAATGGAAGAGCACATTGAAGACTTTCAAAAATTGAATAGAAGGGTAAATTATATTCCAGAGACATAAAGGATTGATGTCTTCATAATGACTTTAAACGATAACATTCAACATGAGGTTCATTTTTGGGAACCTGATTCATTGGAGGAGGTATTCGAGTTGGCAAGAAAAATTGAAAGAGAAATTATGAAAACAAGGAATCTCACCACTCATGACTATAATTATGGAAGTGTTTCTTCTCCTAGCCTTCCACAACCTACAAGGCTTACACCACAACAATTGGAAGAAAAAAGAGAAAAAGGGCTTTGTTACAATTGTGATAGAAAATGCACTAAAGGTCATAAGTGTGTTGAGAAGAAATTGTTTTACATAGAGTATGAAGAGGAGGAAGAAAAGGATCAAGAAGCATCAAAATAAGAGGATATATGCTAGGACCCAACCCCAGAGAAAAAAGAAATGAATCCGACCATATCTTGTAAAGCATTGGCAAGAATTACTAGTCAAACTCTCAAGATAGAAGGACATATCAAGAAGAAAAAGGTTCAAGAAGTGAAAGATCACATCAAGAAAGAAGAAATGAATCCAACCATATCTTGTAATGCATTGGCCAAAATTACTGTTGTTCAAACTATCAAGATAGAAGGACATATCAAGAAGAAAAATGTTCAAGAAGTGAAAGATCACATCGAGCATCAAGAAAGGAATCTAACCATATCTTGTAAAGCATTGGAAGAAATTACCACTCCTCAAACTCTCAAGATAGAAGGAAATATCAAGAAGAAAAAGGTTTAAGCAGTGAAAGATCACATTGAGCATCAACAACAAGTTCTCCAACATTTAAAGGATAACGCCACTTTTTGTAGAATCGAATGAAAAAATAGGTAGATCAACATCGCAGTGAAAAATGTTTTGATGTAGGTGATTGGGTACTTTTATGGTTACATCTCAAGCAAGCTATTTATGAGAAGGAAATGTTGGAAATACTACATGCACTTAAGAAATGGTGACCTTACCCAATGGGAAGACACTTCAAGGTAAAAATGGATCATGATAGTCTTAAATACATTTTAGAACAAATATTATCATTAGAAGAACATAAAAAATGGGTCACAAATATGTTGGGTTATGACTTTGACATCATCTACAGAAAAGGGAAGAAATTTTTTGTTGCAAATGCACTCTCAAGAAAGGATGAGGATTTGGAAGCATTGTTTTGTGCTATTTCTATTATCCAACCAAATTGGATAAACAAAGCAAGGGATGAATGGAAGAAGGACAAAGAAGTGTGGCCACTCATTCAAAAGTTGCAGAATATCCCAATTCAAACAATATTGCCAGAACTTGAAGAGGAAGGAAAAATCATATTAGAAACTAGAGCAATCACAGAAACAAAAACTTGATAGCTAGGAAATCGATCAATTTTAGAGTATCTCATCAAGTGGAAGAACTTACCCGCTGAATATTCCACATGGGAGGACAAAATTTTTATACAGAAGCATCAAAAACTACTCAAGCGTTGAGGACAACACTTTTTGAAGGAGAGGGGCATGTTAGGCCCCTATACTACTAGTGTAACCCCTTATTGTTATTAGTACAACCCCCTTATTATATTGTTGTACCCATGTAGTCCCCATATTGTTACTATTGTGCCCCATAGAAGCCCACTATTGTTATTATTATGCCCTTACATTATTATTGTTATGTCAGCTCTGATTATGTTATGACCCCTTAGACTCCTATATATAGAAAGGAGGTATTTTCATTTTTATCATATAAGAATTGTTCATTTGTGTAATGTAAAGGAGGTTGCTCGCTCGAAGAGGCTGAATTCTAAGGCATTGATCTATATTTTCTATCTTTTTGTGAGCTGGTTTCATAACAACACCCTTGATGCATTGTTACTTAGGTTTTGGAGCCCTAATGTTGTAAGACACATAAAATGGAAACCAAATACAAACATATATTAATTTATTTCAAGCAACGATGTACATAACGTACATATAAATACATAGTGAAACTGTTGATCTAGTTTTTGTGTCTTCGTGGACTCTAATAACCACTCACCATAATACAAACTAACCCAATCCTAAGTTATCTAACGTTTCCCCCTTAATTCGAAGGGATGTATCAAAGTCCAAGAATGAGAGCTCAAAATGCAAAAATGCATCTCAGCCAAGAGATGAATGTCTCTTAGAAATGGGTTTTAAGTATCACCACAAACCAATGTGGGAGAACTCAAGGTCTCAACCAACCCCAAATCTAGAAACTTCATAACAGTTCTGAAAACAACCAAAAATATGATTTTAAGGTGATCACTAACTATGGAACTATCAATGTAGTTCCTCAAACAATTCTGAATCTGGAAGTGCTCATTTGCAAACAACTAATTTAGCAAAAAATTGAAGTCTCTCTAGTTACAACTCTGTCTCTAACTGGTCCAAGTTGTTGCTCAATCTCACTTGTGGATCTCTGGCTCAGGCTCGCTTGGAAAATCTTCAAACCTATAGTAGACCATCAACAATTCCCCCCTTGTCTGATACATGGTTATAAGGTGAATTATTCTTCATCATTGCAAGGCTAGTTTGTTGGCATTATGACACAAGTTTGGCACTATGACACAGGTGTTGTCCTTGATGGCAACCCACTCAGATGGCAGATCATTGATCAGGCTCTCAGAATGAAAGAAAGAAAGGTATATGGAGGTTTCCTCTGACGAAGTCACGTATACACACGTTATTGCCGATCAAAAGTTGTGTATTGGTATGCACGCACTTTCATGCATAGAAAAGCACGTACATGTGGGAAAGCTTATTTTTAGATCCATGGTATTTGGACCTATGGGTTTTGGACCATGGTATCTCGTCTAAAATGTTGAACCCGGGTATTTGGTCCAAGGTATTGGTTATTTATGGTTTTGGACCATGGTATTGAGTAAGGCCTAAGACTATAAAAAGGAGGAGATCATTTGGCAAAGGCATTGACTCAAGCATTGAATATCTTATGAAGAGGAAGATCTAAAATACTAGTGATTGGTTTATAGTTCATAGCTAAATCTGAATCAAGGAGGAACCTGAGCGCAAAAGGATGGATAAGTTCTATTGATGGGTCAAAACTGAAGTCTTGAATAGTAGTATCTTTGTGTGATTTTTATCTGTTATAATTGGCGCATGTTTTGATCTATAAATTTGATAATCTGGGCATAACTGATGTCTGAATATTTGAAAGAGTGAATTATCTTTTATAGATCTATACGCAGGTTTGACACATCAAAGGCATGTATACACGCTGGTTTAGTAAATCAAAACAGTGTATACACTGGTTGGCCTTAATACAGAAGCGTATTCACACACGTTTCTGCATATTGAAGTAGCATACATCTCTTGAAATATGTTTTAGCTACTTTTTGCTGCAGTGTTCTAGGTTCAGAATTGGTGTCTGGTTACTGTTATTGTTTTCTGGGTATAACATTTAGAGAAGTGACTATTTGATTTATTTTGTTTGGTGCAAAGGAGATTGGTTGATGTAGATATATTCGATGTTTGATTAATGTTATTCATGGATCCAGTCTGAAATATGAAACGTGGTCCCTCGAAGAAAAGAGAAGGTTGTAGCCTTCTACAGGTAGTGGCCTGCGTACTGGTATAAGACTGCACCAATACAAAATAATTGTAAAAAGAAGTTTCTAATTAAAGGAAGATAGAGACGAATTGTAGCAAGCGGTTTTCACCCACATTGGGTTTCCACCTTATATCTGTGTGTACATGTGTGTTTGATCTGTTCTGTTTTACTGCTCCTGTTTACTGTTCTTATGATTAATGAAGTCCGATGCACTGATTAAAGATCAACAATTAATGAATCTTAAGTTTTCTGATATACGCTGGTTTCTTTAGACACAGTAGCGTATATATGCAGTTTCCCATAGCTGCAGTAGCGTATACAAATCTGATTGTGAAATGAAAAATAATTGATTTAATAATACTGATTCATCCCCCCTCTTAGTATTATTTCCAAAAATTGGTATCAGAGCCAGGTCCTTCAGAAGAAGCTTGATCGCTTGAAGGAAGATCTATCATCATGAGCAACTATGAGAAAGAAGCATTGATCAGGCCACCAATTTTTGATGGGAGCAACTTCGTCTATTGGAAGGTAAGAATCACAACATATCTTCAATCTCTTGGTACAAAAGTCTGGGATATCATGGAAACAGGATAAACATTTCCATTAGCAACTCCTACAGATACGGCTGGTAAGAAGTAGTATGGAACAAATTCGAAGGCTATCAATACTCTATTAGGGAGTTTATCTCAATCAGAATTCATCAAGGTTATGCAGATCAAAACCGCAAAAGAAATATGGGACAAGATTGTTCTGAGCTATGAAGGAGATGATCAAGTAAAAAGAGAAAAACTGCAAACTCTCAGAATTCAATATGAAAATCTCATAATGCACAATGATGAAAGTGTGGCTAACTATTTCCTATGTATAGATGAGATTGTTAATTGTATGAAAAATTTGGGTGAAGAAATAAAAGAACTTGTTTTGGTTGAAAAGGTTCTAATATCTTTGTCTTCTAAGTTTGAATCAAAATTTTTTGCCATAGAAGAAAAACAGAATCTACAAAGCATTACCATGTCATAGCTAGACGGAATCCTAACCGCTTACAATATGAGAAAAGGGGGACCATCAGACAAGAGAGAAGTCGCATTCAAAGCCTCAGGAAAAGGAGATTACAATAACTCAGGACATATGTCGAAAGAAGAGAAAGAATCAAATTTTGTGAAGAACCTTCAACGGGGTTCTGGAAGATTAAGAGGTAAGATACCTTTCAAATGTTTTGCTTGTGGAAGAGTCAGTCATTATGCTGCCAAGTGTCCTCATAAAGATAAGCTTGATAAAGGTAAGGAGCCAGTTAGATGGAACAAAAAACAGAATGTAAGTAAGAAGAGCTATTACACACATGAAGACAGTGATGGATTTTCAAATAGTGATGAAGATGAACAAGGTAATGATTATAGACTTTTGATGGCTTTTGAAGATGATGATTTCTTGTATGCTATAGATGAAGAAGGTCTTTATGAAGAAATTTCTAAACTCAAAATTTGTTTAGAAGAAAAGAATATGATTATAGATACTCTGACATTCCAACTTGCTGAAAGGGAAAAACACAATGAAAAGTTAGAATGTGAAATTGTGGGTCTTAGAAAGGACATTGAGAAAACAAAAGATCGTAATCTTAGATTTGCTAAAGGATCTGAAACTTTAGATGAGATTATCAAAGTGCAGCGTTCTCCTCTAATCAAGACTAGTCTTGGGTATACTGAAGAAACATCTCAATCATAGAAGCCATCTACCTCAAAAAGTTATCTTGAAGCAGCAAGGAGAAGTGAACAGGTTGACAATCGATAGCGAAGGGACAATGAAGATCATCAGGTAAATCAGGGACAATTTACTTCAAGAATGAACTGAGATCACCAAGTAAATCGAGGGCAATCTACTTCAAGGATGAACAGAAGCTACAACCAACCGCAGGTAAATCATTCTCAATTTGCCTCAAGAACAAATGGCTATTACAATCGCGTAGACGGAAGGTTTGATGATCGTAGGAATTCTTCAATGGCCAATGTTTCTCTTGTCATAACTTTTGACATAAAGGAGCTCAATGTGTTGCCTACAAGACCATCATGATCAGAGAAGCACGAAATCAAAAGAGTGTGGCTGGAATCATGAAATGAACCTACAATAACTTTTCTTCTCTTGAAAATGAAATAGAATGTTCTATTTGTAACAACATTGGTCATAAAGATTATGAATGCAGGAGTAGGTTTCGGCGAACAACTCAGAAGGAGCAAGCTTCATTGAGCCCCAAAACATGGAGGAAGAAAGAACCACAACGAGAAAGATGTGGTATAGCCTTATATGCGGAAGGGCAGGAAAATCAATGGTACATCGACAGTGGATGCTCGAAACATATGACAGGTGATAAAGAAAAACTTCAATCATATAGTGCTTTAGAAAAGGAAAAGAAGGTCTCATTTCGAAATGACACTCCTACATTCATAAAAGGTAAAGGTTCTGTTCTTTTGAAAGAAAAGGTCAAAGCTGGGAATGTTATGTATGTTGATGGCTTAAAGCATAATCTATTAAGTATCAGTCAAATGTGTGATCAAGGAAATCAGGTAATATTTCAATCAAATGGATGTATTGTTCGTGAGCTTGATACAGGAGAAACAGTGATCAAAGGCATAAGAACACCAAATAATTTATACATACTCAAGGGAGGACAACAACAATTGTTAGGATATTCCGACAAATAGGAAATAGTTAAGTACAACTTGGTCTAGTATAGAGTTAGGTAAAGTGCGTTTCTTTACTATGTACATTTTGTAACTTACAATCCGATGGTCCCGATATGTAGTGATCTGACGGTTCATTCTCTCCTCGGTATTACCGACACTTGATCCGTGGCTTAACACCTGATTGATCCATGATCTTTATTTAAAGAGCATGGAGGGTCATTTGTAGGTTAACCGTTCATGAGAGAAGCTTATGTAAATTTTCATTCTTTTATTAATAAATTGCCTAAAGTGGCCGCGTTGGCTTAGGCCGTGGACTGTTTCCCTCTTTGAGGGTTTTAACCACGTCAAAAGTACTGGTGTATTGATCTGCGATCTATTTGTGAGTGGTTTCCTTTGGTGTTCTTTCTGAGGAACTTGCCCTATAAATTCCTACATGGTATCAGAGCTATTTGAGGGCCATGTCTATTGGTGATCCAAATCTGAAGCCGGTAGAACTGCATCCGACTACCGTTTCCTAGATCTACTATTTCTAACTGCTTTTAGGCCGAGAGGACTACTCTGTTGTGTTGGGAGCATCTGTTCCAGTGAGGAACCCCTTTCGTTTGATGCGAAAAGATTTCTGGTAGCCCTAGCTACGTCATTTTTAAGATCTGAATGTATATAATGTTTATTTGTAGTTTACAGTTATTTTCTCTCTGTTTATTTCGGTTTTCGATTTATTTAGCCTTTTTTTATTACCGGATCTATACCTTTCATTTCTGCATATACTCTTTGCCCTGCGAGTCTGTGCGATCTGGGAAAATCAGAAACAAAAAGGAAGGATTTTTCTCATGCGTATGCTCTTTTCCACTGCGCCTTAGTGTGATCTCGGAAAATCAGAAACATTGAGGAAAATATTTAGCTTCCGGCTAAAGCTAACTTCGAGCCGCAAGGTTCATTTTTGAAAATATTTAGTTTCATGCTAAAGCTAACTTCGAGCCGTAAGGTTCGCTTTTTTTGTATGTCCGTGTTGGGTTTTGTGTTTTTTGTTTTGTAGGGAAAAAGAGCTTTTTCAAAGCAAGCACGCAACCCAAAGCATCAACCCCCCCCCTCTCTCTCAAACTTTTTGTATAGCTCACTTGGTGCAAAGCTAACTTATGAGAGTAAAGGTCTTGGGTTCAAGTCTCCATTTTGTGGGGGTGGATTTTTCATTTCCGCACATTCCCGCACTTCATCGACGACTTCCATCAAATTTTCTTCAAAAAGCCATAATTTCTTCATCCGGAAGCCGTTTTCAGAACTGTTTTTTTTTAAACAGCCTAATTTTCGAGATATTTCTATTGAAACACTTAGTTTCAGCATCTATAGCTTCAGTTTTTTTTAAATGGAAAGTCCATGCCAAGTTATTCTTGATAGCACCAACTACTTCCAATGGTGGTCCTACATTGTGGATTTACTTAGAAGTAAAGGTATTTACAGAATAGCCACAGGCCAAGAGACCAAACCAAAATATGAAGACAAGGTAGCTAAATGGGAAAATAGGCAAGACCAAGCACGTGGGTTGATAGGGATGTCTATTTCTCTAGATCTTAGATTCCATATTACAGAACTTGATACTCTTGATGAAGAAATGAAACAGATTACTAAAGTCTTTGGAATTAAAAATGAACTTAAAGCCCATCAACTTGAAAATGAACTGCTTACATTGGACCCCAATAATTTTTCTTGCATTGAAGATTTTTTGTCCAAGTTCAAGACCCTTAGACTTCTCTTGGAAGGTGTTAAGGTTAAGAAAGAAGATAGTAGCCTTATCTACTCCATTCTTACTAAGTTGGGACCAGCCTATTCTGTGTTTGTTTCCACCTTCCATTCTACAAGAGAAGCCTTCATTTCTCAAGGACAAGCCTACAAGTCCCCTTCCTTTGATTCCTTTTGTGATTCTTTAATAAGAGAACAAGAAAAACTCTTACACCTTGGTCTTCTTCATCTTGGAAACTCTTCTAAGAAAGCGTTAGCCGCCCAACAACAACCAAATTCAAAGAATCCTAAGAAGTCGTATCCTAAAAGGAATGGTCCTAAACCAAACAAGGGTCCTAAGAAATTTTCGCCTCAAAATGAAAAATCATTTCAACAAAATGATAAGACAAATAAAAACAAATGGAAGAAGACTGATAGACATTGCAACTTTTGTAATCGAGATGGCCACTTAGAATCCAAATGCTTTAAGAAGATGGAAGCCTTGGAAACAGCAATGAAGAAGCATAACATCCATTTGCAGCAATCTTCAACTTCAACTTCATCTTCAGGAATGGCACTTTCTGCATGTGGATTTCAAGCATCTCGGTCTGGCTATGCACTAAATATATCTTCTTCTTCTCATTCTCATGACTGGCTCATTGATTCTGGAGCTTCTTATCACATGGCCAAAAACAAAGCCATGTTTTCTTCTTTAAATGATTGTAACACCAAAAATATATATGTTGGTGATGATAGATCTCTTAGTGTTGTAGGGACTGGAACTGTTCATCTAGACAATGGTCAGTTTAATGATGTATTATGTGTTCCAACCTTATCCTGCAACCTTCTATCTATATATCAGATAACCCATTCAGGTGAAGGTAAAATCGTTGAATTTTCACCTCACGATGTTGTAATTAAGGACCTAAGAGATCCTAGATAGATTTTATCTACTGGCATTGCTGTTGATTCTACAAGGTTGTATAAGTTTCACAACTTTGGGTCATCAAATCTTCCCTCAGTATTTTTTGCTGATAATGATGAAGTGAGCAAACTTTGGCATGAGTGATTTGGTCACTTAAACTATCGCTCTCTTCAGAATCTATGTAAAGAAAATATGGTGACAGGTCTTCCAATGGTATTTTGCAGAGATGGTGTTTGTTCCGGATGTGTACTCGGAAAACATCATCAAGACAATTTTGAAAAATGTGCCTCTTGGCACGACTCAGCCCCTTTACAGCTCGTGCATAGTGATTTATGTGGTCCACTTCCAGTTGCTTCATTCTCTGGCTACAAGTATTTCTTAACTTTCATTGATGATTTCTCCATATGCACTTGGGTATACTTCTTAAAACTCAAGAGTGAAGTATTTAACATGTTCTTGGCCTTTAAGGCCTTTGTTGAAAACAATCTGGACATCAAATTCTTAAGCTAAGATCTGATAATGGCGGAGAATATGTTAAAAACACATTCATCAACTTTTGCACTGAGAATGGAATTCAAATGCAACATACTGTTCCATATACTCCACAACAAAATGGTGTAGCTGAAAGGAACAATCGCACCTTAAAGGAAATGGCTAATTGTATGCTTCAATGTAAAGGACTTAGTCTTAATTATTGGGTAGAAGCAATTAACTCCTACTAAGTTTTAAAGAATATCACTCCAAAAGAAGCATGGAGCTCAATCAAACCAGATGTAAGTCACTTTCATGTTTTTGGAAGTGAAGCATGGGCCCATATTCCAGATGAAAAACATAAAGCTTTAGAACCTAAGAGTGAAAAATGTATTTTTGTTGGATATTCTAAATATTTAAAAGGATATAGAATTATTCCACTTAAGCCCAAAAATGTTATCATTAGAAGAGATGTAAAGTTTGTTGAAAATATATCAGCCTACGAGCCTAGTTCGGCGGATGTGCCACCTCTCCCTATCTCTTCTAATTTTGAAAATATTTCTTCTTCAGATGATGAAAGCGAGGATGAAAATCCTCCCCCACCTTCTCAGGATCCTCCTTCAGCTCCTCAGCTTCGAAAATGGGTCCGTGCTACTCGGGACGCAACAGGTGATCTTGCCAGTGATCCTACAGATCAACGACGTACACGTTCTCAGTTCGAGAGAGCCTCTTCTTTACTGGCTCAAGCTTCAGTGAATTATGATCCTGACACCTTTGTAGAAGCTTCAGGCCATCCAGATTGGGAAGCAGCTATGAATGAAGAATATCATTCATTATTGGCAAATGATACATGGGATCTTGTTCCTCTACCAAAGGGACGAAAACTTGTTAGATGCAAATGGGTTTACAGAACCAAGTATGGACCAGATGGGAAAGTTGATAAAACATAAAGCTTGTCTTGTTGCTAAGGGTTTTTCACAAGTTGAAGGCATTGACTATACTAAAACCTTCTCCCCTGTTGCCAAAATGAACTCTATCCGCCTTGTTCTTTCCCTTGCTGCCTCTTTCAACTAGGAAGTCCATCAGATGGATGTTAAATTCACCTTCTTGCATGGGGACTTGCATGAAGAAATCTATATGGAACAACCTATTGGCTTTATACAAACAGACTCCAGCCTTGTATGTCGGTTTAAGAAATCCCTTTATGGTCTCAAGTAAGCTCCTCGAGCTTGGTATGACAAAATGGATAACTTTCTTTTAGAAAATGGCTTTTCTAGGTGTCATTCTAACAATACTGTCTACACCAAGAAAGTGGGCAAGTCTCTTATCATTCTTGTTCTTTATGTTGATGATCTTATCCTGACTGGTAGTGATCCCAACCTTATAAACCATGTGAAGCCTAGCCTTAAAAGGAAGTTTGAAATGACGGAATTAGGACACTTACATTATTGTGTTGGTCTTCAAGTTTTGCAATCCAAGGAAGGTATTTCCCTTTCCCAATCCAAGTATACCTGTGATATTCTACGCCATTTTCACATGGAAGACTGTAAACCAACCCTCTCTCCCTTTCAGTTTGGAGTCAAACTTTCAGTCACTTGTACTTCTCCTGAAGTTGATGCTACCTTATACCGTCAACTTGTAGGAAAACTTTTGTATCTAACCCATACTCGTCCTGACATTTCCTTTGCTATTAGCCTTGTTGCTCGATTTATGAAAAACCCACGTGAAATTCATTGGAAAGCAACTAAAAGAATACTTCGTTATGTTCGAGGTACAGTTCAGTTTGGGATTCATTACAGTGTCGAAGCATCTCCTCTATTGGTTGGTTTCACCGATTCCGATTGGGCTGGTGACCCTGATGATCGGAAGTCTACTGCAGGTTATGTGTTCACTCTTGGTTCAGGACCTATTACATGGGCTTTCAAGAAACAAGGTGCCATTTCTCTTTCTTCAGCAGAAGCAGAGTATCGTGGTGTCATAAAAGCTAGTAAGGAAGCCTTGTGGCTTCGTCAGATCCTATCAGAGTTTGGCTTTCAGCAGCAACATCCGACTACACTTTGGTGTGATAATGAAAGTGCCATTCAACTATGCAAAGATCCAGTCCAACATCAGCGCAGAAAACACATTGAAATGCACATGCACTTCATCAGAAAGCTCATTCATGACCATGTTCTTGAAGTGCAATATTGTTCAACAGATTATCAAGTTGCAGACATCTTTACAATCGCTCTCACAGAGGCGAAGTTGACTAAACTTCAATTTATGGTTGGAGTTCAGGAAGTTGTCACTAAGGGGGGATAGGCTCTAGTGCCTCCTTCCTTCTCCTATTGTGTCATATTTGTAAATCCTTCAATCCTATCCCAAGTTGTTCTTAAGGGGGGATGTTAGGATATTCCGACACATAAGAAATAGTTAAGTACAACTTGGTCTAGTATAGAGTTAGGTAAAGTTTGTTTCTTTACTATCTACATTGTGTAACTTACAATCCGACGGTCCCGATATGTAGTGATCCGACTGTTCATTCTCTCCTTGGTATTACCGACACTTGATCTGTGGCTTAGCACCCGATTGGTCCATGATCTCTATTTAAAGAGCATGGAGGGTCATTTGTAGGTTAACCGTTCATGAGAGAAGCTTATGTAAATTTTCATTCTTTTATTAATAAATTGCCTGAAGTGGCTGCGTTGGCTCAGGCCGTGGACTATTTCCCTCTTTGAGGGCTTTAACCACGTTAAAATTACTGGTGTATTGATCTGCGATCTGTTTGTGAGCGGTGTCCTTTGGTGTTCTGTCTGAGGAACTTACCTTGTAAATTCCTACAATAATGCTATCTAAGAAAGAATGATGGAAACTGGCTATGACACAGAAGATTGGGGCATCTAAGCTTCTCTCAAATAAGGAAAGCATGCAAATATAAGGCGGTTCGTGATCTCCCTGACATCAAAATTCCAGACAATACAATATGCAAATCATGTCAGTTTGGGAAGCAAACCAGAACTAATTTCCCTAAGAAGGAAGGATCAACTAGTAGGCCACTTGAACTAGTCCATACTGATGTATGTGGTCCATCTAGGAAAAGGTCACCTCGAGGAGAAGAATACTTTATATTGTTCATTGACAACTTTTCCAGGATGTGTTGGATAGGACTTATGAAGCATAAAGATGAAGCTTTCAAAAAGTTCAAAGCATTCAAAGCCTTGGTTGAAAATGAATTAGATCGCAGAATCAAATGCCTCAGGTCTAATAGAGGTGGGGAGTTTACCTCAGATGAATTTTTCGATTTTTGTGAAGAACATGGAATTAGAAGGGAATTCTCTACTGCAAGGACTCCTCAACAAAATGGAGTAGTGGAAAGGATGAACAGAATGGTTCAACAAATGGCTCGTGCTATGCTTGATGAGTCTGGAACTCCAGCAACCTTCTAGGGTGAAGCCACATTTGTTGTAGTTTATTCTCAACAAGACAAACGTCCGGGTAAACAACACTCAAACTCCTCATGAACTTTGGTATGGTAAGACTCCCACAGTAAAATACTTCAAAATTTTTGGAAGCAAATGTTACATCAAAAAGACTGATGAAAACCTTGGTAATTTTGAACCTAGAGCAGATGAAGGCATTCTTCTTGGTTACTCTCCCCACAGCAAAGCATATAAGTGTTACAATAAAATACCTAGAAAAATTATTGAAAGTATTGATGTAGTGGTTGATGAAGAAGGAAACATTCCTAGGCAAGTAGAATCTGAAGATTTCGAAGATGATGAGGACTATCCTTCAACAACAAATCAGACTCGTGATGAAGAAGAGACCCATGAGGCACTAGAATAATAGATAAGGATAGAAGAAAAGACTCCATCTAGGTACGTTCAGAAGAATCATCCAGAAACTCAAATTCTTGGGCAGAAAAAGGCAGGTGTACAAACAAGAAGAACTATTTCAGAAGCTTCAAGCTACCTTGCATTTCTCTCCTCCACTGAACCACAAAACATAAGTGAAGCATGCAAAGATGAATTTTGGGGCAAGGCCATGAATGAAGAACTAGAGAAGATTGAAAAGAATAACACTTGGGAGTTGGTTCCTAGACCAAACGATAAAAATGTAATAAGCACAAAATGGATATTCAAAAACAAACTGAATGAAAATGGAGATGTTATTAGAAACATGGCAAGACTTGTTTGTAAAGGGTATGCTCAACAAGAAGGTATAGACTTTGAAGAAAATTTTGCACCAGTTGCTAGACTTGAGGCCATAATAATGTCCCTTGCTCTTTCTAGCTTTCAGAAATTCAAAGCATATCAAATGGATGTGAAGTCTGCTTTTCTAAATGGATACTTGGATGAAGAAGTGTATATTGAGCAACCAGATGAGTTTGTCCTTGGAAATGATCCAAAACTAGTATGTAGACTCAAAAAGGCTCTCTATGGCCTTAAACAGGTTCCAAGGGCTTGGTATTATCGTTTGGATAAGTATCTCCATCAACAAGGTTTTACAAGAGGATCAGCAGACAACAATCTATATATAAAAATTGACAATGATAAGTTGCTAATAATTGTTGTATATGTTGATGATATCATATTTAGTAGCAATGAAGAAGACATGAGTCAAAACTTTTCCTAGTTGATGCAAAAAGAATTTGAAATGTCCCTGCTTGGTGAGCTCACATATTTTCTTGGTTTACAAGTCCAACAATACAAAGGCGGTATTTTTCTGTCACAAACCAAGTATCTCAAGCAGATCTTGAAGAAATATGGGATGGAGGATTTGAAACCACTATGTACCCCTATGGTAACAGGATGTAGCCTCAGTGAAAATGATGAATCAGCAGCAGTGCATCAACCAACCTATAGATCGATGATTGGCAGTCTGCTCTATCTAACAGGTACCCAACCAGACATATGCATGTAGTGGGAATAGTTGGAAGGTTTCAAGCAAATCCAAAGGAAACTCATCTTCAGGAAGTTAAAAGAATTTTCAAGTATCTTCAAGGAACTTAAAACTATGGCTTATGGTATCCTAGAAGTACAGATCTCACACATCATGCATATATAGATGCAGATTGGGCAGGAAGCATGGATGACAGAAAAAGCACTAGTGATGGTGCATTCTTCATGGGTCCTAGATTAGTATCTTAGTTCAGCAAGAAATAGAGTTCAATTACATTATCTACAGCTAAAGCAGAATATGTAGCTACTGCATCTTGCTACACACAACTCCTTTGGATGATGCAAATATTGCAAGACATGCAAATCACTTGTACTCCACCTATCTCCATCTTTTGTGATAATACAAGTGCAATTAGTATTTCAAAGAATCCCGTCATGCATTCAAAGACCAAGCACATACCTATCAAATATCATTTTCTCCGGGAACAAGTGCTTGAACAAAAGGTTAAATTAGAGTATGTTCCCTCCAAGGAACAAGTTGCTAATATACTCACCAAACCACTACCCAGGCAAACATTTGAATACCTCAGACAGAAGCTGGGAGTAGTTGACGCATCATCTTGCTGTTGAAACTTGTCTGTTTCAGAGAAAAGTGGGTGTACGTGAGTTTCATGAGGAGGATCCGTGTACATACGCTAATTTATGTGGGTACAGTCACATATATGTTGGTTTGAAGACAAATAGTGGGTCGGGCTTAGGATGAAAGGAGTCTAATATGGGTCTAACAGAGACCATCTAGCACAGGTTCAGGGGGAGCATATATATTCTTCTAATAATGCATTGTTGGCATTATCGAAGAAGATCTTGGTTCAAAATCACAATGTTTTGGTTTCACGGGGAACATGTGCAGAAGGAGAACATGGTTGCTGGTCTAAATGATGATTGACAGATGCTGTTGATGATAGTTGTTGATAACTATCATAGTCTGGTTGTAGATCTTTTGTCTCTATGTCATGTATTTCTTTTCTTATCGAGGTCATGTAACGGACTTCTTTGATTTCCCCACTATGCCTGGGATGGATAATGTAATGTTCTTGTTTTATCCTGTGTAAACTTTTGGTGTATCCCCACTTGGTTGGGTGGATGAGTCAATTCCCACTTGGTTGGGAGATGGATGTATGTATGAGTCTTTGGTGGTAGGAAGGTCACTTATGATGTATAAAGTTATGTATCTTCTTGTAGAACATCTTCCTGCATACCTTGCCTACACTCACGGGGAGCATGAAAAGCACAACAGAGCAAAGATTTCAGCATGAACTTAGGGGGAGCATAATCCTTTGCCCTTGATGTCAAAGGGGGAGAGTGACTTTGAGTGACTTGGGGTTGCCATCAAGTCCAAAGGGGGAGATTGTTGGCATTATGACATAGGTTTGGCGCTATGACACAGGTGTTGTCCTTGATGGCAACCCACTCAGATGGAAAATCACTGTTCAGGCTCTCAAAATGAAGAAACAGAGGTATACACAGGTTTCCTCTGACGAAGTCGCATATACATGCGGTTTTGCTGATCAAAAGTTGTGTATGTGTATGCACGCACTTTCATGCATGGAAAAGCATGTACATGTGGGAAAGCTTATTTTTAGAACCATGGTATTTGGACCTATGGGTTTTGGACCATGGTATCTCATCTAAAATGTTGAACCCAGGTATTTGCTCTAAGGTATTGGTTATTCATGGTTTTGGACCATGGTATTGAGTAAGGCCTAAGACTATAAAAAGGAGGAGATCATTTGGCAAAGGCATTGACTCAAGCATTGAATATCTTATGAAGAGGAAGATCTGAAATACTCGTGATTGGTTTATGGTGCATAGCTGAACCCGAATCAAGGAGGAACCTGAGCGTAAGAAGATGGATAAGTTCTATTGATGGGTCAAAACTCAAGTCTTGAATAGTAGTATCTTTGTGTGATTTTGATATGTTATAATTGGCGCATGTCTTGATCTATAAATCTGATAATCTGGGTATAACTGATGTCTGAATATTTGAAAGAGTGAATTATCTTTTATAGATCTATATGTAGGTTTGACACATCAGAGGCACGTATACACACTGGTTACGTGAATCAAAATAGTGTATACGCTGGTTGGCCTTAATATACAAGCGTATGCACGTAGGCTTCTACATATTGAAGTAGTGTACGTCTCTTGAAATATGTTTTAGCTAATTTTTGCTGCAGTGTTCTGGGTTCAGAATTGGTGTCTGGTTACTGTTATTGTCATGGAAAATTTTAGGGGCTAATTTTCGATGATTTTTCCACAAAAAAGATTCGCCAATTTCCAATTTTATAAAAGACAATTCGCCCAAATTTTAGAATATAAAATTATTTTACCTTAAAAATCGCCAAGATTATAGAGAGACTATATATAAAATAATTATAAATTTGATTAATTTTACAAATATATCAATAAACATTTATAATTTGCATATTAGGGATTAGTGAGATTCGCCAATGTTTTAAACTTCAAGAAAAGTTTCCATCCTTAAAATTTTCCTTGGTTATTGTTTTCTGGGTACAACATTCAGAGAAGTGACTATTTGATTCAGTTTGTTTGGTGCAAAGGAGATTGGTTGATGCAGATATATTCGATGTTTGATTAATGTTATTCATGGATCCAGTCTGAAAATTATGAAATGTGGTCCCTGGAAGAAAAGAGAACGTTGTAGCCTTCTGTAGGTAGCAGCCTGTGTACTGGTATAAGACTGCACCAGTACAAAATCATTGTAAAAAGAAGTTTCTAATTAAAGGAAGATAGAGATGAATTGCAGCAGGTGGTTTTCACCCACAATGGGTTTCCACCTGATATCTGTGTGTCCATGTGTGTGATGATCTTTTCTGTTTTACTGCTCCTATTTACTGTTCTTATGATTAATGAAGTCTTGATGCACTGATTAAAGATCAACAATTAATGAATCTTAAGTTTTCTGATATACGATGGTTTCTTTAGACACAGTAGCGTATATACGTAGTTTCCCATAGCTGAAGTAGCATATACAAATCTAATTGTGAAATGAAAAATAATTGATTCAATAATACTGATTCACCCCCCCTCTCAGTATTATTTCCAACATAGTCAACACTCTTGAACATATCTTACAGTATGACCTGTAAATATTCCTGGTTGTTTTAGACCAATCACAAGAAGTAATCCATTCAAAATTTAGTTTTTCTCTTGTAGTAATCTTCTTTCCGGAACATCTGTTCAAATGGTGATTGTGATTTCCACAATTCTCACATGGGTGAATATCAAAACACTGATATTTTACATGTCCAACTCTATTACACTATTGAGTTCGATCAATTTGTTTTGGAACAACACCATCCAGAAATCTGGCAGCACAAAATTGTATAGGTTTTAAACAATCAGGAAGATGAAAAGATACATTTAGGACATCTTTGTTATATCCCAAGCTATTTTTGTGTTTGTTATGCATAATTTCTTCTCACAGTCTTATAAAGGCCTTGGGAATGATAGGATTCTCATCACGACTTTCGGCTGCATCTAAATTTTCTCTTGAAATAGTTTGATCCCTCCATGATTGTAAATTAGAATCAGACTCAAACAAAGTGTTGTTTTGAACAAACACTAGTTCAAAATCACAATTTTTCTTCTAAAGTTCGTCTCGCAACTATGACTCTATCTCTAAAAGTTCATTTTTTCTTTCAACATTATTTAAGAATTGTTGGATATCAGAGAGCATGTCCTTGCTGATGTTAGTGTCAGTATTTGCATCTTGCCATCAGTGATCAAATCCTATTTTCATATCATTTTAGGGGTCCGATTCAACAATTTTTTATCATTCCACTAGGTCATGCAAAAAATTAGTCAGTGATGGTAGTCCTAGTCCAAAAACATCACTCTTCCCTAAATGTGATTACTTGCTGGTATAGTTTCATATCTTGTTGACTGTACATCATCCATAAAGTTATTTCTATCATGCCATTTGTATCAGTCATGAGGTCATTGTGTCATCTTGAATTTCAATCCTTTAAGGTCTCATTAGGTCTCTATGGCTTTTCAAGGTTTCATTAGGTCATTAGGGTGGCCAAGGTTCCATTCCATTTGCATAAGACCAGCAAGTAAAGGGTGATCAAATAACATCCCTTCACTATGTAAAGATGATTTGTAAAGAGAAATTCTTATTTCATTATGTAATTTTATGTCTTTCAAATGTAATAATTTCATCATCCCAAGATATTAACTCAGTGTTCCAAAGATGTCAAACCATCAAAAGATCAATTTTTCAAAGGAAATAGTCAAGTGAAAGGGTAAAGTTTCAAACGGTTAAGTGCATGCCAAAGGGAGCTGTTATTTCCCAAGGGTGTCCAAATCATCATTTTCCACAAGCATTAAACCCTAATTTCCTCATCCATTGAGCTAGGGTTGGCTATGAAATCAGAGACATCTAAGTATATGAGGCATAAGGGAGGTCATTTCAGTGTGTATGAGGCCATTCCAACTCATACACATCATGTCTCCATCATTTTTCAGTAAGTCATTCCAAGGGACAAGTCATTTGCCATGCATAGGGCTGGTTTTTCTTCAAACTATGTTTTATACCAAATAGGGAAGAATTTGGAAAAAGTGAGAGAGGTTTTTGTCCACAATAGGCAAAGGAAGAAAAATGTCCTTCACTTTTTACACAAGTATCATGGTTTTAGAGAAATGTCAAAAAGACAGCTGCCTCAAGAGAGTTGATGCAATTCTGGAGTGACTTTGGGAAAATCAATTTTCTCCTTATTGGAGTGACCAAATGACTTTTCTGATGAGTCAAATGATAACTCGTCAGAAAAAGATTTCTAATGAGTTATCATGAGCTCCCATTGGAGTTGAGGAAGACCTCCTAAAGTTGACTGCAACATCACTATGCATTTTGGCAGCCTCATTTTCCACATTTTGACCAGTCTTGGGAGATTGATCTTTTGACAGGGAAAATGAGCTCCAAATTGAAAAATTCAAGATTATGGGGAAAGTAGACTAGATATGTTTTCCAACAAGATATCTGAAGCCCAATGTGGACACTAGAAAGGCCTCCAAAAGTTGTTTGCAAAAAGTGTTATGCATTCAAGAAGTGGCACTCCGCGTTGAGGTCGGCGCTGCGCGTTTGGCAAAATTTCGCAGTGTATTTTTACACTGGAGTTGGGCATAAAGGGTGGCACTGTGCATCTAGGCAAAGGTGCTACACGTTGAGTAGGAAGGCTCCAAAACCCTCAAAACTTCAAAAAATCTCCAAATTTCTCTCTCTTTCCCTCATTCCAAGTAAATTAACCTCCTCTACTTCATTTTTAGTTTGCATATCAAAGTTATAAGCTCCATTATCCATGTTAAAAATCAAACCCTAGTTTCACTCTATTCATCCTAAAAACCCTAAACCCCTCTATTTGTCCCCATCCCTTATCATTAGAGCTATAAACCCTCTTTACATCACTATCTATCCCCTCATCTATATCCCCTCATTATATCCCTCATCTTAAAACCCTCCTCCCTCACTCTCATAATTCACATTTTACCCATGATTGTCTAATTCTACCCTAATGCATCCTTAAAATCCTAAAGAATCCCACTCATTCCCTTTATCCCTTTCTAGAAGTGTGCAACCAAAAAAAATACCTTACAAACATGGATAGAGAAGACCATGAAAATGAAAAGGAAAATGTAGCTAGTGACAGCTCAACAGATAGAGCCAGGCAGCACAAAAAACCTCATAAGGGAGGCAGGATTACAAGAGAAGAGTAATAAAACCTTAGGGACCTTGCCATCTTCATCAGTCCATAGGCAAATGCTAACTCCACATGATGTGGAAGGGGCTTTGCCTTCTTCATCGACACTGTAGGTACAGGTACAACAGTTGCACAGGGGAAAGGAAAAGATGCCAAATGATGATGAGGAGGAAAGGGATTTTGAGTTGGCAGAACATGATGAGCTTGAGCAGCCTAACATTGAGACCATTGGTTTAGAGGCTCAGGAGAGAGAGACAATCAAGGACATCATCATACAGGAAAAGGAAGCTCAAGTACAAGTTTTGATGGATAACTTAGAAATGGCCAAGTATGTCATCACACACTTAGAGCAGGAGATTGAAAAGGATAGGAGACTTGGCTTGAAAGAGTAAATCTACACCTTGAGAAGCTATTAAAGAAGGCCAACAGGGACAATAAGATGCTGAGACACATGGCTTATCACTACATGACTTGTAATGGGATTTGCAATCTAAGGAGCAAGAAGATGAAAGCTAGGTGAAGGCAGGCCTTGAAAAGTAAAAAGGAGGAGGATAGGCTTAGGTTGCTTTCTGAAGCTTCCTTGGCTCATAAAGATGCTTGATGGTGGTGCTACTCACCAATTTGGGCAAGTTTTGGGAAAATTTTGTCATTTGCAAATTTTGAATTTTAATACACAGGAAAACTGCGGTGGCGCTGCGCTTTTCCTATGGGCACTCAATGGAGAAATGGCTTATAGTTTTGGATTAAGAATGATGAGGACATGCACGCTAGAAATTTTCATAATTTTTGGAACAAAACTGGTCCACCAAAAGGTCCAAAAATACCCTAAAAATGACATTTCTGCCACTTTTTGGACACACAAAAGCCGCCTTGGGAGAATCAAGTTTTGAGGGGTCAAATGAGCTCCAAATGCAAAACTTCTAGAAGTTCTAGAATTTAGACTTGAATTACTTTCCAATGAGCTATCATGGCCTCAATTGGGATGATGGGAAGGCCTCCAAAAGTGGCCTGAAAGTGGTGCTACGCGTTGAGCCAGTGGTGCTATGCGTAGAGCAAATTTTGCTCAGGATGCCTATGTTTCCAGTTTTCGGCCATGACCATGGATTCTCTCTATGGGTGAATGATTTACTATTGTAAATGATTTCATGGCTTGTAAATATGATGGTTAAATAGTTGTAGAGGGTAGATTCATTAGATCAAAGGTTGTTTTGAGGGAAATGAATTAGTTTCCCTTCTTTTAGAGGCAAGTTGTTAGGTGGCCTAGATTCCAGTTCCTTGTTTAGAGTTTGTTGAAATAGCTCCTCTTCTCATGGATTTGACCCCTGAGGGTAGTATGAGTTGTTTTGATGCCTATATCAAGTGTTTTCTTAGTCATTTGTTGAGGTTGGACTCACTTGGATGCTCAGAGCTTGATTGTACATCATTGTAAGTAGTTTGGCAAGGAGATTAATAGGATTTGCAGCTATTTTTAAGGGATCTATGTGGTATGAAGTTTTATCATAGTTTCTTCTTTTGTAATCATTTGTTTACATGTTTTATGTATTCCATCATCCATTTCAGTGCTTCTTATTGAATGTTATCAAGTTTGATAGGTAGAATCCATTGTAATAGTGCCTTGCCTTGGGAAATCATTCAATATTTCATGTTTTCTTTTGTTTGAGAAGGATCCATGATTATCACATGGCCTCCTTAGCTCCTAATTAGTATTAAACAACTCACGCCATTAAGACTAAAGTTCTAAAACCTATGCCTACCTTGTCCCATAGAACACCCTGCATTTCTGACCTAATTTCCCATACCTAAACTACCCAGCTCCTCCTGATCTGGTAAAACACCAACAAAATTCAATCAAAACCTTCGAGCTACTATACCTAGCCTAAAATACTTTACCTGATCCAGTCATATTGACTGAGATCCTTATGGAGAGAGCCCTCTCCCGGCCTAGTAGGGCTAGCTACTAGGCTAATCTTGGTGTGTGGTTACCCTGGCTTGCCTCCATTCAGCCTGAGGTTCAATCCAGGTGATAACATAATGGCGACCATACTGGGGAATGTAGTTTTATGTTCCTTAGAAAAATGTATCAAGTTCATATCTAGATCTGATTGTTGATGGTGGACAATGATCAAACATCGGAACACTGAAATCATTCACCTGGCGACTCTAAATCAGTTTCGAGATCAAATCCAAGGACTCCACTGGAGGATGAACCCAACTAGTAGAAACATGAAAGTACAATATGGAAATATTACATATTCAAGTTGGAATTTCATCCAAGACATTATGTTCTTTGTTATAAATCATTTCTTCTTTTTTCTTGAGAATGTCAAGAAGGCTTTACAAAGTATACAGTATTTGAGAAAATATCCTAGACCTGCATTTGATTCTTTCCCTATGAAGATTGTGAATACAAAATTTTTGCATGCCTTTGATCTTGATCAAAACCCTTCTTCCGAATATTATGATGACCATCTTCAAATTGATGAGCCTCAAGAGACCAAGACTAATTCTACACCTTCTGTACATATTCCTATACCTTGTAAAATTCCAGATAGATATAAGCCTTTGATATTACCTCCTATATCCCATGATTTCCCTAAAAATCATTACCTATATCTACCAATATTTGATGGTGAATGTGAAAACATCACTGCTGAGAGACATGTACTGAATTTTGAGTCTTTTCTTGACCTTTTTGAAGTTGATGAAGAGGATGTTAGTATTAGGCTTTTTTCTCTTTCTTTGCAAGGCAAAGTCAAGAGTTGGTTCAAAACCCTGCCTGATGCGAGCATCTCATATTTCCAGCAGTTCATCAAATTTTTCCTCAACAAGTGGGTGGTCAGATAGAACCCTTTCATGACTCTAGAAGAGTATAACCAGCTAAAAAGACAGCAAGGGGAGACAATACAACAATTTTCTGCCAGATTTAATCAATTTTATTGTTTAATGCCTGTTAATATAAGACCTCCTCCTGGATCCGCTCTATTGCACTACCTTGATGCCTTTTATTTGGAAATGAAGTTTTAGTTGAGAGAAAGTAACCTTGCAACAGTTGAAGAGATGAAAAACAATGTAGTAGATGTAGAGGCTAATCTGCTGATCAGAAGGGCAAAGTTGAAGGAAGAAAAGATGAAGAACATAGATCTAGAGGAATCAACATCTTTAGAGGTAAAGATCGACATTTTGGTAAGTGTATTGGAAGAGATGATGCAAAAGATCACCACAAGGAATGAGTATGATGTTCAAGACCATGGATCGCTGATTGAAGAGGAACAAGTGGCTGATCCAAAACATTTTCTTTCTTATCCCAGTTGTCATAGATTTGATAATGATTGTTTTATAGATCAACTTGGAGAATAGAGATCTATTGATATGACATGTATGCTTGATGATGTGCTTTATACTGATGATTTCCCTAAGTTTGATCTGTGTGATGATGATTATGTTCTCCAAAGAAAAGCTAATCTTGCAGACAAATCAACAGCTAGTTTGTGGAAGGAGGAAGTTTACTTTCAGCAACTCGAATACAGTGATCAGCCGATGCATATCAGCTATGGAAGTGAGGAGGAAAGTGAAGAAAATTTTGAAGTAAGTGAAGGATCTTTACCTTTTTGTTTTACTTCATTTCAGATCATCAGAGACAACTTTCGTGCAATCAGAAATCAACCGACGATAAGTTTTCAATCTTGACCATCTAGAGGGCAATGAAATCCTTGTTCAAGACTTCTCATATCTAGATTTGCAGCCCCCGAATGCCATTGATTTTCAAGTTTCAGATGAAGACTTGGAAGCTAGAACATATGATCAAATGATGCAAGATGATTCTATACCATTGTGTTTTGAATCATTTCAGATTTTGAAGGGAATTTTGCATAATATATCTTCAAATGAGCAGCATGTAGAAAATCATGCAATCTCATTGGAACCAATAGAAAATGGGTTGCAACAGTATTTTCAAGTTTTTCACGATCCAATAACTGATGTGTTGGATGATGTCTGCAGTCAAAGTCCTTCTCCATCAGCTAACTTTGAGCTTGAAAAAGTATTGATACAAACTTGATGCGACAGTCGGTTTCTTTGTCATTTTTAGTAGGAGTCTCGTCACAAAGCTCAGATGAAAGTTTGCATTCATGGTATGAGGAGAAGCAAAGTAATCCATTAGATGAGCTAAGTCTCAGTGCATGTGAATTTCAAGATAGTCATGTAGTATTTTTGGAGTCAAATAGAGAATCCATATTATTCAACTTGGGAAAATTTGGATTTGTTTACAAGTTTTCATGGGAGTTGCATTTTAGTAGTTCTCTCTTCTTGCTCATAAGCAAGCACTTGTCAAGAATTCAAATAGCAGTCAGAATGCTTACTTGGTTGCATTGGTTGTTTTATTTCACTTGATCAGGTGATGAATGGAACAATTATAGTAGTTTTTGTTGAATAAGCTCCATTTTGAACATCTTTTCCAGTTTGTCAGTTTTGTTTTAGTATTGAGTCAGTTTTTAGTTGAGTAAAAGTCAGTTTGGGTCGTCAAACCGTTAGTTTTCAATCATGCATTTCTATTTACGTTTTTGACTGTATTGGCCCACATGGTTAGGCACTTGGTCTACGGTGTTCTTGACACCTCCAAGGAGCGGCCATCCCCAATAAGGCCGATGTTAGTGTCAGTATTTGCATCCTACCATCAGTGATCAAATCCTCTTTTCATATCATTTTAGGGGTCCGATTCAGCAATTTTTTATTATTCCACTAGGTCATGCAAAAAATTAGTCACTGATGGTAGTCCTAGTCCAAAAACATCACTCTTCCCTAAATGTGATTACTTTCTGGCATAGTTTCATATCTTGTTCACTGTACATCATCCATAAATTTATTTTTATCATGCCATTTGTATCAGTCATGAGGTCATTATGTCATCTTGAAATTCAGTCCTTTAAGGTCTCATTAGGTCTTTAAGGTTTTTCAAGGTTTCATTAGGTCATTAGGGTTGCCAAGGTTCCATTCCATTTGCACAAGACCAACAAGTAAAGGGTGATCAAATAATATTCCTTCACTATGTAAAGATGATTTGTAAAGAGAAATTCTTATTTGATTATGTGATTTTATGTCCTTCAAATGGAATAATTTCACCATCCCAATCTGTTAACTCAGTGCTCCAAAGATGCCAAACCATGAAAATATCAATTTTTCAAAGGAAATAATCAAGTGAAAGGGTAAAGTTTCAAAGGGTTAAGTGCATGCCAAAGGGAGTTGTTTTTTCCCAAGGGTGTCCAAATCATCATTTTCCACAAGCACTAAACCCTAATTTCCTCACCCATTGAGCTAGGGTTTGCTATGAAATCAGAGATATATGAGTGTATGAGGCATAAGGTAGGTCATTCAGTGAGTATGAGGCCATTCCAACTCATACACATCATGTCTCCATCATTTTTCAATAAGTCATTCCAAGGGATAAACCATTTGCGATGCATAGGGCTTGTTTTTCTTAAAACTATGTTTAGACAAAATAGGTAATAATTTGGAAAAAGTGAGAGAGCGTTTTGTCCACAAATGGCCAAGGAAGAAAAACCTCCTTCACTTTCTACACAGGTGTCATGGTTTTAGAGAAATGTCAAAAATACAGTTGCCTCAGGAGAGTTGATGCACTTCTGGAGTGAATTTGGGAAAATCAATATTTCTCCTTGTTGGAGTGACCAAATGACTTTCTTGATGAGTCAAATGATAACTAGGCATAGATAGATTTCCAATGAGGTATCATGAGATCAATTTGGAGTTGAGGAAGACCTCCTAAAGTTTACTGCAACATCACTATGCATTTTGGCAGCCTCATTCTGCACATTTTTACCAGTATTGAGAGATTGAGCTTTTGACAGGGCAAATGAGCTCCCAATTGAAAAATTCAAGATGTTCTAGAAAGCAAACAAGATAAGCTTTCAAATGAGCTATCCCCCGCTAATTTGGACACCAAGGCCTACAAGAGTGGCCTGCAAAAAGCGCTACGCATTCAAGAGGTGGCACTGCGTGTTGAGGTCGGCGCTACGCGTTTGGCAAAATTTCGCCATGTATTTTTACACTGGTGCCATGTGTAGAGAGTGGCATTGTGCGTCTGGGCTAAGGCACTAAGCATTGAGCAGGAAGGCTCCAAAACCCTCAAAACTTAAAAAAATCTCCAAATTTCTCTCTCTTTCCCTCATTCCAAGTAAGTTAACCTCCTTTACTTCATTTTTGGTTTGCATATCAAAGTTATAAGCACCATTCTCCATGTTAAAAATCAAACCCTAGTTTCACTCTATTCATCCTAAAAACCCTAAACCCCTCTATTTGTGCCCATCACTTATCATTAGCGCTATAAACCCTCTTTACATCACTACCTACCCCCTCATATATATCCCCTCATTATATCCCTCATCTTAGAACCCTCCTCCCTCACTCTCATAATTCACATTTTACCCATGATTGTCTAAGTCTACCCTAATACATCCCTACAATCCTAAAGAATCCCACTGATTCCCTTTACCCCTTTCTAAAAGTGTGCAACCAAAAAAAAACCTTGCAAACATGGATAGAGAAGACCATGAAAATGAAGAGGAAAACACAGCTAGTGACAGTGCAACAGATAGAGCCAGGCAGCACAAAAAACCTCATAAGGGAGGTAGGATTATAGAGAAGAGCCATCAAACCTTAGGGACCTTGCCTTCTTCATCAGTCCATAGGAAAATTCTAACTCTGTAGGATGTGGAAGGGGCTTTGCCTTCTTCATCGACACAGCAGGTACAACTACAACAGTTTCACAAGGGAAAGGAAATGATGCCAAATGATGAGGAGAAGGAAATGGATTTTGAGTTGGCAAAACATGATGAGCCTAAGTAGCCTGACATTGAGACCATTGATTTAGAGGCTTAGAAGAGAGAGACAATCAAGGACATCATCATACAGGAAAAGGAAGCTCAAGTACAAGTTTTGATGGATAACCTAGAAAGAGCCAAGTATGTCATCACACACTTAGAGAGGGAGATTGAAAAGGATAGGAGAGTTGGCTTGAAAGAGTAAATATACACCTTGAGAAGATATTAAAGAAGGCCAATAGGGACAACAAGATTCTTAGACACATGGCTTATCACTACATGACCCGCAATGGGATTTGCAACATAAGGATCAAGAAGATGAAAGCTAGGTTAAGGCGGGCCTTGAAAAGTAAAAAAGAGGAGTATAGGCTGAGGTTGCTTGCTGAAGCTTCCTTTGCTCATCAAGATGCTTGATGGTGGTGCTACTCACCAATTTTGGGCAAGTTTTGGGAAAAATTTGTCATTTGCAAATTTTGAATTTTTAATACACAAGAAAACTGCCGAGAAGTGCAATGCCACCAGCGCTGTGCTTTTCCTAGGGGCACTCAATGGAGGAATGGCTTACATTTTTGGATTTAGAATGATGAGTATATGCACCCTAGGATTGTCTCTCATGATGGATGATTTACTATTATAAATGATGTCATGGCTTGTAAATATGATGGTTAAATAGTTGTAGAGGGTAGATTCATTAGTTTAAAGGTTGTTTTGAGGGCAATGAATCAGTTTCCCTTCTTTTAGAGGCAAGTTGTTAGGTGACCTAGATTCTAGTTCCTTGTTTATAGTTTGTTGAAACAACTTCTCTTCTCATGGATTCAACCCCTGAGGGTAGGATGAGTTGTTTTGTTGCCTATATCAAGTGTTTTCTTGGTCATTTGTTGACGTTGGACTCACTTGGATGCTCAGAGCTTGATTGCAAGTAGTTTGGCAAGGAGATTAATAGGATTTGCAACTATTTTTATGGGATCCCTATGGTATGGAGTTTTAGCAAAGTTTATTCTTTTGTAATCATTTGTTTACATGTTTTATGTATGCCATCATTCATGTTAGTGCCTCTGATTGAATGTTATCAAGTTTGATAGGTAGAATCCATTGTAATAGTTCTCTGCCTTGGGAAATCATTCAATATTTCATGTTTTCTACTATTTGAGAAGGATCCATGATTTTCACATGCCCTCATCAGCTCCTAATCAGTCTTAAACACCTCAAACCATTAAGTCTAAAGTGCTAAAACCTATGCCTACCTTGCCCCATAGAACACCCTGCATTTATTACCTAATTTCCCAAATGTAAATTGCCCAACTCCTCCTGATCTCGCAAAATACCAACAAAATTCAATCAAAACCTTCAAGCTACTATACCTAGCCTAAAATCCTCTACTTGATCCAGTATTCTTGACTGAGATCCTTATGGAGAGAGCCCTCTCCCAGTCTAGTAGGGCTAGCTACTAGGCTAAGCTTGGTTTGTGGTTACCCTGGCTTACCTCCCTTTAGCCTGAGCTTCAATCTAGGTTATAACAGCTGACTTGGACACTATTATCAACAGTAGATAACATTAGATTGCTTAATAAATGTAGAAAATCATTTAGTCTTTCCTTTTTCTTTGGCTTCCTATAGAAGAAAAGTTTGCAATCAAATTTAAAAAGGGTTTAGGCTACCACCAAAAATGCACCCAATACAAACAAATTTACAATGATTTAACCTGGTGTCGGTTTCAACCATTCATTCACCCACTAACAACACAAATTCAAGTAAAATATGAATAGCATCTGGTACAATATTCGAAATGTTGAGGGAGGAAAGTGAGAATAAACACCATTATACAAAGTAGAAAAAACTTCTTTTCCACTGCTTTCACTCTCTTCAACCAATTGGCTGAATAAAATATGTCACCACAAATTATTTATTTCTAAAAAATACTCAACTCTCAATGTTATTCACTTCACAAAAATGTTCCAAAACTTCACTAATTCTCCATACTCAATGTTTTTCCACACTTGTAATGAAAACTATTTATGCACTTTGATTTTTGACCATGAATTTGTGTGAACTAACTTATCTTCCTAATGTGAATCAATTCCTTACAATGTTTCTGTTGGTCTCAAATCATCATTCGTTTCCAAGCTGCAGCACCAACTCCAATAGTTCTAGGTACATGAAAAAAAAAACCCAAATATAGGGAGAAGTTTTCTTCAAAGGACTTCAAAATGCTCCAACAACCACACTTTGCCTTTAACAATGAAACACTTCTATGCACCAATGAAACACTTATTTATGCCTTCAGGTCAAAACACAAAAAAAAATCCCTTTGTCTGCCCTCCAAAATCGACAAAATCTCAACAATCTCTCTGTTGAGCAAAACATCACTCATGAATTGTATAAAAATATAGGAAGGAATACTATTTTGGGCAAATTTAGTGTTCTTGGATAAGCGCCTAACCCTCTAAAGCTAGTAGCTAGCCTAGAAACAACAGACAAAGTAATTCGCTACCTTTTCTATAATCAATAGATAAGAGGAGGAAGAGAAACCAACCTGTAGCTTTTGCTTACTCCCTCTCTCCTTTGACTGATTTTTCCACTCCTTTCTGTACTTAATCCGCTTAGAAATTACCTGCACACAAGCCGAGACAGAAACCAATCAAAGCATAAAATAAAGATCAATTAATTAAACATGTTATAGAATCCAGAATACGATATACATATAAGAACATGAATGGAAAAATACTTGAATTATTTATTAATAAAAGGAAATATTACAACCCATGAATGTTCATGCTTGATTCAGTGTCCTCCTTCCAGTTCAATCCCTTCTCTCCTCATGAAGCAACAATTTGACATCATTACAACACTCTCACTAATCTCATTCCATCATCATCATCTCCTTAGCTCAAGAAATTCCAACCTAGACCAACCTTTGAATGCTTGATCAATTTATAGCTGAATGGAAGAGGTTAAGCCATTAATGGCCCTCATGAATGCTCTGCCAAATTTGGGAGGTGGTTCCATGGAGGAAGGGATAATGGATTGAGGTTCATTAATCCTCTTCCTCATCCAAATGCGAGCTCAACCAACTTGGAAACTTCCAAAAGCATCCATTGGATGAGGAATCCAATGGATTCATTTAAAAAAATAGTTAAAACTCACTCAGTGCATGTGAAACAAAGGCTAGGTGCACTACAGTGCACCTAGTCAGTGCAATTCCTGCATTGCAATGCAACCTGATAGAAGGCTTCCTACGCTGATCTCCTTAGGGGTACTTTTTGGATGAAAGGTGTCATGGAAACTCTTGGGAGGCAAGCATGATGTAGGTTGACCTCATAAGGGAATGAAACAACTGAATTAGGGATGGATAAACCCTAATAGTACTGATCCAGAAGTCGGGGTTGATGTGCCCAAATTGACCTGTAATAGCTGCCCCCCTAAAGCATGAAGTCAAAAATAAACATGTCGAGAGAAATGCTTTACCATTTGGAGAGAAGGTTTTGAAGTGGAAGGTGACCTACATCAATTACAATACAAATACCATGATAATTTGATTTTTTCTCATGAAATAACTAAGGGAAGGCATACCCATACTCAGCTTATAAACTTTCATTACAGGTACAAATATAGTTGTCTACAGATATAGACCCATGAATGGATGACCATGGATGTTAGGCCATTGTACATTTGATATAGTTCTCCTGAAAATTTATCGCAGCCCAGATGGATGAAACTAGATCCAGGTCTTCAATCTCATTCAATCTTCGCTCAATGTACAAGTCTAACCATGCGAATAGATGATCTGAAGTCGAACATGGAGAGACATTGTCTGATTACTAGCCAATGATGTGAGCCATTAACAGATGCGAGAAGAATCACTGATAATGATAATGACCCTCAAGGTACTGCAGTACATTTTGCATGGTGTGAGTAAATGATTTGATGTCGAAAACCATACAAAGTCTTTCAGTCAAAGGCCAGTGATGTCAACCTATCAATGGAAGCGAGAAACCTGCCATTGATGCATGCAAGCCTCAAGGTACTAAAGGGGTGTTTGTAAGTCAACTTCTTGGATGATGTGTTGATGTCGACAAGAAGTGACTCGTCGCAGGAGGGCCTTGATGTATCCCACATCAACGACACAAAACAAGGTAAATGATTTTGGAGATGAAACATCAACCGATGACACAAGGTTCAGGAATGGCAGGCATGAAAATGAAGGTTTACAGTATTGCAAAGGATGAAGTTTTGAACTGAATGACTTCTCTTGAACATATAGGCGACACTGAAGTGAATTGGTAGCATTGACCCAAAAAAAAGTAGTGGATGGTATGATAGACCAATGGTGTGATAGCCATCAAGCTGAATGACCCAACCCACATAGTCACGGTGATGAGGTGAAAGTGTCATGTTCAAGAGCGACCTACTACCATAAAGTTTTCTCAGCTTTTTCCCATTTTCCCTAGTCAATGCTGACCAGTAGCTCTTTATTTTTAACCAAGCTTGATGAGGATAACATATGCTTGTTGTATAATTCCACCCTTCGGGTGAATCCATCTCTATTTGGTGTTTTAACGAGTCTAGCAAAGGTGAAACTCGGTCTTGTCTATATGGACAAGTTTGTCGATATTTAATGTTTTTAATGAGTTAAACGACAAAGACAACTCAGTCCTTTTCATGTTTAGAGAGTTTGAAAAGGGACTAAAAGGAAACTCCACAAGTTATTTTTCGTAAATTTGTCTCTCAGGTCCGAAAAAGCATAAAATAATACAAGAGAGAACCTATTGACCATGTTCGATCAACAAGTACCTTTTTCTTAGTTAATCTATCTCAGTTTGAATAAGGGGTAAAACTATACTGAGTAGATATCGATTCTAATCCATTAACAAGCTAGAAACAACAAGCACTCGACAATATTTTCATGTTTAGTGAGTCTGAAAAGAGCTTAAAGAGGACTCCATTTTGAGGAACGAGTGGTGTCTAGGGTAGCAACTGGTTCCGGTGATGTTGGAACTTCTCAAAACATGTTGACTTATGTGAAGAGGCTAGCTAATAAGACCACTCATTGCAATTGTTCCTAAAGAAAAGGGTAAAACAACCAAGTGAAAGCATATGATTGGCCAAAGAGATGGTGGTGATGGAATGAAACAACGAAGGCTCATCTAGTAGAAAAGGCTGATAGAATGGCAATCACAAGGGTTAAAATGGAAATGGGTTCATTTTTAGACAAGCTTGAACCATAGGGAACTATGCTTGGAATCAGTTTCATGTTTACACAAGCTTGAAACGAAGAACTATGCTTGGATTCAGTTTCATTTTTACACAAGCTTGAAATGAATAACTATGCTTGGATAGGTATACATGCCCCCAGCATGATGAAAGGGAGAGTCTCCTGTAACCTGATGGAAGTCACTGTGGTGAAGCAGGATGGTTATCCAACACCTTTTTGGATTCATCCAGATAGGGACAAAGGTGAATGGGGTGATTCCCTTCACATAACCAACAAGCAAAATTAACTTTACCACTAGGTGCATGCCCCCCAAGCTTGATTACATTCACCTAAGTAGACTACTTGTGGCTATCAGGTGGACGAAATGAAGGTTCTTTTACGAGATCAAATGAAAGACTCAACTGGGATTTTACAAGATCTACTCAAAGACTCGACTTAGAGCTTAGGACCTTGTTTCATATTTTAATGAGCTTAACACAAGACAAGGAACTCTGCTCAAATTCCTTGGAGCTTGAAACGAAAAAGAAGGAACTATGCTCATACTCCTTGTTTCATTTTTTAACGAGGTTGACACAAGACAACGAACTATCCTCGGGCTTGTTTCATTATTTAAATGAGGTTGAAACAGTAAAAGAACTATCCTCATATCCTTGGTTTCAATTTTTAACGAGGTTGACACAAGACCAGGAACTATCCTTGGGAACCCTTATTTCATTTTTTAACGAGGTTGAAACAAGACAATGAACTATCCTCGGGAACCCTTGTTTCATTTTTTAACGAGGTTGACACAAGACAACGAACTATCCTCGAATTCTTTGGATCACAACTCATAAGAGGTCATAAAGGAGAGATTTGGTTCCAATGCCCCCAGTACATGATGTACAACATTACTAAATTGATCGTCAGTTGATGTAGGTATGGAATAGGTTGCCACATAATTAACCTGTGGCGGGGATGATACCATTGGTACAAAATAGACTATTTAGGGAAGATGGTTGACTAGGAGCTATATTTGGATAGGGAAATGAAATCTGGTCAACGGTGACAATTCTACCTTCATGCGCGAAACACATCACTCGAAAGAGTGTGGAAACAATAGCTCCCATGCCATAAACATAGTCGTGCCCTAGAAGTAAATTATAATCTAAATGGCTTGGGACTATCATCACGATCAGATAAATGATTTTTCCTCCCAAAGTAATAGGTAACTGAGGGAGGATCCCTAATGGTTTACTGGTTCCTCTGTTAAAAGCCGACAGATTTTGGGTAACAGGCACAAGTGGCGGAGAATCGAGTGCTTGCCAAGAAGTTAAGGAAAGGATACTCATTGATGCACCTTCATCCATAATAGTGTCTGATACAATCATATTACAAGCTTGTACTATGATCTGGAAAGGCACATAAGAAGGAAGGCGGAATCCTGCCAGTCGGTTCCAATCAAAGGAAGTGACTAGACTACTTGGAGGGGGTATCGTAGAAACTGGAGAATTAACCCCTTGAGTTATGAGAACGGGAGGATTTTCCTCCTATCTTGATGGAGCAGGAGGACAACCCCCAAGCTCTTTTAAATTTGAAGAAACAAAAAGAACCTGCGTGGTATCATATTCACTCTCTCTGAGAAAGGTATGATTTACTGAAGGGGAAATTGGGTCAACTGTTACCTTGACCTGTTCATTTGGATCGGGTATAGACTCATAGGATTCACTTTCAGAGAGATTGGGTTTGACTGACGGTTGATTTCAGTTAGTCAATTCATCAACTAGTGAAGGACTTAGGGAGAGTTTCTTGTAACCAGATGGAAGTCGCCGTGTGAAGCAGGACGGTTATCCAACACTTTTTTGGCTTCATCCAGATAGGGACAAAGGTGAATGGGGTGATTCCCTTCACATAACCTACATGGAAACTTAACTTTACCCTTCTTTCCATGAACTTTACTACCATTAGTTGATGGTGTGTCACCAACATGATCTCCAGAAGTTGATGACACAGGATGATGTGAATGGGAAGACCATTCTTCTGAGATATGAGGAATATCAGGACAATTTCAAAGAAGATGGTCTCCCACACAAAGTTTGCATGGATATCGAACTTTGTGAGGCTTGATGGGTAGTTTCTCATTAGATGTTGCATTCAAAGAAATGGTTGCTTGGTTGCCCCTCTACTGAATTTGCTTCTTCTTCTTCTTCTTCCCTTTCTTCTTCTTCTTAGCCACCTGGTTACTAGTACCAATACTTTAATGAGGTGAAGAGGAAGAAGGGGAGGAAGAAACAAACGAGGGAGAAGGCAAAGGGTCAACTTTAGGATCAACTGGAGGTTGATTTTGTCCAATTGGAGGTGTACTTGATTGTGGAGAAATCACGACATTTTGAACCAAGGAGGTTGAAAACAACCATACTAGCAAGCCAATGGTAGATCCCAGAAGGGGCAATGTAGCCATATAAGCGGCACCAATATTTCCGAAAGGAGCAAAAGGACTAGGATTCCCATCAAAATGATTTCCTTGATTGGTGGACTCCAGATTTGTTGCCATATGTTTCAACCTAAGATCAACTAAGGAGTGAGTGTGGAGGATGTTATCCGCAGTCAATTAATTTTTACGATACTGGAACACAACTTCACCTTTTCATTTTTAAGGAGTCGAGAAAAAACAAAAGATGACTCTGGTTGCCTTTGATGTTTAATGAGCCTGAAAGGACAAGTGCTCAGATGATCCTTTTACTTTTAAAGAGTTGAAAAGGAACGAGAGTGACTGCTATGGAGATTCTAGGCAAGAGGGTTTACTAGACAAATCACAAAACTGCAATATACACCTTAGCGATAAATGAAAGAGAAATGACCAAGGACTTTATGTACAACGATCAATCTTCCTGAATGATGTGTTCAGCACATTGTGATCGATAAGGCGGTAGACTCGGCTTCCTAGGGATAAAGGATTTCAACCTATTGGGGTCTCCCACCATATACTCGACGGTACAGGGAGCACAAGTCCGTACTATCAGTTTTCGAATCAGAGAGGAGGAATCACCCAACCTTGGGGAAAATGACAGCTACTAGGTTTAAAGACGCTGGAACACGTATCTAGCCTAGACCTCTACATGTTTTTCGTTAAGTTCCAAGGCATTATTAGATTCATTGGTGTAAATTTTAGGTTGATCTTGCTTAAAATTTGCCTTTGAAGGTTCACCACAAGATGTTTTTCAAAATTACTAAGAATGCAACTAGAATGAGAAGCACTCTTTCCATTTAATTTCAACAATGAAAATCCTATCTATGAGGGATAGAGCATACAGGTACTTTTTGAACAAGCAACAAAGAGCACAGACTAATGCAATTCCCTAAACCATTTCTTTCAAGCTTTCACAAACTACAAAATGGAAATTGCATGTATTTCTTTTCAGTTTCTCTTAATGTGAATGATGCAATAAGAAAAACTAATGCACAAATGATTCAAAATTCTTTTCATAAAAAAAGACGATTTGCGACAGTTTCTTTTAAAGGGAAAGGAATACTATACAACACTTTCGATTATAAAGAAATGAAGATTTTAGACACTTTAAATGAAAATACAAATCAAATGCACACATCAATTAACCGATCTTTCATGAATGAAGACTTTACGACAATTCAACTTTTGAAAGAAAAGAAAATTTTACGCCACTTTCTTTCAACAAAGATCAATCAACTATATTCTAACTTTGACTATAAACTGATAATGACAAAGAAAACATTAAAGAAACATTAACCAATCCAATCAAAGTAGGGCTGGATTAAGGAGATGAAAACACTATTTTCAGAGATAAGACATCATTGATATTCAACAAGCAAGCAATCAGAAGAATTTTGGCAAAAAGTCAATCCAAAGGTGGGAATTTAACCTAAGGTTGATCAATGCAGGTCAAAAAGGGGCTAATTGCGTTTCTGAGCATTGTCTCTCACTAAATCCTGTGCTAATTTCAATGATTTCAAGATTGATCAACGCAGGTCAAAGAGGGCCAATCTGCACTAATCAGCGCAGGCCAAAGAGGTCCAAACTACATTGATTAAAATATTCAAAGGTTAATCATCGCAGGTCAAAGAAGGCCTAACTGTGCTGCAGAGCACTGTCTCTAAGGCTAGCTTGCGTGATTCCTGTGAGGCCACTCAAGAGTCATCTAACCTCAAATTTTGACCAAAATTCAATGCAAAATGTTGAATGACAACAATTAAAGTATGTCAAGGTGTTAAAGGAGGTGGATAAGCTACTAAAAGGGTTAATTATTTCCCCAGTGAAGTTTCCAATTTGTTTTGGGAAAATTTAGTGTTCATGGATAAATGCCTAACCCTGTAGACTTAGTAGCTAGCCTAGAAACAACAGACAAAGTAATTCGCTACCTTTTCTATAATCAACAGATAAGAGAAGGAGGAAGAGAAACCAACTTGTAGCTTTTTCTTACTCCCTCTCTCCTTTGACTGAGTTTTCCGCTCCTTTCCGTACTTAATCTGCTTAGAAAGTACCTACACACAAGCCGAGACAGAAACCAATCAAAGCATAAAATAAAGATCTGTTAATTAAACATATCATAGAATCCAGAATAGAATATACATATAAGAACACGAATGGAAAAATACTTGAATTCTTTATTAATGAAAGGAAATATTACAACCCATGAATGTTCATGCTTGATTCAGTGTCCTCCTTCCAGTTCAATCCCTTCTCTCCTCATGAAGCAACAATTCGACATCATTTGATATGGACTTAAACCAGAATGCAACAAATTACAGAGATAACCATAAACACAGATATGCAGCGGAAATAATACTTCATTTCATTGATGTAAAATATTGAAATATGCTTACAAATAGTAATGGAAATAAACTAGCTAGGGCAATGGTAGCTTATCTCTGAGAAGAGATGTGGTGGCTACATGCCTCTGAACTGTGTTACAATGAGGCGCGGAGGCCTATTTATTGTTGAGAAACAATGGAAAACCCTTCACATTCCAAAACCTAACCCTAGAAGATGAAACGCCAAATTGTGGGCCCCATTTTTGGGTAAGTTGGTACATCAACTTCCTGGGGTTGTGAATTGGTCGTATTATCTCCGTTTGATGCACATGATAGCCCATTGGAAAGATCTCTCCGAGGACTACGACAAAAAATATGATTTTTTGACAAAAAATATGATTTTTTGACAAAAAATATGATTTTTTGACAAAAAAATCGCTAGCGGTAGATTTCCCAAAAAACATCGTTTAGGGCCTCAAAATAGCTCCGGAAGTTTAGGACCAGAAAAACTGCTAAAAATAATAAACTACGCTATAATTAAGGAAACTGAAAAACTGAAAGGGATAGTTGTGGGGGTCTAGATGGGATATGTGGGTGGCCACCAACATCCACCTGGATCATTCCTCCTCGCTTAGGAAGCAATGGTCCCCATTGCGTTGAGTTCCTCCCTGAGATGAGGAAGCTTCTGCTGAGCTGGGTCTCTGGTGAGCTATTCTGCAATCTCTGATGTGTCCAGAAATGGTGGGAAGCATGGTCGACGACGGTCCACATTGAACACTCGGTGCAAGTGAAGGAATGGAGGAATGTTGTGCTTCCAAGCATTGTTTCCCATAGCCTTGGTACTAGTGTAAGAACCATGTCGAAGTGGTTTGAGTTTTTGATGGGTTCTGGTAAGGCGTTCTTTCTGCAGATGTAACCAAACTTTGTTGCCCACCTGAAACTTGTGTGGTACCCCTGTGGGTGAGGAGAAGTTGTTCCTGTGATCTATCATGACTTATCCCTTTGTTGTTGCTGCTGTGTGGAGGAATCCTTTGCGGGGGTATTGGATGTAGGAATGATCTTCCCCTTACTTTGGGAGCGAACTAGACAGAAAATGAATTTCCTAGTCTGGGAGATGAGCTTGCTCCCTTTCTTGGCAGTGATCAAAGAGGTGGTAGTAGGTGGGGCTACCTCCGGTATCCTATATAATGAATTATCCAAAGAAATAATGACAGTGCGAGGCCTTGACTCATACACAACATGTCGCCTCCACAAGTATGGTTGGCCTAATAGTACATCGCAAACATCCAGAGGTGTAACATCACACAATACCTCATCTATGAAGGGCTTGATGCTGTAGGGAAGGCGACATTGCTGGCGAACTTTGAGATCTCTTCCTTCATGAAGCCACCCAATACTGTACAGTTGTGGGTGTGGTGTAGTTGGTAGGCCCAACCGCTTCATGACCTCTGCTGAAATAAGGTTCTTTTGGCTGCCACTATCGACAATGAATTGCAGTGGCGAACCCTTCACCCACATCTGTGAGTGGAAAAGACGCTCCCCCTCCTCTGGGTCTTCGGGCTCATTCTTCTGGATCTTGGCAGTGGCAATAGTGGCACTGGGATCCACATCAATGATTTGCTTCCCTTTGCCATTCCCCTTATCAGGTTATAGCTCAGGGTCGGAACATGCATCTAATTCGGAAGCCTTCAACTCAGCCACCAGTGACTGCTTGGTTCGACACTCACTTGTGTTATGAGTGGGACTCTTGTGGAACTCACACCATTTTCCTGTGTCCTTCTTCGCCTTCGTGGTGGTGTTATTTTCTTGCGGCTTCGAGGGGTTGTCTTGGGTCACCCCGCCTTGGCTTTGTCCTTTGGACTTCGGATTTTCAGATCCAAAGTCTCACTTCTTCTGTTTGAACTTTTGCTCGATTTTGACAGTGTATCGGTATGCTGTGCCGAGTGAGGAGATGTTCAAGAACTCCATCTCTTCCTGGATGTATCTGTGTAGGAAGCCGCGGTATTTGAGTACCAGATGTAGCTCAAAATCTTTGATGCCCAACTATGTGCGAAGGGTATGGAAAATGTTTGTGAACTCTGGCACATCTTGGTCTCGTCCCTGCCGTAGTGTGGTCCATTTGATGTATTTGTCCTCATAGCTTTTGACAGGGTAGTACTGCTCCTTGATGGCATCCCGAAAGTCATTCCAAGTTGGTGTGGCTGAAAATAGTGAGCCTGTACTTTCATCCTTCTGTTTGCAGTAGGTTTCCCACCAGTCCTTGACGTGGGGGACTACTTTGAGAAGGGCGAAAACAATATTTTCCCAACTTGAAAATTCATGAACAGAAAAATACCCATCTAGCATATTTAACCATTTATCTACGGCATCTGAGTCTATTTGACCCTTGAATATGGGGATTTCAAAATTAACTTGTACCTTAAAGGGTGTGGCATTTCCAGAGTAGTTGTTGGAAGCCAATGCGTTGCCTCTAGGTAGCCGCTAAAGGATCTGGGCAAAGTTGTCCATCATCACGTTCCTTTGTCGCTCGAGGGCTTCTTCGAGCAAGATTTTGATAGTATCTCCTGCCCCCTCATTTTTCTTCTCATCCACCATGGGAGGTCGTCGAGATTTGCCAGGATCGTCTTGCAAAGGTTTGACTAGTTCAAGCTCTAACTCCTTATATCCCGACCTCGTTGGGGACATGCAAAGAAAAAACAGAGAAAAATCAGACCACTCTGATACCACTGATCCGGATTTAAATAGGAACGCAACAAATTACAGAGATAACCATAAAAACAGATATGCAGTAGAAATAATACTTCATTTCGTTGATGTAAAATACTGAAATATGCTTACAAATAGTAATGGAAATAAACTAGCTAGGGCGATGGTAGCTTATCTCTAAGAAGAGATGTGGTGGCTACATGCCTCTGAACTATTTTGAACTATGTTACAATGAGGCTCGAAGGCCTATTTATTGTTGAGAAACAATGGAAAACCCTTCACATTCCAAAACCTAACCCTAGAAGATGAAACACCAAATTGTGGGCCCCGTTTTTGGGTAAGTTGGCACATCAACTTCCCGGGGTTGCGAATTGGCTGTATTATCTCTGTTTGACACGCATGATAGCCCGTTGGAAATATCTCTCCGAGGACTACAACAAAAAAGATAATTTTTTGAAAAAAAAACATCATTGGCGGTAGATTTCTCAAAAAAACGTCGTTTAGGGCCTCAAAACGGCCCCGGAAGTTTAGGACCAGAAAAACTGCTAAAAATAGTAAATTACGTTATAATTAAGGAAACTAAAAAAATGAAAGGGACAGTTGTGGGGGTCTAGATGGGATAGGTGGGTGGCCACCAACATCCACCTAGATCATCATTACAATACTCTCACTAATCTCATTCCAACAACATCTCCTTAGCTCAAGAAATTACAGCCTAGACCAGCCTTTGAATGCTTGATCAATTTATAGCTGAATGGAAGAGGCTAAGCTGTTAATTGCCCTCATGAATGCTCTGTCAAATTTTGGATGTGGTTCCATGGAGGAAGGGATAATGGATTGAAGTTCATTAATCCTCTTCCTCATCCAAATGCGAGCTCAACCAACTTGGAAACATCCAGAAGCATCCATTGGATGAGGAATCTAATGAATTCATTTAACAAATTAGTTAAAACTCGCTCAGCGCAAGTGAAACAAAGGCTAGGTGCGCTGCAGTGCACCCAGTCAGTATAGTTCCTGCATTGTAATGCAGCCTAATAGAAGGCTTCCTGTGCTAATCTCCTTAGGGGTACTTTTTGGATGAATGACCAGTGTCATGGAAAATCTTGGAAGGCAAGCATGATGTAGGTTGACCTCATAAGGGAATGAAACAAATGAATTAGGGATCGATAAACCCTAATAGTAATGATCTGGAAATCAGGGTTGATGTGCCCAAATTGACCTGTAATAATTACCGATACACATGCACCATTTTTTTGAACAATAGATAGTTATCAGAAGTAGCGCATTCGATGCTATCAACCAGCTGCTTTTGGAGGTCAAAGGATGTTGTTCAACAGTGGGCTCAAATATTCATGTTCTGAATATGGGTGCCTGAATGATTGTTAAAATTGGAAACTAGGGCCAAACTCCATGTGGGTCAGCTTATTTATGGCATCTGATATTTTTATTGGATCCCTCTCATCAAGAGGTGTAGGATTGATCTAAAGATCATCCAATTCTGATAAGTATTCATGGAGTTATGAATTTATTTTGATTATGGAATTATTATCAAGCCGACCAACAACTTGAGTAGGCTCAAAAGCCCAATAGACATGCCTATTCATCATCTACATTTTAGTATAAATATAGAGGACTTCAAGTCATTTCAACACACACTTGGGATCTCTTCCTTTCTCTACTTGTCTTTGGGTTTTAGTAGGAGGAGAGATCCTAAGGGATAATGCTGCCCTGATCTAGAAAGCCGGAAAAGCCGGAAAAGCCAAAACTGCAAAAAAAGCCGAAACTGTAAGAAAGTCGGAAAAGGAAGAACTGCCAAAAAAGCTAGAAAATCCGCAACTTCTAGAAAAGCCAGAAAATCCAAAAAAGCCGAAACTATTGGAAAATCTAGAAAAGCCGGAATTGCCGAAAAAGTCAGAAAAGCCGGAATTACCGAAAAAGCTAGAATTGTTGGAAAAGTCGGAACTACCGAAAAAGCTAGAACTGTTGGAAAAGCCGGAGCCACTGAAAAAGCCGGAACTGCCAGAAAAGTTGGAACTGTCGGAAAATCCGGAACTACCAGAAAAGCCAGAAAAGCCAGAACTGCTGGAACTGCAGGAATAGTCGAAAATAGCGGGAACTGTCAGAACTGTAGGGAACAGTCAAAATTGCCAGGAAGGCAACATGGTGCAGCAATGGCACATAATATAGTACAGTGATGATGGGTGTAGCATGGTGCATCTCGGTGAGGTGCAAAATGATGATGAAATGAAATACAACGATAGGTGAAGGAGTCACCTTGGAGAATCAGTTGAAGCAACATGTCTTCAACTGATCTCATGTATCATCTTCTTAGAGATGATCTATGCTCTTATCTAGATAATTCAAAGTGTTGAATTCTATTGTAAATGTACTATCTCTCTCTCTCTCTTTCTCTGTTGAACTTTGAAGAACATAAAAGAAGAATTGATCAAGGGTTTCCCCACATTGTGGGGTTTGTCCCTGGCTAGTGCCACATTTTGTGTCCTCTTGTCTTGGCTTGTCTTCTGCGATTTATATTTATGTTCTATCTGCAATTTAGTTTAATGCTAATTTAGAAAAGATAATGAGCTAACTCTAAAAAATGAAATAAATTACTCTAGCATAGAACATACCTAAAATTAACATGGTATCAGAGCTGAGGTGAAGACTATGCCCTAGCAAGAGTGAAAGAGTAATCACTGAAGATAGTTGGGAAAGGACAAAAGGATCAGTGGATTCCTCATCCCTCTTCAAATTCACCGAGGGTGAATTCGAAGCAGAGAATATTATAAGAATGGCGTAGCAGAAGTTTCTGATGGCCAACCTAAAGATCACTTCATTGGGAAGTTCGGATCTAAGCGTGGAAGGAAAGGCAAATGCCTTGGTTGCAATAAATTCGGCCATTATGCGGAGGAGTGTCTGAATGGAAGAGACATATCTCTTAAGGAAGATAACAATCATTCTAGGGACATCTTCAATGATCAAAGGAATGACAGGTAATGCAGGTCATCAAGGAAATGCTCGACTCTTCAAAGAAAGCAAGGAACCCCAGCTATGAAGAATCAAATGTTGTTTCTGATAAGATAAAGAAGTGCTATATTGTATTGGCCCTCTCCTTCAGATTCCTTGGGAATATGGCTTATTGATTGTAGTGCTTCAAGGCACTTCATCGGATAGATGGGTGCACTCTCTAATTTGGTAGAGATAGAAACAATCGTGGGATTATACTTGGAACCGGTGCCACATATCCAGGAAAGGGTGTAGGGAATGTTATCCCTCAATTGAGTGAGGGTAACTCAATTCATTTACATAATCTCTTTTATGTACCTGATCGCAAGAAGAACTTAGTGTCCATTTCAACAATGGAAGTCAAATGTTTCAGGGTGGCACTCATTGATGGAAAGGTATGTGTTTGAAAATAGAATTTTCAAAGATGTTTTTGAGTTCAGGGTTGTATCAAGTTGTAGGAAGTCCACTGGGGACCATGTCCATTAACACATAGCACCAAAGGCCTATGAGTCAGATCATGATAGGGATGCCTGAATTCAAAAAGAGCATGAAAGTACATGTTTGAGATGTACCAAAGGAAAATCTTAGAAGGGGACCATTCCCCTCATGTAGCAGGTCCACACGTTTGGAACAACCCGAGGGGTTTGAGATTGATGATCATGAATCTCACATATGCAGGTGGAAGAAAGTCCTCTATGGCTTGAAGCAAAACTCCCCGGCCGTAGTATGAAAGGATTGATAGCTGTTAGATGAAGCTAAGATTCACTAGGAGTGAAACCGATCCAAACCATTACCCGAAGGTTGTGGATGAAAGACCTCTCATACTGACACCTTATGAGGACGACCTATTTCTGACAGGTGCAGACCCTCTCATTTGCAGAAGCAAGAGGGAGTTGGATTCCAAATGTGGAACGATAAACTGCAAGCCTATGACTACCTCGAGGATCTTAACTTTTAGAAGTTATATGGTAGTGATGTTGGTCCAGATTTGGGAAATGGCTCTGAGTTTCATAAACTCGTTCGTGTTAATGTTCTTGGTGAGCTTCCGTCCGAACATATGTTTTGCAGTTAGCATGGTCAGTTTGCATTTGATTGAGCCTCACTAGATTGGTGCCAAGAATCTTCTGAGATATCTTCAGGGCACAATCTCTCATGGATTGAGATACACTGCCGGAAACATGAAACTGCTTGATTATTCGAATGCTGAGTGGGCACGCAGTATGGAGGATCACTAGGGAACTTCTTAGTGTTGGTTATCTTTAGATTCTACTTCGTATCATGGATGAGCAAGAAGCAGAAATCAGTTGCTATAAGCAGCGCCGAGACAGAATACATAGCTATGAGTATGATCTCGTGTGAAGCTGCATGGTTGTAGAAGCTCTTAAGTCAGTTGTTTGTACACACGATGAATACCACTATGATTCTTTGTGACAACCAGAGGTGGGATTCGATTATTGAGGAATCCTGTATTCGATGATTTCTCTAGTAGATAAACATCAGATACTGCCTTATCTGGGATATGGTAAGTCAATGAGCGAGGAGGCTCCATCACATTGAGACTGATGTACAGGTCACAGACATTTTGTCAAAGCCCTAGGGAAAGGTCAAATCTGTGACTTTCCCGAACGAGTTGGAGTCATTGAGAGACCTTCTTATAAGGGTCTTGCATGTTGCATCCATTGAGGTCTGGGAGATCTGGGGGGCTTGGGGTACTTACTGGAGCAACATACGACCACAAGGTGCCTCACCCTCCTCTGGTGGTGCGCTATGAATAGGATGATTAGTTCTCCTGTGGACCGGGATGATTAGCTCTCCTGTGGCAACCATGTAGTAGGATGATTAGTTCTCCTGTGAGGTCTAGATCATGTGTTCTCCATGATGATTATGTAACAGGATGATTATTTCTCCTGTGAGGTCTGGATGATGTGTTCTCCATGAAGATTATGTAGCAGGATGATTAGCTCTCCTTTGACGCCTGGATGATGTGTTCTCCATGGCGATTGTGTAGTAGGATGATAAGTTCTCCTGTGAGGATAGGATTGATTAGTTCTCCTATCGAGGCATCCTACCCATGTAGTCTGGGACTCATGGGAAGTACCTCCCATCTGATCAATGAGCAGGGAAATGAGGATAGGGACCATAGTAGTACCGATGGATGCATCACTGTATCTACCACACTCCCTATGTTAGGATGACCTTCATTGATCTGGGATCAATGATACTGGTCTCGGACCAGTTGTAGGAGCTGTACCTACTACGATAGTGACTTTGGGTCAGTTGAGACTGGTTTGGGACCAGTGGTACTTACTCTGAGACTGACTTTGGGTTAGTGGAGGACTAGTCTGGGACCAGTGAGAGTGGTACATACTATGGTGCTAATTTCGGGTCAGTTGGGATTGGTCTGGGACCAGTGGTACACACTCTGAGATTGATGATACTGGTCTGGGACTAGTGGTAGGAGTGGTACCTAGTATGACACTGAATTTAGGTCAGTTGAGACTAGTCTGGGACCAGTGGTACGCATTCTAAAACTGACTTCGGGTCAGTGGAGAATGGTATGAGACATTCTCGATCAATTCTTCTTCTTCATGGTTCATCAAAGCTGAGCAGAGAAGAGCAAAGCCAGCAGAGCTAAGAAGAACTGAGCAGATCAAAGTAGAGCCAGCAGTGCTGAGCAGAACAGAGCAGAGACAACATACCTGAGCAGAGCTGGAAGAGCTGGCAGAGCTGAGCAAAGCAGTGCAGGGCACTGATGGCAGAGACAGTACAGTCGGACATATGGATCAATGGATGGAGTTCTTGCTAGTTGAGAGGGAGTGTTAAAATTGGCAAATAGGGCCAAACTCCATGTGGGTCAACTTATTTATGGTAGCTAATATTTTTTATTGGATCCCTCTCATTGAGAGGTGTAGGATTGATCTAAAGATCATTCGATTTTGATAAGTATTCGTGGAGTTATGAATTTATTTTGATTATGGAATTATAATCAAGCTGACCAACAACTTGAGTAGGCTCAAAATCCCAGTAGACATGCCTATTCATCATATACGTTTTAATATAAATATAGAGGACTTCAAGTCATTTCAACACACACTTGGAATCTCTTCCTCTCTCTACTTGTCTTTGGGTTTTAGTAGGAGGAGAGATCCTAAGGGATAATGCTGCCCTGATCTAGAAATTCGGAAAAGCTAGAAAATATGGAATTGCCGAAAAAGTCAGAAAAGCCAGAACTGCTGAAAAAGCCGAGAAAGCTGGAACTGCCAGAAAAACTAGAAAAGCCAAAAACATCGGAACTGTCGGAAAAGCTAGAAAAGCCAGAACTACTGAAAAATCTGGAAAAGTTGGAATTGCCAAAAAAGTCGAAACTTCCAGAAAAGTCAGAACTGTCGGAAAAGTTGGAACTACCGAAAAAGCTGGAATTAATGTAACTATCAGAACTATAGGAACTGCCGAAAATAGCCGAAACTATCGGAACTGCAGGGAATAGCCGGAACTGTTGGGAAGGCAACATGGTGCAACAATGGCACATAATGTAGTACAGTGATGATGGGTGTAGCATGGTGCAACATGGTCAGGTGCAGCATGATGACGAAATGCAGCACAACAATAGGTGAAGGATTCACCTTGGAGAATCAGCTGAAGCAGCATGTCTTCAACTAATCTCATGTATCATCTTCTTAGAGATGATCTATGCTCTTATCTGGATAAGTCAAAATGTTGACTTCTATTGTAAATGTACTATCTCTCTCTCTCTTTCTCTGCTAAACTTTGAAGAACATAAAAGAAGAATTGATCAAGGGTTTCCCCACATTGTGGGGTTTTTCCCTGGCTAGCGCCACATCTTGTGTTCTCTTGTCTTGGCTTGTCTTCTATGATTTATATTTATGTTCTACCTACAATTTACTTTAATGTTGATGTGATTGCTAATCTGGAAAAGTTAATGAGCTAACTCTAAAAATTGAAATAAATTTCTCTAGCATAGAACATACCTAAAATTAACAATGATGATCCTCAGTCTTGTAGTATGCATGCTTGTGTGTGCATCCCAATTCGCTGAGAAATCATATTTGATCTCTCTGCTCTTCTCCTTAGATTCGAGGCGATGCTTCACAATTTTCTTTTAATGTGATTGAGGCGACAACATTTCATCTCTTTGTCATTTATGCAAACTCCTTAAATATCTTCCAAAGTAATCTCTAGGTTATAAGAACATTATCATAAATATGGCTATCACACTTTAGTTTAGAATAGCATAGATTTATGTGGTAAATTTTCAATTTTTAAGAGTGTTTATGTATGTAGGTTGCACAAATATAGATAACATACTAGCAATCAAATAACGAATGTGAAAGTTTTTTTTGGGCCGAATAAGAGGAAACTCCATTTTTTTTAACAGTTAGATGGTTGACTTGGCACAAGAAGACACCAAAAAAATGCTTGCGACTTGAGATTCGTTCTGAAATTCATGCCATTTCCAATGCAGAGTTTCGAGAAGCAAATTTTAAATGGGAGTGATTAAGCAACATTGCTTCATTATTTTCAATTCAAGGAAACTTGCTATTTCACTTCCACAACAATTACCTTCATTCTTCACCTTTGTCCATTAAATGAAATGATTTATATCAAATTCACTAATTTTTGCACTCAAACAATAGTTCCATTCACAACTAAACCAGACATGACTGTTGTCACATAATTTCTTATCAGCAAATGGGGTTTAAAGGGCTAAAATATCACTGTAAAATCCTTTTTCACTTAGAAGAAAGTAAGAAAAAAATAAAACAAACAAACAAACAAGTCATTACCTTCAAGCAGAAATCAACAATTAATCGCAATGATTACTTTTGTAGTTCAATCTTTCCACCAAAATCCTAAGGTGATTTTGCACAACGCATAACTCTTCCAAAAATTTGCTGCTAATGGAATGGTGCTCTCTCTGCATGCCCATTAAAAAAATTGGAATTATTCTTCTTAATCGAATTGGAAACTAGTTTTCTTCAATGTACTCGGCATCAGGGGTTAAATTTGATGCCCGTATACCCGTATTTGGCTTTTTTACAAGTAAAATACTTTCTAATTCCAAATTTCCACGTCATTTGTAACTTGCCAATAATTTTTAAGAACGTCAACATGACGGGCATATTTAAAAATGAAAAATTAAAAAAAAAAAATTATATATATATATATATATATATATATATATATATATATATATATATACATATATATATATTTAACCTTGAGTTGAACAGAGAGTGAATCATTGTGAATAGTGATTCATTAACATTATTAATATCTTATTTAATAATCCCCCTGTATCGCAATTTCCCAAGTGACCACTATCCGGATTCCAGACTAAGTCATAAATATCAATTTCTAGTTTTCAACAAGTAAATGGTATGGTATTATTGGTAATTAATTCTCAACTACACACTGCCAAGTTATGTTACTAATTTATGGTGATTCGATTGCAAGTTGTAACTTCCAGTTCGTGTCAAATTCCAATCAACAACAATCTGTAAGTTATGCATTGTTGAATGTGGTGAGGAGCAGGGCATAAGAAAAACTCTGCAAGGTTTGGAACTTTGAATGCTACAAAACCAAAACTCAGCCGACCAAGTAACCAGTAGGTAATAGCCATAGATAGTGTTTCACACTACTTATATTTTAGAGATGCTCTGCTCTATTCAATTTTCTATACATGCTTGTTGGATATCTGTATTCATTTTTCTATGCATGCTAGCTAGATATCTCTCTTAGGCAGTAGTGTTTTGTTTTTTAATTTTTAATAAATTGAATTTTTCTCTATATTTACTTGGCTTTGTGTATTTTGATTGTGGTTTTATTATTATTTGATGGGTGGGTTATATTTATCGCAACATTGATAGAGAAATAAACCCTAGAGCCTGGCCATCTAAAAAATATATGAATGCCTGGATAATAATTTCTTCATATCATCTTTACCCTCACGCTTAGCTTTAAGGACTTCTGGCTTAGATTTATGAAATCATATATATATGGGCCATGATTGAAACAGACAAGGAAGTAAGGTTACTATGGAATCCTTATCAAGATCGATGGTCAATTAAGGATGGGGTTTGTTCAATTGTCGTGCCATGGTCACGCAATCATAGGTTGTAGTTGTTTCCAAATGTAGTTGCTTTCAGTCTTCCCTTACTTTCTTCAGAGATTGAATATATTCACAATGAATCTTAGATCACTTTTCGAAGCCCCTGTTTTACTTCTTTTCATTCCTCCCATGCCTTTTTGTAAGGATTGAATATATTCACAATGCATTCACTGTGAACTTGGGAAATGATCACATACAATGATAGGTGGTCTATCCAACGGGAGAGGGACCCCAGTTACACCTCTCCCTGGTCACACCGTCTTGAGCTACAGGCATGGAATGACTGAAAATTATAGCAAGTAATGAGTAATAAATAATCTTTGGACACATCATTACTATGGTTTTGTTTTCCTTCGCCATCAATTCACCGTGATTTGTTGCCATGACCTAACCAGGACTTATTCTAATTTCCCTCATTGGCATATTTGGAAAGAATCTTTGTTTCCAAACAATTTCGTTGTACGCCATCATGTGACTATCAACGCTTTTGAGTGGCCCAAACTAAACCTAACACATGAAAATCTCGTAACAAAGCCGGAAGAGTAGGAACAAGTTTATGAATTGTATACTATAATTCTATATTTCAAGTGACAGGGGTTAGCATATTTCCAAATTTGTAAGCCTCGGTTTTCACACTTGTGTACACACTCGTATTCAAATATCTGCGACAGTTTCATAGTTAGAATGACTTTTCTAAAAAGTTGATGGCATATACCCTTCTTTCAGGATCCCATAACCGAAGATTCAAAGCATGACAACGTTTTAGAGATTGTGTTGCCGAGAATCTCGTCTAGAAGCGTAGAAATAAGTTTGTGAAAGAATTATAATATTATAATGTGCGGAGAAAGATGTGACGGGAGGGGGTATATTTCAGACTTGGTAGGCTAGTGTTTAACACGACAGAGATTATCATGCAAATTGATCTACACTGTTGACCCAACAACACAAAAAATAGAATTATTTTCTCCTTCGCCCAATTGGCCATACTTCGGTCAATTGATAATGGACGTGCTTCATTGAAAATGTGATGGATATTGTGGCTTTTCCCTCTATATAATCATATTCAAAACTAATTCCATAGCATTGTGAAAGAGATTGAGTTGGGGGTTTTCTCTGAACCGATGTTGTAGTTTCTTTTCAGTGATGCGGAAGAGATTTTCTAGATTACTATTTGGGTGATGCGATGATGTTGGCTCTGATTTGAGATCCCCTAATTTCTAAACAACTCTGCGATTTAGTTGGAGCATGATTGATTTCTCACATATTTGACTGTTCCATCAATCATCACCAAATATTTGGCTATCACTTTTTGAAGCCCCTGTTTTACTTCTTTTCAGTCCTCCCATATCTTTTTTTGTAGGGATTGGATATATTCACAACGCATCTCTGCTCACTTTTCAAAATATTTTTAGCCAACCATTGGAGAATTTTGGTATATATTGTTCATAACGGAAAACATAACCTGAAGTTAAATGAAAATAAATATGAGTATGTTAGGGAATTTTTCTAAATGTTAAATGAAAATAAATATGAGCATGTCAGAGAATTTTTCTAGATCTTTTTGGTATCTTTTCAAATGTCAGAGATTTTTAATAGGGTTGGGTATATGGTTCATAATATATTACAGAAAAAGGAATTAAATGAAAATAAATATAATTAGAAGAAGAAATTTGTTTTCGTGTAGTCTAACGAGGCGGAGGAGTTGCCTGGAAAGTTATGGAAATTTCGGTCATATTTAGAGAAAATTCGGCAAGGATTTTTGTAAATCTAAGTTATAGTTGTTAAACTTCAAAATTTTAGGTGTCCTAGACATTTTTGATGGTGCTGAATCCATTTCCACCATCAAAAACACGATTCAAACACTGCTTCTACAAGATTTTTTGAAATTTTTTGCCCCAATTTCGGCCACTTTTGGCCATCCGGGAAATTCCTCTGTCTCGTTAGACAACTCCATTTGTTTTTTCTATTCTCATAGATTTTTTGGTATATTGGATATATTGTTCATAATAGAATACATAACTAGAAGTTATGTTTAGAATTTTTACTATTTTATGTTTATATAGTATGCGGCTCCTTAGTTATTTGAATTTGTTTATTTAAGTGTTAGTTTTACTATTTTTTTGTTATATTTTTTTTAAATAGAAATAAAGTTTTCATTATTTAAAGTGTGTTTTTTAATATATAAATTAATTATTTTAAAAACTTATATTTTTGAAGATATAAATTGATTATCTTAAAAGAAATGTTCCATGTTTATTTATCTTCAATATTTAGTAAAAATTCACAATGCATGTTTACAAGTTGTCCTCATACTTTTTGTTGGAATTTCAAAAATAGTTAATTTGTTGTTTTGATTTTGGCCACAACAGGACAACGACCACAATTCTGCAATTTTTTTAGTCCAAGCAGCGAGGGAAACCTACTTTGTGGGCAAATTTCAACAAGTATTTAAAAAGAAGTCAACTCATATATAAATTTATATATTTTTATGTGAGAAAAAATTGTATTTATATATGGATTTAATACAATTTAAACCAAATAAAAAATTAGTGTTTTTTTTTCAAAAAGTGAATAGAGAAATAATAACTCAAATACAAATTTGAATATGTCCACTTTGAACTCGAAGAAATAGTGTTGTTGAAATAACCATTATTAAATGCAAACAGAAGTTGTAATGTATTTATGCTAAAATATTCAATTTTTCTACCTTCACAAATCACTGAGATAGATAGAAAAAATAGACAATTTATTGTAAATATTGAAAAAAAAATTACCTAGACTTGAGAAATTATTAAATATTATAAAGAATTAACAAGTATATTTTTAAATATTATAGAGAATAAATAGGTATATTCCCTAGTTAATATCATTTCTTGAATCACTGCAAGATTATTTTCTTAATATGGTTTTAGTTGATGAAATGAAATTCATATATACTAAATACTTTATTTTTATTATATAGGTATTATATATCAAAAATGTCTTAAAAAAAGGGAATCAACTTTCTATCAAAAAATTCCTTGGATGGTTTACTACATCTCAAGCTTCATTGCCCGATAAAGAAGATCATGATTTTGATCTAAATGAAGATTTAGATGTCTTGGGGCATAATGAAGAATATGATATCTTGGAGCATAATGAAGAAAGTGATGAAGAATTTCACCACGGAGAACCTAGCACCCAAAAGAAAAGAAAAATGAAAGTAAAAAGAGAGTTTCGTGATCAATGGAAAACTAAGTATAAGTGGTTGAGAGAGGCAAAGCATGAAGGAAAAACAGTTATGAAGTGCATATATTGTGAAATGCATAAGGCAATGGGGCCATGGGGAATCAGAACTGGTTGCTCTACATTGCAGCATGATTCTATAGTTGTTCGTGCTAGTTCAAGCATTCATAAACTCTCACAGGCAAAGTGGATATGTGGAAATGAGAAGAAGGCGACGTCTATTATAGAACACATTGCATACATTGATGATATGAACAAAGAAAGAGTGTTCACTACTATGAAATTAGTATATTGGATGGTGCAAGAGGATCTACCACTCTCAAAATATGAATCTCTTTGTTTGTTTACAATGTCTTTACACACGCCAAATATGCCAAAGAACAAAGATTATACATCATATACAAATCACATGGCTGCAAAAGAATTCATTTTTGCTATATCTCAGTATCTTGAAGAGCTACAAATTTCCAAAATGCTAGATAGCCCTTTTTTTCATTGATGTTAGATGAAAGTACAGACCGTAGCTTAGAAAAACATCTTGTGGTTTATGCCACGTTTTTAAACTCAAAAGGATTGGGTCCTCCAATTTCATAGTTTTTAAAGCTCATAAATGTTTGTGATGGAAGAGGGAAAACAACTTATGATGCAATCAAACATTTAATGGAATCAAGGGGCCTTTCAACAGAAAGATTGATAGGAGTTTCCACAGATGGCGCTTCTTCAATGGTTGGTAATGAAAATGGTTTTATTACTTTCTTGAAGAAAGATGCACCTAATCTTGTAGGTGTTCATTGCATTGCTCATCGTGAAGCCTTAGCCACATCAGATGCTTCAAAAAAAATACATGAATTATTATTTGTTGAGAAATTAGCAAATAAGGTATATTCTTGGGTGCAAAATTCCATGAAAAGAAATAGTCAACTTATTGCTCTATAGGAACTTATGCAACTTGAAACTCTTCAAGCTCTTCAAATCCATGGAGTTAGATGGCTTTCAAGGGGACAAGTCATTGAAAGACTTGTTGTACTTATGCCTCCCATATTAACATTGTGGAAAAATGAAAGAAAAGACTCATTGTATGATAAGGCAAGAATCTTTTCAGTACAATTTTGTTTACATATGCTTGCAGATATAATGTGTGAATTAAACAAGTTGAACAAGCAATTCCAAGAAGAGTACATTGATGTCAGCTCTTTGGGGGCAGCCATAGATGTCATGGTAAACACTTTGAAAAGGTGGTTTTTAAGAAGCGACACATTTGCAGATGGCACATGTTATTTATATAAATTTATAGATGCCTCTTAATTTGGTTTTCTAGAAATTTGTGATAAGGAGGGGCTTTTTCACAAGCATGAATTACGATTTGTAGCAATTCCACATGCATATGTTTATTGTGTTGATATACAAAAACAATCATGGAAACTGTGTATTGAAGGTTCAATAGAAAGTTGCAAACAACTTGCAAAAGATTATGTTCTAGCTCTCGGAGAGAATTCGAACAAAAGATTCCCTAATCTTGCATTCTTCAACTCAGCAAGGTTGTTTAGCCCTTGCCATTATTTAGAGGATGTTCATGGCAGAGAACGAAATTCAAAGCGTTGGCTCGAAAAGATTTTTCAACATTTACAACATCCTTATTATCAAAGTGAAGAAAACAAAACTACATTTGATTTTGAGGCTTGCTTGAAAGACTTGCATCCTTTTTTGACACTCTTCATGTTAATTGTGAGGGATCATCCATGAAAGATGCATGGAGGATTTTTTATGTTACAGGGTTGCATACAAAGTTTCCTAACATGTCAAAATTAGGGCAGGTAATACTTACTATTCCTGCAAGTACAGTTGCTTGTGAGAGAGGATTCTCAAGACAAAACATAATAAAGGATGTTCGAAGAACAAAGCTATCATTAGTTGCATTGGATGCCTTGATGCGGGTGTCTCTAATAGGGCTTGATTCATCGCTGGTGGAATGGGATAGGGTATATGACATCTAGAAAGATGCTAAAGAAAGAAGAATCTTAAATATTTAAAGTTTTTGCTTTTATTTTTATGTTTGTAATGGTGGTGTTTTGACAATTACCTCTTTTGGTGAAACTATCCAAAATTTAGTTTGTGTACATGATGATATTAAATCTACTTTTTGAACATTTACATAGTTCATTATGTTTTGGTTTGAAAATTATTTCACAACTATTGTTCTTTTAATGGGATTAACATGGTAGTGACTTAAATGGAAAACATGGTATGTGAGTGAATTATTTTTGTCAATTTGTTGCAACAATATTAACATTCATTATTTTCATGTGAGAGTAATTATGAATATATATCTTTTCACTTTATAATATTATTTTTTATTGTTTCTATACATATTTCCCATCTATTTTATCACTATTTCCATCTTTAAAAAAAAACTCAGAATATTTCAACAATGTGGAAAATTTGCAGAAAAGTTTGATCAACAGGGCTCAAAACAAAGTGTAGCAATGAGACTTGAGTTGAATGGTACAACAAAGAATGGAAAATTTGCAACAATTATGAGTACAATTTGAAATTAGATGAAACTTCTACAAATAAATATTAAAAGTCATATGATGGGCAGTTTAAAAATTAAAACGTCAAAAAAAAATTCCTAGACTGGTAGAGTCACCCGTCAAATTTAACCCCTGCTCGGAATTCGTTGTCTTGCTTACACGCACATTGAGGAGTCAAAGATAGATCCGTTGTGGCACAATACTCCAGTTGAGAATCTCCTCCAAGATCTCTTGCCGAATGCTTTGGATGGCCACAAAACCAATGGCACAATTCAATTAACAGGGTGGATGAACAACCCGCTACCAGCTCTTATACCACTATAAGATACATAAACTCGAAACCAAATACAAACGTATATTAATTGATCTTAAAGAATGATGTACATAATGTACATATAAATATATAGTGAAACTGCTTCCCGGCCTTCTTGGGCTTTGATAACCACTCACCATAATACAAACTAACCCAATCCCAAGAATTAATTCCCTAACAAATAGTTGCAGCACAACAAAAACAAATAGTTGCAGTAAAATAAAAACTCTACCAATTTATGCAGTTTTCCTAATAATAAAGTTAAATCGACTTTTATAGAATAAAAAAATTTACAAAATTTTTATATACAAATTAGATTAATATAACAATGTTGATCCAATATGTCATTGCTATAGCAATGACATAATAAAGACTATATAATAAACACTCCTATAAAAATAAGAATAATAATTTTGTTTTAATGAGAGAGAGGGAATTAATTGGAAAGGTCAAACTTGCAGGTTAATGTCTCTCGGACGTTGCAACCATGCTGTTAAACCTGCACAACCTCCAACGATAGATAATACATCCATTTCAGTACCATTCAGTTAATAAATAAATTAATTAAATTAACACTCCTGTACAAATCAAATATTTATTTTGTTTGTTTTGTTGCGAAAGGAATTAATTGGAAAGGTCAAACTTGCATGTCATTCTCTCCGGTGCATTTGTTTGTTTGTTTTGTTGAAGTGGAAAGGTCAAACTTGCAGGCAAGGGCTAACTTGCATGCTAATCGCTTTGTACTTCTGTTTTGTTTTGGTGAGCCAAAGGGAATTAATACGCATCAGCAGATCACATATTTATTTCTTAATTGGAATGGTCAAACTTGCATGTTAATCTCTCTCGAACTTTCGAGAGAACCATGTTGGGCATGCAGAAATAACCACAATCTCTAACTATAAATGATACATCCCATGTCAGGAAATGTTGAACTTGTAAGTTTGATACATCCCATTTCAGGAAATGTTGAACTCGTAAGTTCTGCAGCCGTTTCCATCGTTGTTTTCCCCAAAGATGGCAGTTGACATCTTAATCTTCTTCGTCATTTTGCACACGGCAATTGCTTCCTCTCATCAGAGCTTTACTCAAGGAGACGCACTGCGTTCGTGGATCAATGATCGAAGATATAGGAGCCACAGCGTACATACTACAGAATGGGATTTCGATGACGCCCTCATTAGTTTTAAAAATGATTCCGAATATTTGACAGATACAGAAGAGGGTCACCTGCAAGAAGCCCATTATCTCCCCCATGGCCTCCCCGGACAGCCCGAAGGCATCAAATTTAGACAATACTCAGGATATGTAACAGTTGACGCCAATGCAGGCAGAGCGCTTTTCTATTATTTCACGGAGGCCTTACACGATGCCTCGAAGCAGCCCCTTGTTCTCTGGCTTAATGGCGGTGAATTCATTTTAATATTGGCTCTTTTCTTTCCCTTTTCTCTGATTTTCTTTTGTCCACTTTTCGTCGTAACTCACAAACAGGTAATCCCGACGCAGGGCCTGGATGTTCGTCATTTGGAGTAGGAGCAATGGCGGAACTAGGACCCTTTCGCGTAAACCCAGATGGAAAAACGCTTCACTTCAATCGCTACGCATGGAACCAAGGCTAGTATGCCATTTTTGGGTGGTGTTTCTTATATACAATAGATTATCATAGAATAATTATCCAGAGATAAAGTTCCGAGGATAATCGACAGTGTTTGCTACTGATGTCTGTCCACGTTTCAAATCTGAAAGAAGATCTCCGAAAATGGATATTTTACGGATTTGGAAAGTCAATAAATAAGAATGATAAGTATTGTGGGTTATTTTCGCAATTCTATTTAAAAAGAAAATGAGTAACAAGAATCTTAAGGATAATCATAATTATTTATATTTATTTAAAAAGGAAAGAAAAATATAGTGGGTTTTCCTTTGGTATATATTGAAGTATATTTTGTTAATTTTGTTTTTTTTAATTAGTAATATTTTTTATTAATGGTATTCATTAGAAATTAGAAATTTTATTTTGTTAATTTTATTTTTTTAACCAGTAATATTTTTTATTAATGGTATTCATTAGAAACTATTTTAATTGGCGTGGTAACAAACTAACTAATAACAAACCATGTATAGCTATTTGAATAGAGAGCATCCTTAGGATGCATAGCTAAGACTATAAGCTAGTAAAACTATATCAAGATAAAGTAGAAGCCTCTATTGGAGGGGCTTGTAGGTTGTTTGGAGGTTCTTTGTTAGTAGCTAGAGTTACTTTTATATGGGCCAACTATTTATCGATATCTTTGTATTGTATTTATATCTCGTCTAAATATAATAAAACATTTTGGTTGGCTTTTTTGTTCTCTCATGGAGAACGTTACCAAGTAGTGATTTCATGTGCTAAGATAGGCTAATGGTGTGTAAGTCTTGTTTTGGCACGCTCTAGTGTGCCTTATGTCTGGTACCGAGTTTGCCAAGGATGCCAAAACTTCATTGTTCATGCGTTGAGCATGATCCACTATGATAAATTCAAGATGAAACTGAGATCCATAATCAATCATAATGTTCTTGAATTTATGATGCAGTCTTGGCATGATAATGTCGGGCCAAAGCTTGAGCCTACAAATGGGCTTGATAACTTCCCAAACTATCATGGTTATTGTAGCCCCTGCGGTAGCGAGCAAGTTGTCGTGTCATGGATGTCGACGTAGGGGGGAAGTTGGACTAAGGAGAGGCTACGAGAGAAGAGGTAGGACTAAGGTAATGGGGGTAGATGGCGATCCTAAGGGGTGGGAGGTTTCAATATTGGAGTAGTTAGTAATATCAAGGAAGAGAAGAACCACGAGGCCACATAAAGAGTGGTGTAGGCCTTAACTTTATATAAAAAGAAAATTTATCTAACCCCCAACACTTAAACTAGAACCACCAAAGCCGATATCTTCTATTGTATAGCAGATAAGAATAAAAAATAGACGAATCAAATTTATTGAATTGAACCTGCAAAACTCACAGGTGTGGAACACCACCTGGAGACTACCTCTATAGAACACACTCTGACATTACAATCATCACATGAGAAATATATAATTCATACACAATTAGGGAAGTTGAAACAACACCCTAGAAATCAAGAACAAACTCCTAATCTAAGGTTCGATTGAACCGTCACTCCATTAATACATTTCATCAATAATCTCAACACTCCCCCTTAATGGACCCGGATGCGGGTGACACGAATGGGAAGGACGGCTCGCCACCTGGTAACCATGGGCGGCCTCAAGTTTGGAAGGATCATTAACTGCACTCCGTCGCCCTGGATGGCAAAAGTGAGAGCAGAGGCGCGAGAGGATGGCAATTCACTGCCGGGTCTGAGCTCCATTAACTGTTTGAGAGGGGAGTTATGGCATACCAGGATCGAGGCAGACCAGCGCAGCATAAATATGATAGGAATATGGAATGTTATGCATCGGATCAAGTTCAAATTCTGGAATTGGGTTTCTGGACGTCAGTTCTCCGAGCTCAGGCTCAAGAGCTGCCTTCGGCAATTGGAGGTAGACACAGGGCAGCAAGGGTGGGTGAAGGCAGTTTCACACCCTCCATATCCTTCTCCCCTGCTCTGTTACGCTCATTGGACATTAAGGAAAGCATGGTTCCGCCAAGACAGCGGCTCATTAGCCGTCAAGGCTTTGGAAGAGGTGGAACTTCACGCCCCCCGGTTGCCAATCCACCGTCAAACTATTGCCGTTGTCTGTGCCACCAAGTGGCTGAAGCAAACCCCATTCAATCGAACCAGTTTATGGACGCCAGGACTCCAGATTCGAGCTCTGCCCCGCTACCCGCGTTTGGAACAACGGTATTCTCCTTCAGCAGCGCCCAGGGCAATTCTAACATTAATGCTCATGTCTCGGTCCTATTCCTGGAGGAACCGAAAGAGGAGGTTGGGGAGCAACCCCGCGCCCAAGTTCATCTTGCTGAAAGCTCCAGGGCTGCTGAGGGAAAGGCAGAGTTACAACCTGAGCCGGAGGTCGTTCCACCATCGACTCAACCAGCGTCTGCTTCAGGCAAGGCAAAGGTTGATTGGGGACCTCCCCCGGAAGGCGAGTACTGGATTTATGAAGAAGATTCGGACGATTAGGAGTCCGCTCACTCTAGCTCATGACCTCAGACAATGCTCAGGTTTTTTTATGAACTGTTACTCTTATCACAAGTGCTCAATGTATGTCGTGAATGTCTTTGTTTGGCTTGATAATTACGTAGTTCTGTGTTTGACTACGCCCTCGCGAGGGATATTGGTGAAGAATTTCCTTTTCTCTCTTTTGCCCCTGCGTGGGATAGATAATTTTGCTTTTTCTGTTCCCCAAAGGTCTATGGCCCCTGCATGGATAACCCGTCTCAGTCATGGTGCCCTTGCATGGGTATTTGGTCTCAATGGTGTCGCCCCTGCGTGGGCATTCAGTGTCGATGAGGATGCCCTTGCGCGGGTAGTTTTTTGTGAGCACTATCAATCCAGAATGCCATCCTTGGCCTCTGGCGACATGTAGTCTTGGCTGTAACTGTTTTCTCTTGTTAATGTAAATAATAGAAATAGTATAGTATTAACGATAAAAAAAAAAAAACACTCCCCCTTAATGGAGAAATAGATTCCCACATATGCCTAATGCTTCCCTAAATAATTCAAACTTGATTCTACCAAGAGGTTTGGTAAAAACATTAGCAGCATTGTCACAACTATTACAATACTCAATATGGATTTCTTTTGACTGAACTTTCTCCCTGACAAAATGAAATTGTGTATCGATATGCTTTGTGTTCTTATGCAATACTGGATTATTTGCAATTTTGATGGAGCTCTAGTTGTCACATTTGATCACTGTTGCAACCTTCTGTTCTTCTCCAACATAAAGGAGAAGCCTCCTCAACCAAACTGCTTCACATGTTGCTGCACACATAGCTTGATATTCAGCTTTCACAAAAGACAAGGATACTATGTTCTGATTTTTGTTGCTCCATGTAATGACCCCAGATCCAATGCTAAATGCATAGCCTGTTATGGATCGTCAGTCATCTATATTGCCAGCCCAATCGGAGTTTGGAAAACCTATCAATTTGACATCACATGAATCAGTATAAACAATACCAAAATCTAAGGTTTCGTGGAGATACCTTAAAACACCTTTTGCTGCAACCCAATGGATCTCAAGGGGATTTGACATAAATTGGCTCAATGCACTGACTACATAAGCCAAATCTAGCCTAGTTTTAGTTAAGTAGATTAGACTCTGAACCAGATGTCTATATAAAGTCGCATCTGCCTCCTTACATCCATCATCATTTTGAAGTTTTATATTCTGTTGTAAAGGTACTACTGCAGCTTTGCACTGATCCATTTTGAACTTTTCTAGTAAGCTCCTGACATACTTACTCTGTGACAGAAAAGTTTTTCCAGAATCCCTCCAGACTTCTAGACCCAAACAATAGTGTAGCTCTCCAAGATCTTTCATCTCAAAGACTTGTGACATCTGCTCCTTGATTTCTTTAATGAGATTATCAACATTCCCTGTAATGATTATATCATCTACATATAAAGAAATCAAAACAATCCTTCCCTCTTTATCAAACACGATATAAAGATTAGGGTCATTTTTTCTTCTTTTATAACCATGCCGCAGGAAAAATGAATCAATTTTGTCATACCATGACCTGGGTGCCTGTTTTAGTCCATACAACACTTTCTTCAACCTGCGGACTAAATGTTCTTTACCCTATTTGACAAACCCCTCATGTTGCACTAAGTAAACTTCTTCTTTTAAGTCCCCATTTAAAAAACCAAATTTAACATCTAGCTGGTGAATCATCCAAAGGTGTTCGGTAGCTAAAGAAATTATCATTCTGGTTGTGTTTAGTTTAGATACAAGGGAAAATGTTTCATCATGATCTATGCCTTCTTGCTGCGAGTACCGCTTTGCAACCAACCTAGCTTTATATTTATCTATGCTCCCATCTGCTTTAAATTTAGGCTTATACAACCATTTGCATCCTATGGGTTGTTTGCCTTCAAGTAGTTTAACTAAATCCCAAGTTTTGTTTTTGAGGATTGACTAATATTCCTCTTCCATAGCAGCCCTCCATTCACTATATTGACTGGCTTCTTTATAACTAGAGGGTTCAAAAAAATTCATCATACTAGTTATAAAAGCATTTTCGTTATATCTTACTGATAATTGAACATTCCTACTTGATCTCCTTTGGTGGGGTAGCTTCAAACCTTGTCTGATCATCCTTTTGTGTACTTGGCTTGACAACTACATCATCTTGTTTCCCTTCCTGCTGCTTCTGCTGTTGTTGCTGCTACTCATTGTTGTTACCTGATTCATCACTTCCTTCTTCCAGCAACAAGGGCACGTGCCATTCTTCATTAGCACTCTCATGGCTTCCATCATTATCCTGGTCATGAAACACTACATCTCTGCTTGTAAATAATTTATGAGTAGAGGGATTAAATAGTTTGTAAGCCTTAAATTTTGTACAATACCCAACAAAAATACATTTTATGGCCTTTGAATCTAGTTTCTTTCTATATTCCTATGGGACATGGGAAAAGGCTTTAGAAGCAAAAACTCGCAAATGCTTAACTGTAGGCTTATAGCCAAATAAAACTTCAAAAGGAGTTTTGAAATCTAAACTTCTTGTTGAACTCTTATTCTTCAGATATACTGCAGTATTAATTACTTCAGCCCAAAACCCATTAGAAGGATTCTTACCTTTTAACATACTACGAGCACACTCCATAAGGGTTCTGTTCTTCCTCTCTGCAACCCTGTTTTGTTGAGGAGTGTCGAGTACTGTAAACTGTTGTTGTATCCCATGATCTTTGCATTCTTTGAGGACACAAGCTTTCTTGTACTCTCCCCCTTGATCTGAGCAGAGAATCCTGATGCATTTACATATCTGCTTTTCAACCATACCTCTGAACTCCTTGAAGTATTCAAAAGTGTGGCTCTTCTTCCTGAGGAAATACACCCAAGTAAATCTAGTACAGTCATCAATAAACAGTAAAAAATAGTATGCACCACCTAATGACCTTGTCTGCTTAGGCCCGCATAAATCTATTTGTACCATCTCGAGTATCTCTCCTCCTTCTATTAGCATTCACAATAAATTCATCTCTGTGCATCTTTCCAAGTGCACATGCATCACAATCGATAGTGACAGGCTTTAAAATAGGAAGACCTTCGAGCATACCTATTTTCTGTAATAGCAGCAAATCATTGAAGTTAATATGGCTGAACCTCTGATGCCATAAGTCCATTGTAGTCATGGAAGATGATGTTAATGCCCAATGTGGTGCGCTTTTGACATTTAGCTTGTATAATCCTCCCACACGAATACCTGATGCAATAGGCTTCATACGATCTAACAAGTCTTTAATAACACAATATGATTTATAAAATTCTACCTTGAGGTTCTGATCAATTATCGTAGAGACAAAGATCAAATTCTTTTTTATCCCTGGTACATACATTACATTATGAATATGTCTAATATTTCCATTAGGAAAAAAAATAGGAATATTACCATAACCTCTGATTTGGTACCCTCTATCATCGACAAGATAGATGTTTGCTCCATTGCTGGTCTCTTTGAAGTCTTCAAACCTCTATTTGTTCCCTGTCATGTGGATGGATGCACCTGGGTCCACAAACCAGGTATCTGTTTCATCATACTTAGCCAAAAACGCAGAGTCAGATATGAACAGTCTGAGGTTCTGACTCTGTTCCTCATCAACAAAATGACCTGCATGTTTTTTATGTCTCTTCTAGCATTCATCAGACTTCTTCTTTATGCAATATCTCGCTATATGGCCAGTTCTACCACAATAAAAACATTTGGTCGCAGATTCATTTCTATTGAAATAAATACCTCAAGGTGGGGGCATATTTCTCTGTGGGGTTGCACTGCTCTTTTGTGTTGCATTTGGATTTCCTCTGAAGGGCTTCTTCTTCACCATTAAGGCTAGATCTGAACTGTAACATTTATGAGTCAGCGTCCTTTCCTCCTCTTGCATGAGGATCCCTGTCAATTCTTCAAACAAGGGGGATTTTTCTCTTGCATTCAAGTGAGTGATGAACATCTGATACTTGTTAGTCATACCATTCATGGTAATCGTGACCAAATTTGTATCTGACATAGCTTCACTAATGTCACCCAAATTGTTCTTAAGCTCCTTGATCCGCGAAATAAATGTTACAACTGTCTCATTGTCCTCCATCTTAATGGAGATAATATTTCTCTTCAAGAACAATAATTGATTGGTTTTCTTGACCTCATAGAGATCCTTGAGCATCTTCCAGATTTCTGGTGTGTTGGAAATAATACTGAGAGGGGGGGTGAATCAGTATTATCTAATTCTTTTAATAAATCTTCTTTATTTGTTCTTTGAATTATTTTTGCATGTCAGTACCATAAAATAATGAGCATGAACAAAAGAAAACAGATAGTCACACCAAAGAACACAAGATGTAAGGTGGAAACTCAATGTGGGTGAAAACCACCTACTGCAATATGTCTCTATCTTCTTTCAAATTAGAAACTCCTTTTACAATGGTTTTGTACTGGTGCAGTCCTTTACCAGTACGCAGGCTGCAACCTGCAGAGAGCTACAACTCTCTCTCTCGTTTTCCAGTCTCTCCTGGAAGGGAGCTACAACCCCCTACTTCTTTTCTTACAAGGACCACTTTTCATAAATTTTCAAACTGGATCCATAAGCATCAAATGATCATCAAGTATAAGAGAATCACCCAGTCAATTGTAGTAACCAGATCAACAATAATAGGAGCAAACCCAGAACACAACAATGATAAACAAAGATTTTAAGAGGAGTAAGCACCCTGCTCAACTGCTCGCCTGCTTACGTAAGCACCCTGCTCAACTGCTTGCCTGCTTACAGTACTCACCCTGCTCAACTGCTTGCCTGCTTACAGTACGCACCCTGCTCAACTGCTCGCCTGCTTACGTACGCACCCTGCTCAACTGCTAGCCTGCGTACCTCGCTCTGAGTCCATTGAACTGCCTGCAGACCTCCACACCTGCAACCCTTCTGTGCCTGCGTACCAGCACACCTGCAACCCTTCTGTGTCTGCGTACCGGCGCACCTGAAACCCTTCTGTGTCTGCGTACTGGCGCACCTGAAACGCTTCGTTCCTGCGTATGTACGCACTTTTCTCTCACTGTACCTGCGTACCTTCGGGCATAGATGATTTCAAGACTTCAGAAATAACCCAGACAATCAGATCTACAAATCTGAACATGCGCCGAAGAGATCTCGGTCCATCAGTAGATTCGCCTTATTTAGATTTAGACCAGATCTAGCCCTCATAAGATATTCAACCAAAAACATGCTCAAGCCAAATGATCTCCTTTGCTTTATATAGGAAAGCTCTTCCTTAAATCATGGATCAATACCATGAGCCGACACCATAATAACACAATACCGTCGGCTAAATACCAAGAGTAAAACATAAGAAAACCCCACATGTGAATTTCTTTGCCTTGAAATGTGTGCACTGGGGGTACGCACCTCCTGAACGGGATAACTGCGGGTATGTACGCACTTTATGTAACACTGAACTGCGTGTACGCACCTTATGTAAAGTGTACCTGTGTACCCCTTATTTTCTTCAATATTTGATAGCTGATCATCAATCTCTGCTGCTGACTTGAAGTATTGTGATCTATCACCTTAATGGGTTGCCATCAAGGACAACACTTTAGCCATAATGCCAACAATCTCCCCCTTTGGACTTGATGGAAACCTCAAAACTTCAGCTTCATTCTCCCCCTTTGACATCAAGGGCAAAGGGTTATGCTCCCCCTGAATATGAACCAGATCTGCAACGAAGAACCATAATCCACCATGAAAGAGATAGAGTCATATTGCAGCTACTTCCAAGGTCTTCTTCTGCACATCCTCCATAATGCCAACAATGCATTATATGCTCCCCCTGAACCTGTACCATCAATCAGAAGAGGTTCAGCAATAAGATGATGCATCAACAACCCCCAGCTTTTGCCTGAGGTATTCAAAAGTGTCCCTGGGCAATGGTTTGGTGAGAATATCAGCAACTTGTTCCTTAGAAGGAACATACTCCAACTTGACCTTCTGTTCAAGCACTTGTTCCCGGAGAAAATGATACTTGATTGGTATGTGCTTGGTTTTTGAATGCATAACCGGATTCTTTGAGATGCTGATTGCACTTGTGTTATCACATAAGATGGGGATAGGTGGTGTACAAGTGATTTGAAAATCCTGCAAAGTCTGCATCATCCAAAGGAGTTGGGTGCAACAAGATGCAGCAGCAACATATTCCGCTTCAGCTGTAGACAAGGCAATCGAACTCTGTTTCTTGCTGAACCAAGATACCAGTCTGGAACCCATAAAGAACGCACCACCACTTGTGCTTTTCCTGTCATCCACGCTTCCGGCCCAATCTGCATCTGTATAAGCATGAAGTGTAAGATCTGTATCTCTAGGATACCATAAGCCATAATTTTGAGTCCCTTGAAGATATTTGAAAATTCTCTTTACTGCCTGAAGATGAGTCTCCTTCGGATTTGCCTGAAATCTTCCAACTATTCCAACTGCATGCATGATGTCTGGTCGGGTACCTATCAAATAAAGTAAACTTCCAATCATAGATCTGTAGGTTGGTTGATGTACTGCTGCAGATTCATCATTTGCACTGAGGCTACATCCTGTGACCATGGGTGTACATACTGGTTTTGCATCTTCCATGCCATATTTCTTCAAAATCTGTTTGAGATACTTGGTTTGAGATAAAAGGATTCCTCCTTCTTTTTGTTGGATTTGCAAACCAAGGAAATATGTCAGTTCTCCTAGCAAGGACATTTCAAATTCTTTCTGCATGACCAAGGCAAAGTTTTGACTCATAGCTTCTTCATTGCTCCCAAAAATAATGTCATCTACATACACAACAAGTATTAGCAATTTGTCATTTTCAACTTTTATATAAAGATTGCTATCTGCCGATCCTTTTGAAAAGCCTTGTTGATGAAGATATTTGTCCAAACGGTAGTACCAAGCCCTTGGAGCTTGTTTGAGACCATAGAGAGCCTTTTTCAATCTGCATACAAGATTTGGATCATTTCCAAGAATGAACCCATCTGGCTGTTCAATGTACACTTCTTCTTCCAAGTCTCCATTCAGAAAGGCTGATTTCACGTCCATTTGAAATACTTTGAAGTTTTGAAAACTTGAGAGAGCAAGGAACATTCGGATGGCCTCAAGTCTTGCAACAGGAGCAAAGGTTTCTTCAAAGTCTATTCCTTCTTGCTGCGCATACCCTTTACAAACAAGTCTGGCTTTGTTTCTAATTACTTCTCCATTTTCATTCAATTTGTTTTTGAAGACCCATTTTGTCCCGATAACATTCTTATCTTTTGGTCTAGGAACCAGCTCCCAAGTGTTGTTCTTTTCGATCTGCTCAAGTTCTTCATCCATTGCTTTCACCCAACATTCATCTTTGCATGCCTCTTTCACATTTTGTGGTTCAGTAGAGGAGAGTAATGCCAAATAGCTTGAAGCTTCTGCAACTGTTCTTCTTGTTTGTACACCTGCTTCTTTCTGCCCCATAATCTGAGATTCTGGATGGTTCTTCTGAACATATCTGGATGGAGTCTTTTCTTCTATTCTTGTTTGCTCCTTTGGTTCTTCTTGAGGTTCTTCTTGAGGTTCTTCTTCTTCATCATTCTGTCATTTGGGGTAGCCTTCATCTTCTTCGATGTTTTCATGATGTACTTGCCTAGGAATGTATCCCTTCTCATCAACCACTACATCAATGCTGTCAACAATTCTGCCAAGTCTTTTATTGTAGCATTTGCATGCTTTGCTATGTGGAGAGTAACCAAGAAGAATGCCTTCATCTGCTCTAGGTTCAAGTTTGCCTAGCTGCTCATCAGTATTCTTGATATAGCATTTGCTCCCAAAGATTTTGAAGTGCTTTACTGAAGGAGTCCTACCACTCCAGAGCTCATGCAGAGTTTGAGTGTTGTTCACCCGGACATTTGTTTTGTTGAGAATAACAACTGCAGCATGTGTAGCTTCACCCCAGAAAGTTGCGGGAGTTCCTGACTCATCAAGCATAGCACGAGCCATTTGTTGGACTGTTCTGTTCATTCTTTCCACAACTCCATTTTGCTGAGGAGTTCTTGCTGTAGAGAATTCTCTTCTTATCCCATGTTCTTCACAGAAATCGAAAAATTCATTTGAAGTAAATTCCCCACCTCTGTCGGATCTGAGGCACTTAATTTTGTGACCTGATTCATTTTCAACCAAGGCTTTGAAGGATTTGAATTTTTCGAATGCTTCATCTTTGTGCTTCATAAGTCCTAACCAGACAAACCTGGAGAAATCGTCAATGAATAATATCAAGTATTCTTCTCCTCGAGGTGTTCTTTTCCTGAAAGGACCGCATGTATCTGTATGTACTAGCTCAAGAGGCATGCTAGCTGATCCTTCTTTCTCTGGAAAGTTAGTTCTGGTTTGTTTTCCAAACTGACATGATTTGCATATGGTGTTGTCAGGAATTTTGATATCTGGAAGATCGCGAACTGCCTGATATTTGCATGCTTTCCTTATTTGTGAAAAGCTTAGATGTCCCAACCTCCGATGCCATAACCAGTGCTCATCATCCTTGCTCAGATAGCATTGTTGTTGTCCTTCTTCAAATATGTACAGATTATTTGGAGTTCTTTTGCCTTTGATCACTGTTTTACCTGTATCAAGATCACGAACAAGACATCCATTTGATCTGAATATAACCTCGGTTCTTTGATCACACATCTGGCTGACACTTAGAAGATTATGCTTCAATCCATCAACATACAAAACATTTCCAGCCTTGACCTTTTCTTTTAACTGAGCAATGCCCTTTCCTTTTATAGTTGCAGGAGTATCATTTCCAAAAGAGACTTTCTTTCCCTTTTCTAGAGTAGAATAAGACTCAAGTTTTTCTTTATCACCTGTCATATGCTTCGAACATCCACTGTCAATGTACCATAGATTTTCCTGTCCCTCTGCATAAAATGCTATCCCACATCTTTCTGTTTGAGGTTCCTTTATTCTCCATGTTTTGGTGCTTGAGGCTTGTTCCTTTTTCTGCTGAAACCTGCTCCTGCATTCAGAGTCTTCATGACCAAAGTTATTGCAAATAGAACATTCAACTTCATTTTCAAGAACCGAAAAGTTGTTATAGGTCCTTTTTGTAATCCCCGTCATACTTCTTTTTTTTTGAGCTTCCCTAGTCATGATCGTTTTATATGCAACACATTGAGCTGCTTTGTGACCAAAGTTATGGCAAGAAAAGCATTGTCCATTGAAGAAACTTCTGCGGTTATCAAATCTACCAGCCAATTGATTGTAATTTCTATTGTCATCTATTCTTGACCAAATTGAGAAGATTTTACCTGTGGCTGGTTGTAGCTTTTGTTCACCCTTAAGATGGATTGCCCCTGATAGTTTCTGTTTGTAATTCATCCCTGCTTTACCTGATGATCTTCATTGTGCTTTTGCTCATTTCTTCTTGCTGCATCAAGATAACTTTTTGAGGTGGATGCTTGAGAAGTTTCTCCATTATAGCCCAGACCTGTCTTGTTTAGTGGAGATCGCTGCACATTGATAATCTCATCCAAAGTTTCAGATCCTTTGACAAACTTGAGATTAATAGCTTTTGTTTTCTCAATCTCTTTTCTAAGACCAACAATTTCACCTTCTAATTTTTCAAGATGTTTTTCCTTTTCATCAATTTGAAATTGTAGAGTATCAATGATCATGTTCTTTTCTTCTATACATCTCTTGAGTCTAGTAATTTCATCATAAAGGTTATCCACATCTATAGCATCCATATAATCATCATCTTCAAATGCCATTAACAACTTATATTCATTACCTTGTTCATCTTCATCACTATCTTCATGAGTGTAGTAGCTTTTCTTATTTGCATTCTGTTTCTTGTTCCATCTAGCAGGTTCCTTTCCTTTATCCTTATAAGGACATTTTGCAGCATAATGACCTACTCTTCCACAAGCAAAGCATTTAAAAGGTAACTTACCTCTGAACCTTCCAGAACCCCTTTGAAGATTTCTGACAAAATTTGATTCTTCTTCCTCCTCTTCTGGGACGTGGCTCGCTTCATAATAATCTCCTTTGCCTGATGCCTTGAAAGCAGCTTCTCTTCTGTCTGATGGACCTCCCTTTCTCATTTCATAAGCAGTTAGAATTCCATGTAGCTGAGACATAGTAAGAATTCGTAGATTTTCCTTTTCTTCTATTGCAGATACTTTAGATTCAAACTTGGGGGACAATGATCTTAGAACCTTTTCAACCACAATAGCCTCTTTTATTTCTTCACCCAAATTTTTCATATAGTTAACAACCTCATCTACCCGAAGAAAATAGTTAGCCACACTTTCATCATTATACATTTTGAGAGTCTCATACTGAATTCTGAGAGTTTGAAGTTTAGCACGCTTTACCTGTTCATCTCCTTCATAGCTCGTGACAATTTTGTCCCATATCTCTTTTGCGGATTTATAGTGCATTACCTTCATGAATTCTGATTGAGATATACATCCTAATAGAGTACTGACTGCTTTCGCATTTGTTTCATACTTCTTTTTCTCGGCTGCATCTGTAGGAGTAGCTGAAGGAAAAGCGTAGCTTGTCTCTACGATGTCCCAAACTTCTGTACCAAGAGATTGAAGATAGGCAGTAACTCTTACCTTCCAATAATTGAAGTTTGTCCCATCAAAAACTGGTGGCCTGATTGATGCTTCTCTCTCGTAGTTGCTCATGATGAACGATCTACCTTCAAGTGATCAAGCTTCTCTGAAGGACCTGCTATGATACCAATTGTTGGAAATAATACTGAGAGGGGGGGTGAATCAGTATTATCTAATTCTTTTAATAAATCTTCTTTATTTGTTCTTTGAATTATTTTTGCATGTCAGTACCATAAAATAATGAGCATGAACAAAAGAAAACAGATAGTCACACCAAAGAACACAAGATGTAAGGTGGAAACCCAATGTGGGTGAAAACCACCTGCTGCAATATGTCTCTATCTTCTTTCAAATTAGAAACTCCTTTTACAATGGTTTTGTACTGGTGCAGTCCTTTACCAGTACGCAGGCTGCAACCTGCAGAGAGCTACAACTCTCTCTCTCGTTTTCCAGTCTCTCCTGGAAGGGAGCTACAACCCCCTACTTCTTTTCTTACAAGGACCACTTTTCATAAATTTTCAAACTGGATCCATAAGCATCAAATGATCATCAAGTATAAGAGAATCACCCAGTCAACTGTAGTAACCAGATCAACAATAATAGGACCAAACCCAGAACACAACAATGATAAACAAAGATTTTAAGAGAAGTAAGCACCCTACTCAACTGCTCGCCTGCTTACGTAAGCACCCTGCTCAACTGCTTGCTTGCTTACAGTACTCACCCTGCTCAACTGCTTGCCTACTTACAGTACGCACCCTGCTCAACTGCTCGCCTACTTACGTACGCACCCTGCTCAACTGCTAGCCTGCGTACCTCGCTCTGAGTCCATTGAACTGCCTGCGGACCTCCGCACCTGCAACCCTTCTGTACCTGCTTACTGGCGCACCTGCAACCCTTCTGTGCCTGCGTACCGGCGCACCTGAAACCCTTCTGTGCCTACGTACCGGCGCACCTGAAACGCTTCGTTCCTGCGTATGTACGCACTTTTCTCTCACTGTACCTGCGTACCTTCGGGCATAGATGATTTCAAGACTTCAGAAATAACCCAGACAGTCAGATCTACAGATCTGAACATGCGCCGAAGAGATCTCGGTCCATCAGTAGATTCGCCTTATTTAGATCTAGACTAGATCTAGCCCTCATAAGATATTCAACCAAAAACATGCTCAAGCCAAATGATCTCCTTTGCTTTATATAGGAAAGCTCTTCCTTAAATCATGGATCAATACCACGAGCCGACACCATAATAACACAATACCGTCGGCTAAATACCAAGAGTAAAACATAAGAAAACCCCACATGTGAATTTCTTTGCCTTGAAATGTGTGCACTGGGGGTACGCACCTCCTGAACGGGATAACTGCGGGTATGTACGCACTTTATGTAACACTGACCTGCGTGTACGCACCTTATGTAAAGTGTACCTGCGTACCCCTTATTTTCTTCAATATTTGATAGCTGATCATCAATCTCTGCTGCTGACTTGAAGTACTGTGATCTATCACCTGAATGGGTTGCCATCAAGGACAACACTTTAGCCATAATGCCAACAATCTCCCCCTTTGGACTTGATGGCAACCTCAAAACTTCAGCTTCATTCTCCCCCTTTGACATCAAGGGCAAAGGGTTATGCTCCCCCTAAGAACATGCTCCCCCTGAATATGAACCAGATCTGCAACAAAGAACCATAATCCACCATGAAAGAGATAGAGACATATTGCAGCTACTTCCAAGATCTTCTTCTGCACATCCTCCATAATGCCAACAATGCATTATATGCTCCCCCTGAACCTGTACCATCAATCAGAAGAGGTTCAGCAATAAGATGATGCATCAACAACCCCCAGCTTTTGCCTGAGGTATTCAAAAGTGTCCCTGGGCAATGGTTTGGTGAGAATATCAGCAACTTGTTCCTTAGAAGGAACATACTCCAACTTGACCTTCTGTTCAAGCACTTGTTCCCGGAGAAAATGATACTTGATTGGTATGTGCTTGGTTTTTGAATGCATAACCGGATTCTTTGAGATGCTGATTGCACTTGTGTTATCACATAAGATGGGGATAGGTGGTGTACAAGTGATTTGAAAATCCTGCAAAGTCTGCATCATCCAAAGGAGTTGGGTGCAACAAGATGCAGCAACAACATATTCCGCTTCAGCTGTAGACAAGGCAATCGAACTCTGTTTCTTGCTGAACCAAGATACCAGTCTGGAACCCATAAAGAACGCACCACCACTTGTGCTTTTCCTGTCATCCACGCTTCCGGCCCAATCTGCATCTGTATAAGCATGAAGTGTAAGATCTGTATCTCTAGGATACCATAAGCCATAATTTTGAGTCCCTTGAAGATATTTGAAAATTCTCTTCACTGCCTGAAGATGAGTCTCCTTCGGATTTGCCTGAAATCTTCCAACTATTCCAACTGCATGCATGATGTCTGGTCGGGTACCTGTCAAATAAAGTAAACTTCCAATCATAGATCTGTAGGTTGGTTGATGTACTGCTGCAGATTCATCATTTGCACTGAGGCTACATCCTGTGACCATGGGTGTACATACTGGTTTTGCATCTTCCATGCCATATTTCTTCAAAATCTGTTTGAGATACTTGGTTTGAGATAAAAAGATTCCTCCTTCTTTTTGTTGGATTTGCAAACCAAGGAAATATGTCAGTTCTCCTAGCAAGGACATTTCAAATTCTTTCTGCATGACCAAGGCAAAGTTTTGACTCATAGCTTCTTCATTGCTCCCAAAAATAATGTCATCTACATACACAACAAGTATTAGCAATTTGTCATTTTCAACTTTTATATAAAGATTGCTATCTGCTGATCCTTTTGAAAAGCCTTGTTGATGAAGATATTTGTCCAAACGGTAGTACCAAGCCCTTGGAGCTTGTTTGAGACCATAGAGAGCCTTTTTCAATCTGCATACAAGATTTGGATCATTTCCAAGAATGAACCCATCTGGCTGTTCAATGTACACTTCTTCTTCCAAGTCTCCATTCAGAAAGGCTGATTTCACGTCCATTTGAAATACTTTGAAGTTTTGAAAACTTGAGAGAGCAAGGAACATTCGGATGGCCTCAAGTCTTGCAACAGGAGCAAAGGTTTCTTCAAAGTCTATTCCTTCTTGCTGCGCATACCCTTTACAAACAAGTCTGGCTTTGTTTCTAATTACTTCTCCATTTTCATTCAATTTGTTTTTGAAGACCCATTTTGTCCCGATAACATTCTTATCTTTTGGTCTAGGAACCAGCTCCCAAGTGTTGTTCTTTTCGATCTGCTCAAGTTCTTCATCCATTGCTTTCACCCAACATTCATCTTTGCATGCCTCTTTCACATTTTGTGGTTCAGTAGAGGAGAGTAATGCCAAATAGCTTGAAGCTTCTGCAACTGTTCTTCTTGTTTGTACACCTGCTTCTTTCTGCCCCATAATCTGAGATTCTGGATGGTTCTTCTGAACATATCTGGATGGAGTCTTTTCTTCTATTCTTGTTTGCTCCTTTGGTTCTTCTTGAGGTTCTTCTTGAGGTTCTTCTTCTTCATCATTCTGTCGTTGGGGGTAGCCTTCATCTTCTTCGATGTCTTCATGATGTACTTGCCTAGGAATGTATCCCTTCTCATCAACCACTACATCAATGTTGTCAACAATTCTGCCAAGTCTTTTATTGTAGCATTTGTATGCTTTGCTATGTGGAGAGTAACCAAGAAGAATGCCTTCATCTGCTCTAGGTTCAAGTTTGCCAAGCTGCTCATCAGTATTCTTGATATAGCATTTGCTCCCAAAGATTTTGAAGTGCTTTACTGAAGGAGTCCTACCACTCCAGAGCTCATGAGGAGTTTGAGTGCTGTTCACCCGAACATTTGTTTTGTTGAGAATAACAACTGCAGCATGTGCAGCTTCACCCCAGAAAGTTGCGGGAGTTTCTGACTCATCAAGCATAGCACGAGCCATTTGTTGGACTGTTCTGTTCATTCTTTCCACAACTCCATTTTGCTGAGGAGTTCTTGCTGTAGAGAATTCTCTTCTTATCCCATGTTCTTCACAGAAATCGAAAAATTCATTTGAAGTAAATTCCCCACCTCTGTCGGATCTGAGGCACTTAATTTTGTGACCTGATTCATTTTCAACCAAGGCTTTGAAGGATTTGAATTTTTCGAATGCTTCATCTTTGTGCTTCATAAGTCCTAACCAGACAAACCTGGAGAAATCGTCAATGAATAATATCAAGTATTCTTCTCCTCGAGGTGTTCTTTTCCTGAAAGGACCACATGTATCTGTATGTACTAGCTCAAGAGGCATGCTAGCTGATCCTTCTTTCTCTGGAAAGTTAGTTCTGGTTTGTTTTCCAAACTGACATGATTTGCATATGGTGTTGTCAGGAATTTTGATATCTGGAAGATCGCGAACTGCCTGATATTTGCATGCTTTCCTTATTTGTGAAAAGCTTAGATGTCCCAACCTCCGATGCCATAACCAGTGCTCATCATCCTTGCTCAGATAGCATTGTTGTTGTCCTTCTTCAAATATGTACAGATTATTTGGAGTTCTTTTGCCTTTGATCACTGTTTTACCTGTATCAAGATCACGAACAAGACATCCATTTGATCTGAATATAACCTCGGTTCTTTGATCACACATCTGGCTGACACTTAGAAGATTATGCTTCAATCCATCAACATACAAAACATTTCCAGCCTTGACCTTTTCTTTTAACTGAGCAATGCCCTTTCCTTTTATAGTTGCAGGAGTATCATTTCCAAAAGAGACTTTCTTTCCCTTTTCTAGAGTAGAATAAGACTCAAGTTTTTCTTTATCACCTGTCATATGCTTCGAACATCCACTGTCAATGTACCATAGATTTTCCTGTCCCTCTGCATAAAATGCTATCCCACATCTTTCTGTTTGAGGTTCCTTTATTCTCCATGTTTTGGTGCTTGAGGCTTGTTCCTTTTTCTGCTGAAACCTGCTCCTGCATTCAGAGTCTTCATGACCAAAGTTATTGCAAATAGAACATTCAACTTCATTTTCAAGAACCGAAAAGTTGTTATAGGTACTTTTTGTAATCCCCGTCATACTTCTTTTTTTTTGAGCTTCCCTAGTCATGATCGTTTTATATGCAACACATTGAGCTGCTTTGTGACCAAAGTTATGGCAAGAAAAGCATTTTCCATTGAAGAAACTTCTGCGGTTATCAAATCTACCAGCCAATTGATTGTAATTTCTATTGTCATCTATTCTTGACCCAAATTGAGAAGATTTTACCTGTGGCTGGTTGTAGCTTTTGTTCACCCTTAAGATGGATTGCCCCTGATAGTTTCTGTTTGTAATTCATCCCTGCTTTACCTGATGATCTTCATTGTGCTTTTGCTCATTTCTTCTTGCTGCATCAAGATAACTTTTTGAGGTGGATGCTTGAGAAGTTTCTCCATTATAGCCCAGACCTGTCTTGTTTAGTGGAGACCGCTGCACATTGATAATCTCATCCAAAGTTTCAGATCCTTTGACAAACTTGAGATTAATAGCTTTTTTTTTCTCAATCTCTTTTCTAAGACCAACAATTTCACCTTCTAATTTTTCAAGATGTTTTTCCTTTTCATCAATTTGAAATTGTAGAGTATCAATGATCATGTTCTTTTCTTCTATACATCTCTTGAGTCTAGTAATTTCATCATAAAGGTTGTCCACATCTATAGCATCCATATAATCATCACCTTCAAATGCCATTAAGAACTTATATTCATTACCTTGTTCATCTTCATCACTATCTTCATGAGTGTAGTAGCTTTTCTTATTTGCATTCTGTTTCTTGTTCCATTTAGCAGGTTCCTTTCCTTTATCCTTATAAGGACATTTTGCAGCATAATGACCTACTCTTCCACAAGAAAAGCATTTAAAAGGTAACTTACCTCTGAACCTTCCAGAACCCCTTTGAAGATTTCTGACAAAATTTGATTCTTCTTCCTCTTCTTCTGGGACGTGGCTCGCTTCATAATAATCTCCTTTGCCTGATGCCTTGAAAGCAGCTTCTCTTCTGTCTGATGGACCTCCCTTTCTCATTTCATAAGCAGTAAGAATTCCATGTAGCTGAGACATAGTAAGAATTCGTAGATTTTCCTTTTCTTCTATTGCAGATACTTTAGATTCAAACTTGGGGGACAATGATCTTAGAACCTTTTCAACCACAATAGCCTCTTTTATTTCTTCACCCAAATTTTTCATACAGTTAACAACCTCATCTACCCGAAGAAAATAGTTAGCCACACTTTCATCATTATACATTTTGAGAGTCTCATACTGAATTCTGAGAGTTTGAAGTTTAGCACGCTTTACCTGTTCATCTCCTTCATAGCTCGTGACAATTTTGTCCCATATCTCTTTTGCGGATTTATAGTGCATTACGTTCATGAATTCTGATTGAGATATACATCCTAATAGAGTACTGACTACTTTCGCATTTGTTTCATACTTCTTTTTCTCGGCTGCATCTGTAGGAGTAGCTGAAGGAAAAGCGTAGCCTGTCTCTATGATGTCCCAAACTTCTGTACCAAGAGATTGAAGATAGGTAGTAACTCTTACCTTCCAATAATTGAAGTTTGTCCCATCAAAAACTGGTGGCCTGATTGATGCTTCTCTCTCGTAGTTGCTCATGATGAATGATCTACCTTCAAGCGATCAAGCTTCTCTGAAGGACCTGCTCTGATACCAATTGTTGGAAATAATACTGAGAGGGGGGGTGAATCAGTATTATCTAATTCTTTTAATAAATCTTCTTTATTTGTTCTTTGAATTATTTTTGCATGTCAGTACCATAAAATAATAAGCATGAACAAAAGAAAACAGATAGTCACACCAAAGAACACAAGATGTAAGGTGGAAACTCAATGTGGGTGAAAACCACCTGCTGCAATATGTCTCTATCTTCTTTCAAATTAGAAACTCCTTTTACAATGGTTTTGTACTGGTGCAGTCCTTTACCAGTACGCAGGCTGCAACCTGCAGAGAGCTACAACTCTCTCTCTCGTTTTCCAGTCTCTCCTGGAAGGGAGCTACAACCCCCTACTTCTTTTCTTACAAGGACCACTTTTCATAAATTTTCAAACTGGATCCATAAGCATCAAATGATCATCAAGTATAAGAGAATCACCCAGTCAATTGTAGTAACCAGATCAACAATAATAGGAGCAAACCCAGAACACAACAATGATAAACAAAGATTTTAAGAGGAGTAAGCACCCTGCTCAACTGCTTGCCTGCTTACGTAAGCACCCTGCTCAACTGCTTGCCTGCCTACAGTACTCACCCTGCTCAACTGCTTGCCTTCTTACAATACGCACCCTGCTCAACTGCTCGCCTGCTTACGTACGCACCCTGCTCAACTACTAGCCTGCGTACCTCGCTCTGAGTCCATTGAATTGCCTGCGGACCTCCGCACCTGCAACCGTTCTGTGCCTGCATACCGGCGCACCTGCAACCCTTCTGTGCCTGCGTACCGGCGCACCTGAAACCCTTCTGTGCCTGCGTATCGGCGCACCTGAAACGCTTCGTTCCTGCGTATGTACGCACTTTTCTCTCACTGTACCTGCGTACCTTCGGGCATAGATGATTTCAAGACTTCAGAAATAACCCAGACAGTCAGATCTACAGATCTGAACATGCACCGAAGAGATCTCGGTCCATCAGTAGATTCACCTTATTTAGATCTAGACCAGATCTAGCCCTCATAAGATATTCAACCAAAAACATGCTCAAGCCAAATGATCTCCTTTGCTTTATATAGGAAAGCTCTTCCTTAAATCATGGATCAATACCACAAGCCGACACCATAATAACACAATACCGTCGGCTAAATACCAAGAGTAAAACATAAGAAAACCCCACATGTGAATTTCTTTGCCTTGAAATGTGTGCACTAGGGGTACGCACCTCCTGAACGGGATAACTGCGGGTATGTACGCACTTTATGTAACACTGACCTACGTGTACGCACCTTATGTAAAGTGTAGCTGCGTACCCCTTATTTTCTTCAATATTTGATAGCTGATCATCAATCTCTGCTGCTGATGAGAAGTAATGTGATCTATCACCTGAATGGGTTGCCATCAAGGACAACACTTTAGCCATAATGCCAACATGGTGCAGCCTTGCAATCATGGATATGGGGAATAATGCAATCTTTGACCAAAAATTTCAGGATCATTCTCGCCTTAGTCTCTTGCTTATCCCAGTCTTTGATTGTTGATGTTGTTCCTCCTGCAAGCACGTTCGGCTTCACCTCATCATTATTCACAAGTTTCCATGCATTGTGTCCCTCAAACTGGGTCTGTAACTTAAATTTCCAACCAGAATAATTGGATCCATCCAGCTTGTTATTCTCATTGAGGTATGATTCTGCTAATTGATTATTCATCTTGAATAAAAAAAATTCAACCCCAACAACTTGAGAAAAACAACCCGAGATCTTAAAAAATACTTTCACACCAATGAGCTCAATGCAATGGATCTCACAGTGCTCAACTTGGTTGCCACATCAAAATTCTATGAGAACTCTGAAATAGGAAGGCTCGCATCGAGGGGGTAGTAGAAGATCATGAAAATCTACACAACTACCTTTCTCTCTTGCCTCATCTAGAATCAGTAGGAGTCGATTTATGCCTTCCTCTACAACTTGTAGAATTATTAAAATCATTGTGTGGCCTCCTCCATAGAGCACAGAAACAACAAAAAAATATGGATATTGCAATCCTTGTTTGTCAAAACACTAGGAATCATTCCTGGATCGACATCGATAGATCAAAAATTGAGAACACAATGGAAACGCTTGTCCTTGCTCCTTTGGTAGAGTTGTTGTAGGGAATAAGGGTGGCTCATCCTCAGCTGCCACTTTCAACATGTTGTAGTGGCTACAACCACCCTCCAAAATTTTGGCCTACACCAATTTCAGAGCCTCCCTTGGAGAGTTTCACTTGATGACTACACACACTCGAGTTCACTCTGTGAGCTCGTGTGAGTCTTTAGATTTGCCTTGCTTGTTTATTACACTCAATTCTCTACATGTTGATGTCTAAGTCATGCTTGCGACCATGTTTTGGTTATGCTCAAAGTCTTTGCTTCGTATGTGTTTGTTGTGTTCACCATGACGGCATCTATCGCACTCACACATGGAGTCATATTCACTGTCGCGCAAGCGTTGTCTCGATCATGATTGATCAATCACGAGTGTCATGCTTGTCACTTATGTTAGGATATTCCGACACATAGGATACAGTTAAGTTCAACTTGGTCTAGTGTAGAGTTAGGTAAAGTGTGTTTCTTTACCGTTGTACATTTTGTAACTTACAATCCGACGGTCACGATATGTAGTGATCCGACGGTTCATTCTCTCCTCGGTATTACCGACACTTGATCCGTGGCTTGACACCCGATTGGTCCATCAGTTCTATTTAAAGCGCATGGAGGGTCATTGTTCGGGTAATCCGTGCATGAGAGAAGCTTATGTAAATTTTCATTCTTTGATTAATAAATTGCCTGTAGTAGCCACGTTGGCGTAGGCCGTGGACTGTTTCCCTCTTTGAGGGTTTTAACCACGTCAAAAATACTGGTGTATTGATCTGTGATCTGGTTGTCAGCGGTGTCCTTTTGGTGTTCTTTCTGAGGAACTTACCCTGTAAATTCCTACATGGTATCAGTGCTATTTGAGGGCTGCGTCCGTTGGTGATCCAAATCTGAAGCCAGTAGAACGGCATCTGACTGCCGTTTCCTAGATCTGTTGTTTCTGACTGCTTTCGGGCCGAGAGGACTGCTCTGTTGTGTTCGGAGCATCTGTTCCAGTGAGGAACCCCTTTCGTTTCACGCGAAAAGGTTTCCGGTAGCCCTAGCTGCGTCATTTTTAAGATCTGGAGGTATACAGTCTTTATTTGCAGTTTACTGTTATTTTCTCTCTACTTATTTCGGTTTCGGTTTATTTACCTTTTTTTTACCGAATCTATACCTTTCATTTCTGCGTATGCTCTTTGCCCTGCGACTCTGTGCGATCTAGGCAAATCAGAAACAGAAAGGAAGGATTTTCCTCATGCGTATGCTCTTTTCCCTGCACCTTAGTGTGATCTCGGAAAATCAGAAACATTGAGAAAAATATTTAGTTTTTCGGCTAAAGCTAACTTTTAGCCGCAAAGTTCATTTTTTAAAATATCTAGTTTTTTGGCTAAAGCTAACTTCGAGCCATAAGGTTCGTTTTCTTTGCATAAGGTTCCGTGTTGGGTTTTGTGTTTTGTGTTTTGTAGGGAAAAAGAGCTTTCTCAAGGCAAGCACGCAAACCAAGAGCCCCCCCCCCTCTCTCTCTCTCTCTCTCTCTCTCAAATTTTTTGTATAGATCAATTGGTCCAAAGCCATTTTAAAGAGAGTAGAGGTCTTGGGTTCAAGTCTCCATTTTGTGGGGGCGGATTTTTTCATTTCCGCACATTTGCGCACTTTTCTGGCAACTTCAACAATTTTTTTTCAAAAAGCCATAACTTCTTCATCCGGAAGCCTTTTTCAGAGCCGTTTTTTTTAAAACCGCCTAATTTTTCGAGATCTATCCATTGGAACACTTTCTTTCAGCATCTTCAGCTTCAGCTTTTTTTTTAAAAATGGAAAGTCCATGCCAAGTTATTCTTGACAGCACTAACTACTTCCAATGGATATCCTACATCGAAGATTTACTTAGAAGTAAAGGTCTCTACAGAATAGCCACAGACCAAGAGAAGAAACCAAAAGATGAAGACAAGGCTGCAAAATGGGAAAATAGAAAAGATCAAGCACGTGGTTTGATAGGGATGTCTATTTCTCCTGATCTTAGATTCCATATTGCAGAACTTGAGACTCCTCATGAAGCATTGGAACAACTCACTAAAGATTTTGGGATTAAAAATGAAATTAGAGCCCATCAACTTGAAAATGAGTTGCTTACATTGGATCCTAATAATTTTTCTTGCATTGAAGATTTCTTGTCCAAATTCAAGACTCTTAGATATCTCTTGGAAGGTGTTAAGGTTAAGAAAGAAGATAGTAACCTTATTTATTCCATCCTTACTAAGTTGGGACCAGCCTACTCTGTATTTGTTTCCACCTTCCATTCTACAAGGGAAGCTTTCATTTGTCAAGGAAAAGACTACAAGGCCCCTTCCTTTGACTCTTTTTGTGATTCTTTAATAAGAGAACAAGAAAAACTCTTACACCTTGGTCTTCTTCATCTTGGAAACTCTTCCAAGAAAGCGTTAGCCGCCCAGCAGCAACCAAATTCAAAGAATCCTAAGAATTCATATCCTAAAAAGAATGGTCCTAAACCAAACAAGGGTCCTAAGCAAACTCAGCCTCAAAATGAAAGATCATTTCAGCAAAATGATAAGACCAATAAAAACAAATGGAAGAAGACTGATAGACATTGTAACTTTTGTAATCGAGATGGCCACTTAGAATCTAAATGCTTTAAGAAGATGGAAGCCTTGGAAGCTGCAATAAAGAAACATAACATCCATGTGGAGCATTCTTCAACTTCAACTTCATCTTCAGGAATGGCACTTTCTGCATGTCATTGTCAATCATCTCAGTCTGGTTATGCATTAAATGTATCTTCTTCTTCTCATTTTCATGAGTGGCTCATTGATTCTGGAGCCTCTTATCACATGGCCAAAAACGAAGCCATGTTTTCTTCTTTAAATGATTGTAACACCAAAAATATATATGTTGGTGATGATAGATCTCTTAATGTTGTAGGGACTGGAACTGTTCATCTAGACAATGGTCAGTTTAATGATGTATTATGTGTTCCAACCTTATCCTGCAACCTTCTATCTGTATATCAGATAACTCATTCAGGTGAAGGTAAAATTGTTGAATTTTCGCCTCATGATGTTGTAATCAAGGATCTAAGAGATCCTAAATAGATTCTAGCTACTGGTATTGCTGATGATTCCACAAGGTTGTATAAGTTTCACAACTTTGGGTCATCAAATCTTCCCTCAGTATTTGTTGCTCATAATGATGAAGTGAGCAAACTTTGGCATGAGCGATTTGGTCACTTAAACTATCGCTCCCTTCAGCATCTATGTAAAGAAAACATGGTGACAGGTCTTCCTATGGTATCTTGCAGAGATGGTGTTTGTTCCGGATGTGTACTCGGAAAACATCATCGGGACAGTTTTGAAAAACGTGCCTCTTGGCACGCCTCAGCCCCTTTACAGCTTGTGCACAGTGATTTATGTGGTCCACTTCCTGTTGCTTCATTCTCTGGCTGCAAGTATTTCTTAACTTTCATTGATGATTTCTCCAGACGCACTTGGGTATACTTCTTAAAACTCAAGAGCGAAGTATTTAACACATTTTTGGCCTTCAAAGCCTTTGTTGAAAAACAATCTAGACATCAAATTCTTAAGCTAAGAACTGATAATGGTGGAGAATATGTTAAAAACACATTCATCAACTTTTGCACCGAAAATGGAATTCAAATGCAACATACTATTCCATACACTCCACAACAAAATGGTGTAGATGAAAGGAAAAATCGCACCTTAAAGGAAATGGCTAATTGTATGCTGCAATCTAAAGGACTCAGTCTTAGTTTTTGGGCCGAAGCAATTAATTGTGCAAATTATATAATCAATCGCACTCCTACTAAGGTTCTAAAGAATATCACTCCAGAAGAAGCTTGGAGTTCCATTAAACCAGATGTAAGTCACTTTCGTGTTTTTGGAAGTGAAGCATGGGCCCATATTCCAGATGAAAAGCATAAAGCTTTAGAACCTAAGAGTGAGAAATGTACCTTTGTTGGATATTCTGAAGATGTAAAAGGTTATAGACTTATTCCATTTAAGTCCAAAAATGTTATCATTAGAAGAGATGTAAAATTTGATGAAAATAAATCGGCCTGCGAGCCTAGTCCGGCGGATGTGCCACCTCTTCCTATCTCTTCTACTTTTGAAAACATTTCTTCTTCAGATGATGAAAGTGAGGATGACAATCCTCCCCCACCTTCTCAGGATCCTCAACTTCCAAGATGGGTCCGTGCTACTCGGGATGCAGCAGGTGATCTTGCCGGTGATCCTACAGATCAGCGACGTACACGTTCTCAGTTTGAAAGAGCCTCTTCTTTACTGGCTCAAGCTCCAGTAAATCATGACCCTGACACTTTTGCAGAAGCTTCAGGCCATCCACATTGGGAAGCAGCTATGAATGAAGAATATCATTCATTGTTGGCAAATGATACATGGGATCTTGTTCCTCTACCAAAGGGACGCAAACTTGTTAGATGTAAATGGGTTTACAGAACCAAGTATGGACCAGATGGAAAAGTTGATAAACATAAAGCTCCTCTTGTTGCTAAGGGCTTTTCATAGGTTGAAGGCATTGACTACACTGAAACCTTCTCCCCTGTTGCCAAAATGAATTCTATCTGCCTTTTTCTTTCCCTTGCTGCCTCTTTAAAATGGGAAGTCCATCAGATGGATGTTAAATCTGCCTTCTTGCATGGGGACTTGCATGAAGAAATCTATATGGAACAACCCATTGGCTTCATCCAAACAGACTCCAGCCTTGTATGTCGACTTAAGAAATCCCTTTATGGTCTCAAGCAAGCTCCTCGGGCTTGGTATGCCAAAATGGATAGCTTTCTTTTAGAATCTGGCTTTTCTAGGTGTTATTCTGACAACACTGTCTACACCAAGAAAGTGGGCAACTCTCTTATCATCCTTGTTCTTTATGTTGATGATCTTATTCTTACTGGTAGTGATCCCAACCTTATAAACCATGTGAAGTCCAGCCTTAAAAAGAAATTTGAAATGACAGACTTAGGACACTTACACTATTTTCTCGATCTTCAAGTCTTGCAATCCAAGGAGGGTATTTCCCTTTCCCAGTCCAAGTATGCTTGTGATATTCTTCATCATTTTCACATGGAAGACTGTAAGCCAACCCCTTCTCCCTTTCAGTCTGGAGTCAAACTTTCAGTCTCTTGTACTTCTCCTGAAGTTGATGCTACCTTATACCGTCAACTTGTAGGAAAACTCTTGTATTTAACCCATACTCGTCCTGACCTTTCCTTTGCTATTGGCCTTGTTGCTCGTTTTATGCAAAACCCCGGTGAAAGTCATTGGACAGCAGCCAAAAGAATACTTTGTTATGTTCGAGGTACAATACAGTTTGGGATTCATTACAGTGCCAAAGCAGCTCCTCTATTAGTTGGTTTCACTGATTCTGATTGGGCTGGTGACCCTGATGATCGGAAGTCTACTGCCGGTTATGTCTTCACTCTTGGTTCAGGACCTATTACATGGGCTTGTAAGAAACAAGCTGCCATTTATCTTTCTTCAGCAGAAGCAGAGTATCGTGGTGCCATGGAAGCTAGTAAGGAAGCCTTGTGGCTTCGTCAGATCCTATCAGAGTTTGGCTTTGAGCAGCAGCATCCAACCACACTTTGGTGTGATAATCAAAGTGCCATTCAACTATGCAAAGATCCAATCCAGCATCAACGCAGCAAACACATTGAACTACACATGCACTTCATCAGAAAGCTCATTCATGACCATGTTCTTGAAGTGCAATATTGTTCAACAGATGATCAGGTTGCAGACATCTTCACAAAGGCTCTCACAGAGGCGAAGTTCACTAAACTTCGATATATGCTTGGAGTTCAGGAAGTTGTCACTAAGGGGGGATAGGCTCTAGTGCCTCCTTCCTTCTCCTATTGTGTCATATTTGTAAATCCTTCAATCCTATCCCAAGTTGTTCTTAAGGGGGGATGTTAGGATATTCCGACACATAGGATATAGTTAAGTTCAACTTGGTCTAGTGTAGAGTTAGGTAAAGTGTGTTTCTTTACCGTTGTACATTTTGTAACTTACAATCCGACGGTCACGATATGTAGTGATCCGATGGTTCATTCTCTCCTCGGTATTACCGACACTTGATCCGTGGCTTGACACTCGATTGGTCCATGAGTTCTATTTAAAGCGCATGGAGGGTCATTGTTCGGGTAATCCATCCATGAGAGAAGCTTATGTAAATTTTCATTCTTTGATTAATAAATTGCCTGTAGTAGCCACGTTGGCGCAGGCCGTGGACTGTTTCCCTCTTTGAGGGTTTTAACCACGTCAAAAATACTGGTGTATTGATCTGTGATCTGGTTGTGAGCGGTGTCCTTTTGGTGTTCTTTCTGAGGAACTTACCCTATAAATTCCTACAACTTGCACCGTCGATCATTCATGTTGAACACGTGTGTTCAGATGGTTTGGTCGTTTCGTCGTCAATTCATGTGAATGTGTGTCCATATGATCAACTATGCATCTTTCGACTGTTCACACACTTAGTCAATTTTGCTGAAGTTATGACGACCAGACTCCTCACTGATAGCCAGACCATCACCCTACTCTCGACTCAATCGACTGTCAACCAGAACAATGGAGAAACACCAAGCTAGTTCTATCAAGCTGCACTACCCGCAAGCAGATCAAGTGGCACTCATTCTGGTCACCTAGACAGCTGATCGTATATTCATCTTAGAAGTTGTGAAATGCTCATGAGAATTTCTCCCACTGCCCATTAGTCAGCTCAGCTCAAAAATTTCACAGAGATGATCAATAGGTGAACCTTTGAGCCTCAGTGCATTTTTTCCATCCAGCAGCTCCTAGTAACAGACTACATGTTCCCTCCAGGAATTGCATAGTTTATGCTGCTAGTGACTGAGAAGACAACTAGCAGTTCCCTTTAGGAATCGTACAGTTCTAGCTACCATTTACCCCAACAACCAACTAGCAATTCCCTCTGGGACTTGTGCAGTTCTGGCTGCCAGTCTCCTAGGCAGTTCCCCTGAAAAATTACGCAATCCCTACCTGCTAACCCCTCGTGTAGCCTAACCCGTTCCTCTGGAAATTTACACAAATTTGGCTATCTAGCCCCTGTTGTCTGTTCGTTCTGGAAAATTCTGGAAATTTACACAAATCTGGTTATTTAGCCCCTGCTGACTATTCGTTCTGGAAAATTCACAGAGCATGCCTGCCTTGCCTTCCAGCAACCCAGACTGTCCCTCCCGAAATTTGTGCAATGTTGCCTCCCAATTGAGCTAGACCTTGTAGTCAGTCACTGTCGACTCAAATTGTACGTCTCCATCCTTCAGTGAATCTTGCTCAGTTTTCATCAGTAGTTTCCCAGAACCATCATCCCGCATCACAACCCTACTTCCTCTCCCGGTCACCCACATCTGAATGATCATGTGTCATGGAAGAGTAAGAGGTTTTGGATTTGATGTCATCTCGTCATGAGTGACTGCTAGTACAAGTACACCAACAAACATGTCAATGCGACAAACGGGATGAACGAAGGGAGCACATGCAGATGGAAAGGTTCACCAATGGACAAACGAATGAAGCATGTGAAGTAGATGAATGAATGAAGCATGCGAAGTGGACAAACGTGACAAACATGCACCTTCCCGAACATGTCAAGCCTTCCAACGTGAAAGCAAGGGACAACATGTTAGATCTTCTTCAAGCGAACCAAGGACCATTGAAGACTCTGCACACTTTTCCAAGCAAAGGTTAAGCTATGATACACCATGAAGACATCCATCACTTAGCATCACTGTAGCTCGACATGCACTTCATAAGTAGCACGAATGTACCAGCATTATCTTGTCAAGTCATGTCAAGTCAATTCATGAGTCATGTTGCCCACATCTCCACTATGGGCTTGTTGTCAATCAATATGATGTAATGTGTAAGTCCAAGATACCCACTTGTTGAACATAGAGTCATGGAAGTCAAATGGTCATGAGGGTAGGCGAACAACCACAAGGGTCTGTTTCACCCTTGGCTATAAATACCCCCCTCATTTGTACATGAGAGGACTATTCACCTCAGCTCCTCCAACATAGCCAAGAGAGCCTGTATCTTTTATTTGAGGAGTAAGTAGTGGCTCCAATGCCCTGCTGACAGGGTTAGTGATGTAAGGTTTAATGATGTGTCTTGGAATTTTTGCTTAAGTCAGAAGCTTATCAACATGCCAACATGTTTTCACAGATGTATTGTATTTGTTGTAAGATTGATCTTTACACTTGTAATGCATATTGTTTTAACCATGTGTTCTACATCTGAACTGATTCATTTGTTGTAATGCATAATATATTAATGGAAATGTGTTGTATATGCTATTAATGTTATCCTATCCGTGTTGAGTGCTCTTCCAGACATTAGACAGAACTTTCACATGAACCTTGTTGCACTCGTCTCAGATTGATCTGTGAGTGTTGTACATGTTATCCTACATTGTAGGTTGTGATTGTCGCATCTGAGTGGACTCCTCCATTGGAAACTTTGTATGTCCTTTGTGTTGTGTGTTCCTAGTTGAGTTGGGATTGATCCCTTTCAACCTAGAATTCACCTTACCCTTTACCCACTCACAGTGAAAGAACCATTGACACAAGTACACTTACACTAACCAGGCACGCGAACCTCACTTCTCGAAGATAAAGTGAACCACTCTCCTATGCTGCCAAGCAAGAGTTGAGGCAAATCCTTAAGAAAATGGCAATCAGGCCATCATACCAGATGGGACTCCCACACCAAACGATGTGAGGTCTAGTTGGGACTTCATTCCAGGGTGATCCCTTGAATGTTGGTGGGTCCATCACCATCAACATTTCTGGAACTAGAAGGAGGGCAGCCAGTTCTACATGGTTGAAATTCCCCTCACACTCACTCATCAACCATCTGGTCAAGGCAGTAACTTGTAACCCCTCTCTCATGACTCTGCAGTTGGTTACTCCTCGTGTCCCAGAATTTAACACGAAAATTCATATCAACATCCTTGCTCCATCTATCCCATCATTCGCTAGTTCGTGAAAATAGTCGGACTCATCCCAAGTGTACAGTACATTCCACACGCATCTAGGATGCAAAAGGCCACTCCCATAGGAGTGGTTGTATCATCGATGGAAGAAGCAGTCATTACTACTCTTGATGGTTTGGAAGAAGCTATTGAAGATGGAGAGGAACCTACAATCTTATTTCAAGATGGACAAGGCACTCTTGTGGTCTTGGGATTGAACTCCGATGTAGGAGGTAGAGGGGAAGGTAGTGGAGGAAGTGGAGGTGGAGATGAACCAATAGACTCAGTTCAGACAAAGAGGAAGAAGACAAAGAAGACAAAGAAGATGAATACATGGCTGACCCAAATCTTCAATGGATGACTCAGGGAACATTGGCTCTCCCAAATGTTTTTACACAAGATGTTGAAGCGAGCGAAGAGAATTAACATCGATTTTAACCCTGATAGCATGGTGAATGCAGAAGAGCACTTAGACAACTTGTACCTACAATTGAAGACCCTTGAGGTACATTATGACGATGTAGAATGTAGACTGTTTCCACATACCTTGGACGGTTGGGCAGCTACTTGATATCACATCCTTCCATCGAACTCCATACAGAACTGGGGTCTTTCAAACGTATGTTCCTTGAAAGGTTTGTTGATGAAAAGACCCGAGCCATGCTACTCAAAGAATTGGTAAGCCTCAAGATGGAGAGAAAAGAGAAGGTGAAAGATTTTAATCAGAGGTTTATGCGTATCTTGAACAAGCTTTCACCAAACACCAAACCTCATGACTCCATCATTGTCGACTATTACACATCGGCACTACCAACAACCATTACACAGTTCGTCAAGCGAGCTATGAAGCCAACACTGTTAGAAAGCTGTAAAGAGGCTATTGTTGTTAAGAAGGACTTGCATGCCATTGGAGTCATCAAGGATGATGAATCAATGAAAGACTCCAAGGATGCGAGAAGAAAGCCCTAAGCAATGGCGAGTAAGGACAGATATAAGGAAGCAACTGATATTGAGACCCTCACTCACCTTTTCAAGAACTTGACCGCTTAAATTTCTAAACACAAGCAACGGAAGACGGACACATTCTCAAATAGTCATCTGCCCAGATAGAGACAAGCAAGCAGTTCATCAACCAACTCATCAAGCAATGGTGGGTTTGTCTCCATATCTGCGTAGAGGCCTATGTTCCAACTTGTAGAAATTTTGAATAATAAAACACTTATTCACAGAGATTATCCTGATTATACACTATTGCGGAATGCATGCATAATACATAACCTCCTTTACATTGATCATCAATTTTGCGGAATTAAAAACAATGAAACATCAATCGCATGTGCACATTAACACAATATGTACTGGGGAAAGCATATAGCTGAAAATCCCCAACTATCTGTATACTATAATGATAGAGAACATGTAACAATACATAGTACAATACTCCTCACAATTACTCAGTACTATCTCCACCTGCTACACACAAACTAGCTCAGATCTGAATCAAGTCACAGGTTCAAATCTCCTCCGTTGTTTGCCTGCCTCTACTGCGCAATCCAATGTGAGAATAGGAATAATCCAAGCCCGTTTTTCCTTTGCTTGTACCGCGCAATCCTCATTGGCAATCTCCATCATTGATTGTGAAAATCTCATGCATAACTATAGTCACAACTGATAGTAGTCTCTACCTCTAACACCTGTCTCCACTAAACTGTCCATGCACTGAGTTAACTGATGTATTCTTTAGTTTCTTTATGAGTTAATAATTAGTGAATTAATTAATAATTAATTCACATCACTCATCACTAGTGTATTTGCAGTTAGACTAAATACAACAAGTTCAACCAAGTCAAACTAAGCACATCAACTCCTCAATCAACTCCACCAAACTCAATCACTTGAGCTCTAACTGAAGTCCATCATTCAATAGCTCAACTAACCCATAAGAAAAGCGTATTTCCTTCTGGAAGTTGCATGTGCCACATCTGTAGCTCGAACTGAAGTGCTCCAAGAGGATAAGATAATGTTTATAGTCCAAATATTATTAAGAGCTAATAATATTCGACTGTTCTATTTTTAGCCTGACAGTCTAAAAATAGACTCCACCCATATGTCTAAAAATGGAAGTCCATCTATTTTTACCAACATGACCAATCATCCACAAATAGCATCCTGCAAATCATAGACCATGATCCATATGTCTAAAAATAGACATAGTCTAAAAATAGACTTTGCGCCACAAATAGCCTGCGGGCCCACTTAGTGAAGGCAACTTATTTTCACTAAGCTCCATCATCTTGTTGCATTTTCAACACTCCCTCTCAGCAAGATATGCATTATCTGCAACCCCTATCTTGCAACTCTGGAATATTCTGCATGCAACACATTTGATCGGTCCACTTGTTCCAACAACACTTGGAACAAAAACACTCCCAACTGACCACTCGGTTGGGCTAGGAACATACTCTGATGCTGAAGCTCTACCTGCTACTAACAAGTGCTCCCTCTCTGAAATCTGTGCTACGGCAACATCCCCATGCATCTTGGACTATTGCACACCTCTCTGTGCCACTTAGCACTGTGCAAAACACTTGTGCCTCTCAAATTGCTGCAGCCTGCTAGCTATGCGTTGTCCTGGGATTCCCTACACTATCGCTCTCTCTGCTGCTCCATTCACATTTGTCTCTACCTAATCAGTCATTTCCTGCTACTCCACATCGGGGCTCTCGTAGCAAGGTCTCATCCAAGAGGTTGGGTACCTCAAGGATCCTGCCCCTCCTCCTTGGGACGATCACTCTATATTTCCCCACCTCCTACCTGGAGGTATGGTTGCATGTGATCCCTTAGCCCACCTGGCTCGAAGTTTCCCCCTACTGGAGGTCTCTGCATGAGTATATGTCTCTACTTGATCTCCTCTCAACTGCCCTTGCTGGGGCTGCTCGACAACCTCTTGAAGCTGCTGCACCAATCGTGGCTCCTCCACAATCGTCTGAGACTTCTTCTGGCTCTGCATGTTGAGAGGTAATATACCCTCCCTCTCGACCACCAAGTCTCCATCAGTTGCCTCGCTACTCAAGGCTTTACATGCATCTTGAGCCTTAAGAGCATACAGGTTCTTGACCCGTGAACCAATCTACTTCACCTGTTTAGTGATGATGTGTCCAAGGACAACCTTTCCATTACTGAAGACTACATCATAGCCTCTGTCTTCCAGCATCACGATCGACACCAAGTTTCTCTTTAGTCCTGGTACATACTTGACATCGATCAAGGTAATAAGAAAAATAACCGTGCCTACACCTGAGACACTATACTTCTCATCGTTACCCATCGCTATGAGTATCTGGAGATCTTTCTCCTCCAAAGTACTGAACAAACTCTTGTCACCGCTCATGTGGAAAGAAGATCCACTATCAAGAAACCAACCACTTCCCACCATGGATGAAACCATGCATGCAAAGAGTGTGAAATCCAACTCAAACTGTGAAGCAAGTGCCTCACCTTCAGATCCTTCCCCGGATCCCTTCTTGGATTTCCTCTGTGGACAATTTGCAGCATAATGGCCCACCTCATGACAACGAAAGCATCACACTTTCGATTTTTCAACCTTCCTCCCATCATTGGAAGAACTGGATTCAGAAAGAGAACCTTTCTCCCTCCCGTTCTTTGCTTTGGTAGCCAAAGCACAATTTTCTTCATGAGATTCCTTTGATGAAGATCCGTCCCTGGTATTCTGCCTGATCTCCTCTTGTACAAGATCTAAACAAAGTCTCTCCCATCCTGGAAATTTCTCTCGACAATTGATGGAGTCCTGATAGGAATGCCAACTCTTTGGAAGACCAAGGAGATCCAAGCTCACCAAGTCCTCATCATCAACAGTCACCCCCACACTTCCCAGCTCATCCCGGCATCGGGTGAACTTCGTGAGATACTTGGGCATATTGTCTCCTTTCTCACACTTAATGTTTCTGAGTTTATCCTTGAGCGCCAACTTCCTCTGGTCGCTCTTTCTTTGGAATAAATCTATCAACACTTTCCACATCAAGTATGGAGAAGCCTTTCCATGCAAGCTGGATACAATGTGATCCTTCACGCCCTCCAACAGAATCCTTCGACACTTTGTTGTCTTCTTTTGCCAAGCCTCAACGTGAGCAGCATCAGTAGGCTTTGGGACCTCAGCCTCTATGAACTCCTTCAACCCATTGTCATCTAACACTACCTCCATCCTGTCTTTCCATACAATATAATTCGAGCTGCCTTCAAGGGCATACTCCAATCGCAATCCGTTGAAAGACATTTCAACTTCAACACCAAGAAAACATTGTTGCAAATTCGAATTCCACCAGCTCAAAACTCAACCTCTTTTGATCTAAAATTCGTGAGAACAAGGTATTTCTTGTACAGAGATTGACTACATGGGCTTTTACCGGATATCTCACCTTCCAAAAGAAGGATGAATTCAGAGGCTACCTAGCCTGATTACAAACTCTGCCTGAAGAAATAAAATGTAATCACTTTCTGAAAAATAGATATGATGATCAACTCTGCTCTGATACCATGTAGAAATTTTGAATAATATAACACTTATTCACAGAGATTATCTTGATTATACACTATTTTCGAAATGCATGCATAATACATAACCTCCTCTATGTTGATCATCAATTTTGCAGAATTAAAAACAATGAAACATCAATCGCATGCGCACATTAACACAGTATGTACTCGGGAAAGCATACAGCTGAAAACCCCCAACTATCTGTATATTATAATGATAGAGAACATGTAACAATACATATTACAATACTCCTCACAAGTACTCAGTACTATCTCCACCTACTACACACAAACTAACTCAGATCTAAATCAAGTCACAGGTTCAAATCTCCTTCGCTATTTGCCTGCCTCTACTGCGCAATCCAATGTGAGAATAGGAATAATCCAAGCTCATTTTTCCTTGGCTTTTACTGTGCAATCCTCATTGGCAATATCCATCACTGATTGTGCAAATCTCATGCACAGCTATAGTCACAACTGATAGTAGTCTCCACCTCTAACACCTGTCTCCGCTGAACTGTCCATGCACTGAGTTAACTGATGTATTCTTAGTTTTCTTTATGAGTTAATAATTAGTGAATTAATTAATAATTAATTCACATCACTCATCACTAGTGTATTTGCAGTTAGACTAAATACAACTAGTTCAACCAAGTCAAACTGAACACAACTCCATCAACTCCTCAATCAACTCCACCAAACTCAATCACTTGAGTTCTAACTGAAGTCCATCATGCAATAGCTTGACTAACCCATAAGAAAAGCGTATTTCCTTCTGGCAGTTGCATGTGCCACATCCGTAGCTCGAACTGAAGTGCTCCAAGAGGATAAGATAATGTTTATAGTCCAAATATTATTAAGAGCTAATAATATTCAACTATTCTATTTTTAGCCTGGCAGCCTAAAAATAGATTCCGCCCATATGTCTAAAAATAGAAGTCCATCTATTTTTACCAACATGACCAATCATCCACAAATAGCATCCTGCAACTCATAGACCATGATCCATATGTCTAAGAATAGACATAGTCTAAAAGTAGACTTTGCGCCAAAAATAGCCTGTAGGCCCACTTAGTGAAGGTGACTTCTTTTCACTAAGATCCATCATCTTGTTGCATTTTCAACACAACTCAATCAATGCGTTGATTCTAAGTACTATTCCTTCCATGACGAATTTCATCCTGAGAACTCTTGTTTAGATTGGAAGCGAGTTGCTACCTTTGTCTGTACTCATACACTCGATGCGGATGGTGATGTACAGGAGCAACCAGAAGACACCGATGATATTGAAGAGGTTGCACCTGATGAAGCACCAAGTTCTAGAAATGTGGTGAATGCATATTAGTGCTTGCAAATAGTCTCAAAGACGAACACCCAGAAGCAGCCCCCAAAGAAAAATTATCAATACAATATTAGGAGTAAAGGGGTTCCCATGACACTTGAGGAGATGCAAGAGAAAGTGAGACAACTGATAAAGAAGGCTGATCCACCTGCTACCTCAAAGCAACAAACACAAAGCAAGTCCGGAAAGACAACGGAGGATAAGAACAAATACATGAGCGGTAAGTTGTAGAACAGTCCGCCAGACAGCACGAGCATCCGTTCCACCCCAGACATCTTGGTGAGTCTACCACCTCTGGATTATAGCATAGTCGATGACATGAAGAAAACTCGAGTGAACATCAGTTTGCTCTAGTTAGCCAAAGTCTAGAGTCAGCGAGACATCTTGCTGCATGCACTAGGACAAACAGAAATAGATAGCGTGACCTCTACCAACAAGCGAGCATGCACACCTCCCTGATCACTATCCATTGTACTCAATTCATTCTAGATGGAAGAAGAAAACTCAGGTTTCCCCCATTCTTGCTTTCATTCGAATTTTTTAACTATAATGTCCACAATTGTTTGGTTGATTCTGGCGCAGAAACCGATGTCATGCCGCTCTCCATTGCTAATAAGATCAATGCACAATGGAACGAAACATCCGTGAGAATCATCCTACTTGATAGAACATCGGTACTAGCCACTGGTTAACTGTGAGACGTGATCATCTGACTCTCCCATGACAGTTTAGTCCACCCGTGCATCAACATAATTGTTGGGGACATACCAGAAGCATATGGTCTGCTACTCAGCAGAGACTAGTCCAGCAAGCTAGATGGATACTTTGCTATAGACTGGACTCACCTTTGGCTTCCACACAAGGTAAAATGAAACCAAATCTGAGTATTATCTGAGAGGTATATGAAACACAATGTCACTCCCCTTAATGATGAGAACCAACCATTGGACTTTACATAACTCATGTTTAGCAACTGCTTCCTGGAAAAAACATTGGAGTGTTATCTTACATGACCAACCCCAACCTTATGAGATAAGCAATTAGGACTCCTTCCTCTCTCAACTGATGATAATGAAACTTGTACAATTTGTTTTCCTAGTAGTAGCAGTAGTAGAAACATTGGTAGTAGCAGCAGTACTAGCATGCCAAATGGTCCATGCACAGATAATTTGTGGACCATGAGTCTTGATAAATCAGAAATGCATGATGACTCAAGGACTGAGTGCATATCAGTCATCCAAAACAAGGAACTATGCACGATTTCAAGTTATTTGAAGTTTGGAGTCACAAACAATGATGTTGAAGCACTCATGTTGAACACATGAAAGACCAACACTATGAACAAACATAGCAACTTGGGGATCCACCATGATCCAAAGATGGATAATATCGATACAAGTTACACACTGCAGTAGTGAGCAATCGTTGACCGCTTGATCGAACAGTACCAAGATGGGCTTGGACGAGTAGATGATGACCTAAGTACCCACTACATGTGAACAATCAAACATGAGATTCCAGGTAAAGGAGAAGACAAGCCATTACAACAAAGAACATGTAACACATACATGTTGTTTGTACTCCTTTCACCGAATAGATTGATTAACATTTCAAGTGTTTGGATTACTTGGAAAATTTGTCATCGCACTTGGTTTTCCATTTTAAATCCAACATATAAGAAATATGGGAAGATCCACTCACAGATTGAATTCAAAAACTTGAACTCTTCCCAGAGTAAAAACAATTACCCCGTGCAATCATCTGAGCCCATGTTGCACATGTACCTGAGACAATAGTGTTCTCTTTACTTGAAGGTTTTCTGGAATGCCACCAGGTTCCGGTAGAGGAGCCCGGTGGACTAGCACTGGTCCACGATAAACTTGGCTCACACACCTATCATTTGCAGTCACTCGATGGGAGGATTTATAATCTTCCTGTGAAAAGACCAAGTCCTCAAACATTGGTTCAGTAGCTCGGGCCACGCCTGTGCCTTGTACATAGTCCATTTGTTGCTTGTTGTTTCATTTAATTTGTTTTTCTTATTATCTTTGCTTTTGCTTTGTTTTATTCTAAGTACTATTTTTGTTCACGTGCATTTTGTTTGTTTGATATATTACTATTTTTTTTTCCGAAAATAAGTTCTACCAACTAATACATTCTAGCTTTTGAATAGAGTATGTGGCTAAAATTTGAAGAGACTTGTGACATTGCAGCACTTAGCCAGTCTTCTATCCACTTTCTTCATGCTTGGTTACAACCTTCGGCCGATGAAGTCCCTACGGAAAATACAAACCATCTGAAAGGGAAACTTTGGTCCAACCGTGAACTTGTGTCCACACTGGGAAGCTCCATGCCTATACTCAACCTTCTGCTCTATGTGTTGAAGCTAATCCAATTAGTAGAAACCGAGAAGGGGAAAAATATAAACGAGAAAACCTATGTCAGAGTTCTTACATGCTTCTTTGAAGGAACAACTTATTACACTCTGAATAAGTCGAGATCCCTCTTCCACCACAAAAATAAATAAGTCTCTATGCACAGTTCTCTTAAAAAATACAAAGGAAAAAAAGAGAAAGGCTTCCTGCATAGAGAGGTGAAGCATGCAACTCCACCGAGGTACTGACCAGGCTCGTTGGCAGTGGAACAATGTGTGTGTTCCTGCGAGACTCCACCGGTGTATTACTCAAGCCTACTGGTAGCAGAGCAACACCAGAGATGAAAACTCATACTCTGAAAATCTCAAACTTGTGAGCTAACCTACCCTTCATAGATTCGAAACTCTGAGGTCTAAGCTAAACTTTTGATTGTGTTTGACTAAGTTGGCAAAGGGTGAACCATGTATTTCCATCGAGTAAGTGGGGAAATTGAAGTAACCTGCACAATAATTCAATACTTCCTGAAAGATCAAGGCCCTATGCTAGCAATGAACCAAAACATAGAAGTTGGAGTTCTACCAGTGTGTCACCAAGTGTTGTAGCGGCTACAACCACCCTACAAAACTTTGGCCTGCACAAATTTCAGAGCCTCCCATGGAGAGTTCCACTTGATGACTGCACACACTCGGGTTCACTCCATGATCTCGTGTGAGACTTTACATTCACCTTGCCTATTTATTGCACTCAAGTCTCTGCATTTTGATGTCTAAGTCATGCTTGCGACCATGTTCTAGTTATGCTCAAAGTCTTTGCTTCGTATGTGTTTGTTGTGTTCACCAAGAAGGCATCTGTCACACTCACACATGGAGTCATATTTATTGTCGCGCAAGCATCATCTCAGTCATGAATGATCAATCACAAGTTTCACTCTTGCCGATTACACCTTCAGTCAGTCATGTTGAACATGTGTGTCGGGATGGTTTGGTCATTTCTTAGTCAAGTCATATGAGTGTGTGTCCGTATGATCACTTATTCATCTTTCAACTATTCACACACTTTGTTGGGTCCCTATAATACCAGTGATTACCCCACTAATATTGTAGTTGCATCCCTTATTAATATTGTTGTGCCCCTATTATCCCCATATTGTTATTACTATGCCCCATAGAATCCCTCTATTGTTATTTTTGTGGCTTTATATTATTATTGTTAGGTCGGCTGGGTTATATTATGACTCCTTAGACTCCTATATATGGAAAGGAGGTTTTATCATTTGAATCATCCAAGAATTGTTCATTTATGTAATGTAAAGGAGGTTTCCGCCTCGAAGAGGCTGAATTCTAAGGCACTGATCTATATTTTCTATCTTTTTGTGAGATCGTTTCATAACATTTGGTATCAGAGCTTTGGATTCTAGGGTTTCGCTACTCCAAATAGGTCATCGTGGCATTTTCACTATAACTTTTTTTTGCGATGTTTTAGAAGATTAAAAAAAAACCCATTTGAGAAGAAATCGCGCTGTATCTTAGAGCCAAATTTCAGAGCTTTTCATGCTATATTTGCGGAGATATGATCTAAGGAAGTTGGTATTCTTGCAGACTCCTTAATTTCATTCCAAACAGGTGACCTGGGGAAAATTGCTATAACTTTCTCTCTGAGCATCTAATTGAAATTTCGTAAGAAGGTACAAAAAGAGGACGGACTGCAGTTTCTTGTATATATTTTTTAGAGCCAAAGGTCAAAACAGTGACTCGTGGCATGTCGTACAAGTTCGCTCTACTGAACTAGTTTATAATCAGGTCACTGTGGGAGATTTTACATAACTCTTCCTTGGAGAATCCAATTTGGATCAGTGGCATTAGAAAGAGGACATAGAGGGCTACTGCAGGTTGAAATTTCAGAACTGGATGATCTAAAAGTACAGAGATACATCAGAGGCAATATCGAGCTCCTACAAAGTGAAAAAAGGTGTGTAGATTCTTTTAAATTTTTTCTTAAGATTGGTTTGAAAATTTATTTTGAAGGAATTCAAAGGGAATAGTAGAGCATTATTATCAGTAATGGATACCTCGAGGAAAGAAAATGGAAACACCTAGTAAGCAACCTGAAAGCCCTAGCATGACTCATGAAGAAGAGGAAGAAATGCTACATGATATATCAAAATTACAAGAACAAGTGCAACAAATGTCACGCTCACAAAAGCTAACAGAAGCTAAGATAAATGGCGTGGAATCTAAGATAGAGGGCATGGAAGCTAAAATGGATGATTTGAAGATATATTTGAAGACAGATTTGAAGAGAGACATGGTAGACTTGAAGACAGATTTGAAGACAGACATGGCAGATTTGAAGACAGATTTGACAAATTTTCTACAAGAAATACTTACTAATGATGAAAAGGTTGTAAAGGAAACTCATGATGTGAACAAAATAAATGTTAATCATGATTTCATAGACTCTAATGTGGGATCGAAGACCCACCATATTCCAAAAATCAATATGAAGAAGTTTGATGGCAAGGATCCCGCAACATGCATATTACAGATGGAGCAATTTTTCGATCTCAATAATGTGCAAAACACACAAAAGGTACGTATTGCAACTTTATATTTGGAACCAAATAAGCTTGTGTGGTATCAATGGCTTTGCTCTCGTAAACAAATTATCACTTAGGCAATTTTTACGGAAGAATTGACAGCACATTATGAGGATACAAAAGGAGACACTTTTTTCAGCCAATTGATAAGTCTAAAAAAAAAGGGTTCAATAATGGAGCACATTGAGGAGTTCCAAAAATTGAACATAAGGGTAAAAAATATTCCAGAGGAGCATAGGATTGATCTGTTCATAGGGTCTTTAAAGGATAATATCCAACATGATGTTCACCTTTGGGAAGTTGATTCATTAGAGAAGGCATTTAGGCTAGCAAAAAAAATGGAAAGCAAAATTATGGCAACTAGGAAGCATACCACTCATAGCTATAAAGATGGAAGTGTTGTTTCCCCTAGTCTTCCACAACCTATAAGTTTGACACCACAACAATTGGAAGAAAAAAGAGCAAAAGAGCTTTGTTACATTTGTGGTAGTAAATACACTAAAGGTCATAAGTGTGCTGAGAACAAATTATTCTACATAGATTGCAAAGAGGAAGAAGAAAAGGAGCAAGAAGGGTCAAAAGAAGAGGATATACTCTAGGAACAAAGCCTAGATAAAGAAGAAATGAATCCAACCATATATTGTAATGCATTGGTTGGAATTACCACTCCTCAAACCATCAAGATAGAAGGACAAATCAAGAAGAAAAAGGTAATAGTGTTGATTGATTCAGGAAGTACCCACAATTTTATTGATTGTAAGGTAGAAAAAGAATTGAATTTCTTCTTATATCCAGCACTAGAGTGTCAAGTGATGGTTGCAAATGGAGGAACAATAAATTGCTCTGGAAAGTGCCATAATATCAAGCTATTGATGGGAGAATATGTATTGACTAGCCCAATGCTTTCCATTCCAATGGGAGGTGCTGATTTTGTACTAGGAGTCCAATGGGTACAATACTTGGGTACAATAGCTTTTAATTTTCAAGAACCTTTCATGAAATTTTCTGTGGAAGGAAAGGAATTTGAATTAATGGGTATTGCAGGAGAAACCAGGAATGATAATTAGCTCTAACGGTATGATGAAGCTTCTAAAAAAGGAACAAAGGGGTGTAATTGCACAATTATGTTCGCTAGATGTTTCCACATTGGAATCATCTATTTCTCCAGATCTCCAAAAAGTCTTGAAGAATCATTCCAAGGTATTTGAGGCTCCCAAAGGTCTCCCACCTATTCGTGATCATGATCATGCTATTCGTCTAATTCGAGGAAGTGTTCCTCCAAACATTAGGCCGTACATATATCCCTATGCCCAAAAGAGTGAAATTGAACGTATGGTTGTAGAAATGCTAGAGTCTGGTATAATCCAACCAAGTCAAAGTTCTTTCTTTGCTCCAGTAGTATTAGTGCACAAGAAGGATGGATCATGGTGCATGTGTCCGGATTATAGGGAGCTCAACAAGCTCACTATTAAAGATAAGTTTCCCATTCATGTCATTGATGAATTACTAGATGAATTTCATGGATCAATTTACTTCACCAAGTTGGATCTTCTTTCAGGATATCATCAAATCAGAATGAGGACTGAAGACATTCTGAAAATAGCATTTAGAACTCATGAGGGTCATTATGAATTTTTGGTCATGCCTTTTGGCCTTACCAATGCACCTTCAACATTTCAAGGTTTGATGAATTCCATTTTCAAACCATTCCTTAGAAAATTTGTGTTAGTATTTTTTGATGATATACTAATCTACAGCAAGTCGTGGAAGGATCATGTTGAACATGTTGACAGGGTGCTACAACTATTGGAGGAAAAACAATTATATGCAAAAAGATCCAAATGTTTCTTTGGAGTACAAGAGGTGGAATATCTGGGTCATATTGTATCTCATGAAGGAGTTAACGTAGACCCTAGCAAAATTAAATCCATTAAGGAATGAAAAATCCCCACATCCATAAAGCATCTGCGAGGATTTCTTGGGTTGACAGTGTATTATCGCAAGTTTGTTAAGAATTATGGGAGAATAGCAACACCTCTAACAACATTATTGAAGAAAGATGCATTTTCATGGAATGCGGAAGCAACAAAGGCCTTCAAACATCTTAAAGAGACAATGTGCCAAGCACCAGTCTTAGCTACACCAGACTTCACAAAAACCTTTATTGTGGAATGTGATGCTTCAGGAAATGGAATTGGTGTTTTTTTAATGCAAGATGAAAAACCCATTGCTTTTGAAAGTCGTCCAATCAAGGGAAATTTTTTACACAAAGCTATTTATGAGAAGGAAATGTTGGCAATACTCCATGCACTTAAGAAAAGGCAACCCTACCTAATGGGAAGACACTTCAAGGTGGAAACAGATCACGATAGCCTTAAATACTTTTTAGAACAAAGATTATCCTCTGAAGAGAACCAAAAGTGGGTCACAAATATGTTGGGTTATGACTTTGAAATCATCTACAAAAAAGGGAAGCAAAATGTGGTGGCAAGTTCACTCTCAAGAAAGGATGAGGACGTGGAAGCATTGTTGTGCACCATTTCTATTATCCAACCAGATTGGATAAATGAAGCAAGGGAGGAATGAAAGAATGATGAAGAAGTGTGGGCACTTATTCGAAAGTTACAACAAGATTCTAGTACGTCTGATACATTTAGCTGGAAAAATGATTCTTTATGGTACAAATATCACTTATACCTCTGTAAGAATTCCCAACTAAAACAAAAGATTCTTATGGAATTGCACACTTCTCCCTTAGGAGGGCACTCAGGATTTTTAAAAACTTACCATAGGGTTAAGAAGGAATTTTTTTGGGATGGCCTTAAATCGGATATTCAAAAGTTTGTGGTGGAATGTTTGGTTTGCCAACAAAATAAAGTTGAAACAATTAAGACCCCGGGTCTATTACAACCTTTATCCATTCCAAGCCAACGTTGGGAGGAGGTTTCAATAGATTTTATCACAGGTTTACCCAAGTATGAGGGTAAGAGTGTCATCACGGTGGTAGTTGACAGACTTACCAAGTATGCGCACTTTTGTGCATTGTCACATCCATTTAAAGCCAGTACATTATCTACTGCATTTATGGAAACAATTCAAAAGCTACATGGAAACCCAAAGATTATTGTAAGTGACAGAGATCCCATTTTCACTGGAAATTTTTGGACAAAATTATTTTCTTGTCTTGGTACTCAGTTAGCTCATAGCTCATCTTATCATCCTCAATCTGATGGGAAAACTGAGATAGTAAACAAATGTTTGGAAGGATATCTTCGTTGCTTTTCATCTGATAAACAGACACAATGGGTCAAATGGTTTTGTCTGGTTGAATGGTGGTATAACACTTCCTTCCACACAGCAACAAAAATGACCCCATTTATGGCACTTTATGGATATCATCCACCATCCATCACATCATATTTAAGAGAAAATTCTAGGGTTCAAGCAGTGGAACATCACATCGAACATCAACAACAAGTCCTCCAACTCTTAAAGGATAACCTCGTGTTGGCACATAATAGAATGAAACAATAGGAAGATCAACATCGCAGCGAAAGAAGTTTTGATGTAGGTGATTGGGTATTCCTACGGCTACAACCATATAAGCAAATGTCCCTCAGGCAAGCTAAGAAGGATAATAAATTATCACCAAAGTATTATGGTCTATACAAGGTGTTGCAAAAGATTGGTACTATGGCATACAAATTGGAGCTTCCTGCAGCTTCTCGATTGCACCTAGTTTTCCATGTTTCATGTTTAAAGAAGGTTATAGGCAACAAGCTCCCAGTTCAAACAATATTTCCAGAACTTGACGAGGAAGGAAAAATTATAATGGAACCGGAAGTAGTCACAGAAACAAGAACTCGATAGCTATGAAATCGATCAATTTTGGAGTATCTTATCAAGTGGAAGAACTTATCCTCTGAAGATTCCACCTGGGAGGATGAGAATTTTATACAGAAGCATCCAAAACTGCTCAAGCATTGAGGACAACACTTTTTTGAAGGAGAGGGGCATGTTGGGTCCCTATAATACTAGTGATTACCCCATTAATATTGTAGTTGCATCCCTTATTAATATTGTTGTGCCCCTATTATCCCCATATTGTTATTGTTGTGCCCCATGGAATCCCTTTATTGTTATTTTTTTGGCTTTATATTATTATTGTTAGGTCGGCTGGGTTATATTGTGACTCCTTAGACTCCTATATATAGAAAGGAGGTTTTGTCATTTGAATCATCCAAGAATTGTTCATTTATGTAATGTAAAGGAGGTTTCCCCCTCGAAGAGGCTGAATTCTAAGGCACTGATCTATCTTTTCGATCTTTTTGTGAGGTGGTTTCATAACACAGTCAATTTTGCTGAAGTTCTGACGACCAGAATCCTCACCGATAGCTGGACCATCACCCCGCTGTCGACTCGATCGACTGTCAACCAGAACATCGCAAAAACACCAAGATAGTTCTATCAAGCTACTTTGCTGGCAAACAGCTCAAGTAGCACTCATGTTGGCCATCCGAACGACCGAATGACTCTTCATCTCAGAAATTGTGCAGTGCTCATGAGCAGGTCTCCTACTACCCATCAGTTAGCATAGCTTAGAAATTGTGCAGAGATGATCAATAGGCTGACCTCCCAACCTTAGTGCATATTTTCTAGCCAACATTAGACTGCCTGTTCCCTCCAGGAATTTTGCAGTTTCTGCTGCCAGTGACTGAGCAGCCAACTGGTAGTTCCCTCTGGGAATAGCGCAGTTCTGGCTGCCAGTGACCCCAGTAGCCAATTTCTAGTTCGCTCTGGGAATTGTGCAGTTCTGAATTCTAGTGACCCCAGCAGCCAACTGGTAGTTTCCTCTAGGAATTGTGTAGTTCTGGCTACCAGTCTCCTGAGCAGTTCCCAAAAAAATTGCGCAATCCCTGCCTGCTGACCCCTCATGCAACCCAATTCGTTCCTTTGGAAATTTGCACAAATTTGGCTTTGTAGCTGTTGCTAACCATTCATTTCGGAAAATGCGCAGAGCACGCCTGCCTTGGCTTCTAAAAGCCCAGACTGTCCCTCCCGAAATTTGTTCAATGTTGCCTCCCATCTGAGCTAGACCTTGCAGTCAGTCACTGTCGACTCAGATTGTTCGTCTCCACCCTTCAGTGACTCTTGCGTAATTTTCATTAGATGTTGCCCGAAGCCATCATCATATCACATCAGAGCCTTGCTGCCTCTCCTGGCCACCCACATCTGAATGATCATGTGTCATTGTAGACTAGGAGGTTTTGGATTTGATGTCATCTCATCATGAGCGACTGTATGTATAGGTACACCAACAAACATGTCATGATGACAAATGGGATGAATGAAGGGAGCACATGCAAATAGAAAGGTTCACCAATGGACGAAAAAATGAAGCATGTGAAGTGGATGAACGAACAAAGCATGCAAAGTGGATGAACGCGACGAACATGCACCTTCACGAAAAAGTGAACATGTTAAGCCTTCCAACATGAAAGCAAGGGACAACATGCTAGAGCTTCATCAAGCAAACTAAGGACCATTGAAGACTCTGTGCACTTCACCAAGCGGAGGTGAAGCTATGATACAACCATGAAGACGTCCATCATTTAGCAGCACTGTAGCTCAACATGCACTCCAGCAATAGAACAAATGTACCAGCATTGTATTTTCAAGTCATGTCGAGTCAAGTCATGAGTTATGTTGCCCACATCTCCATTATGGGCTTGTTGTAAATTAATGTGATGTGATGTGTAAGTCCAAGAGACCCACTTGTTGAACATAGACTCATGTAAGTCATAATGTAATGGAAGTCAAATAGTCATGAGGGTAGTTGAATAGCCACAAGGGTCAGTTTCAGCCTTGGCTATAAATACCCCCCTCATTTCTACATGAAAAGAATTTTCACCTCAGCGCCTGCAACATAGTCAGGAGAATCTGTAATATTTTCTCTGAGGAGTAAGTAGTGGCTCCAACACCCCACTGATGGGGTTAGTGATGTAAGGTGTAACGATGTGTCTTGGAGCTTTCGCTTAATTCCAAAGCCTCTCAAAAGGCCAACACATTTTCGCACATGTATTGTATTTGTTGTAAGAATGTTCTTTAACACTTGTAATGCATGATTCTTTAACCATGTGTTCTACATCTGAACTGATTCATTTGTTGTAATGCATAATGTATTAATGGAAATGTGTTGTCTATGTTGTTAATGCTGTCCCATCCATGTCGACTACTCTGCATGACATTAGATAGACCTTTCACATGAACCTTGTTGTAACAACCATTGCATTCGTCTCAGACTGATCCGTGAGTGTTTTATGTGTTATCTTACTTTGTGTGTTGTGATTGCCTCATCTCAGTGGACTGCTCTGTCGAAATTCGTGTATGTCCTTTGTGTTGTGTGTTCCTAGCCGAGTTGGGACTGACCACTTTCAACCTAGAACTCACCTTCACCTTGACCCCCTCACAGTGAAAGAACCATTGACACAAGTAGACTTACACTCACCAAGCACGCGAACCTCACTTCTCGAAGATAAAGAAAACCATTCTCTGGTGATGAAAAACAAGAGTTGACGCAATTCCTTAAGGCAATGGAAACCTGGCCATCATATCGGATGGGACTCCCACACGAAACGATGTGAGGTCTAGTTGGGACTTCATATGGGGTGATCCCTTGAATGTTGGCAAGTCCAGCACCATCAACACGACGATAAGAAATCAGGTAATGGCCAATCAACCAAGCACACTTAGCTTCAAATGAAGCACTAGCAGGTCACCGCACCACTGTAATAGCTCCCACCATGCTCACCACTAGTTAGCCAATCATCAAGCGATGTCGGCCTGTAGGTAAGGGATCTCGGCCTTGAAGCAATGCCAGGCCTTGTGCCACGAAAACCGTGAAGTAAATACACCAACCACCACATTATTAAGAAAGCCACATTATCAACACCAGGTCCTTGAGAGAGAAACTCAAATGCAGACACCTATGGGTGGTTGGAAAACTCGGCGCCCTTTGACTATGGCAAGGCCGTGCCATTTTGGAAACTAAAAATGTGAAAGGGAAGGACTGGATCAACGTGACTATGGCAATGGATCCCATGCTGATGGCCCTTAAAAAATGCATCAGTCTAATTTCACATAGATCTACCTCCCAGTCACATAGATCATCCTCTCAGCCTCCACTATAACTCCTCGTCTTAGGGTTACAGGCAGTCCTGAGCCCTGTAGCTCTGATACCATGTTAACAACATAAAAATAAAATTTATTGAATTGAACATGGGTAGCTAACAAGTGTGGAACACCACCTGGAGACTACCTCTGTAGAACACACTCTGACATTACATTCATTACATGGGAAATATATAATTCACACACAATTAGGGAAGTTGAAAAAACACCCTATAAATTAGGAACAAACTCCTAATCTAAGGTTCGGTTGAACTGACACTCCATTAATACATTTCATCATTAATCTCAACATCTCGAGTGTGCCTTCTGTCTAGTACCAAGTTTTCCAAGGATGATAAAACTTCATTTTTCATGTGTTGAGCATGATCCACTATGATAAATTCAGGATGAAACTGAGATCCATAATCGATCATAATGTTCTTGAATTTATGATGCAGTCTTGGAATGATAATGTTCGGCCAAATCCTAAGCCTACAAATGGGCTTGAGAACCTCCCAAACTATCATGGTTATTGTAGCCCTTGCGGTAGCGAGCAAGTTGTTGTGTCATGGATGTCGACGTGGGGGGGAAGTTGGACTAAGGAGAGGCTATGAAAGAAGAGGCAGGACTAAGGAAATTGGGGTAGATGGCAATCCAGAGGGGTGAGAGGTTTCAATATTGGAGTTAGTAATATCAAGGAAGAGAAGAACCACTAGGCCACATAAAGAGTGGTGTAGGCCTTAACTTTATATATAAAGAAAATTTATGCAACCCCCAACAGTTAAAATAGAACCTTCGCAGCCAATATCTTCTATTTTATAGCACTAAGAGCCATACACACACACACACACACACACACACACACACACACACATATATTTATTCTCAAGCCTTTATATATATATATATATATATATATATATATAAAGGCTTGAGAATAAATATATGTGTGTGTGTGTGTGTGTGTGTGTGTGTGTGTGTGTATGGCTCTTAGTGCTATAAAATAGAAGATATTGGCTGCGAATATATATATATATATATATATATATATATATATATATATATATATATATATATATATATATATATATATATAGGGGCTTACCTTTTTATAAAAACAGTGGCTCAAGCCTTTTATGGAGGGAAAATTTCAGGGGCTAATATTCGGAAGTGGGCTAATTTTCATGTTTTTTTCTGAAAAGAAAAGATTCGTCAATTTCCACTTTTTCAAAAAATTATTCACTGAAATTTGTAGTATAAAATTATTTTACCTTAAAAATCACTAAATTTTATAGAGACTATATATAAAATCATTATAAATTTAAGTATTTTTATAATGATATCACTAAAAATTTTAAATTTTTCATATTAAGAATTGGTAAGGCTCGCGAAGGTTTCTAAACTGTAAGATAATTTTTACACTAAAAAATTTCCCTGCTTTTATCATATCGACAGAGAGCAAACATGCATATATCATATATCAATGTGGCACATTATTAGCTCCATTGCTTTAACATTTCCTCTTGTTTCCCACAATATGACTGAACCATGAGACCTGGGTCCCTATCTTTGTGCGAAATTCATCATCTTTCGACATGTCACCCCAAACATACATCACCCTGGCCTATCCAAAAGTGTGAAATAACTTCACCTTATGGGAGACAGACTCCATGACATAAATATTCATGTTAAATGTTGTCCTCGAGTTATGTCAAAGACAGTACCCAATTTTTCTTAAAAGTAGACATACCTCATCCTTCCTGGAGGAGTTAGCATTTCCTTCGCAGGACCCTAATTAGTTATGTGACAATAAAGAAACTTTGTGTCACCCGAGTACTTCCCTTATGTGCTTCTTCTTTGATATTCCTCGGAAGACCCTCTAAGACATATCACCCCAAAAATTTACTTTTGACGAACAATTATTGATGGAAATTTGATTTCATCTCCCGAGCTCTGTCAATGGGCAAACTTCTATCGAAACAAGAAAACCTATGTTTTGTCTCTTCTTCTTGTACACTCCGACTCGTCTGTAGTTACTAGGTTCTTAATAAAGGATTATGTGAAGGCCATTATGTTGGTTTGGGCACCTCTGTCTTTGATTACAAAAAATCAAATAAAACTCAGGGTGTAGCACAAACCCTTGCAACACTTACAATATATATATATATATATATATATATATATATATATATATATATATATATATATATATATATATACATATACATATATATATACATATATATATACATATATATATATATATACATATATACATATATATATACATATATATATATATACATATATATATATATACATATATATATACATATATATATATGTATGTATATATATACATATATATATATATATATATACATATATATATATATACATATATATACATATACATATATATATATATACATACATACATATATATATATATATATATATATATATATATATATATATATATATATATATATATATATATATATATATATATTCAAGGATGAAAACAATATAATTGTAGGACTTTTAAATTAATTCAATCCATTCTCACTTGCCACACTCTCTACTCTTCTATTAATTTAAACTTTAAATATATACATATGTTTGGCATCTTTCTAAATCCTTGAAAATAGGATTGGATGAGCGCAAACTTGGCATAATTAAACTAATTACAACACATAGATAAATTTAATGAATTACATGGAAACCAAACACAAAATCTATCTTAACAATCCACTCATGGAGGAAGCAACTCCTCTGGTAAAATATTTTGACCTCTTGATCAACTTGGTTTTACAGATTCCCCTCCATCATACTCCGACATAACAAAAAAAATCAAGTGATCCTGCTTATGTGGCCTGCAATAGTTCTGCCACTTTTCTATACTAATGTTGCAGTCATGCAAGTTGCATGAACTACTAGATGGTCCTTCCACTTGACAAAATACTCATACTATTCCTTTCCCGTGGTCTTCCTATTTAGTATTTTGTCTAAAATCCTCTCTAGTTGCAAAGGCTTTGTTGTTGGTATTTTTTTCTTCCATTGATTTTGTTAGTGTCCACTGTCATCTACCATTTGCACCTCTTCTCATGGATGATACGTATATAAGTTTTCCACATTGAAGATGAGAAAGATGGAAATACCTAACAACAACTCTATCTCATAAGCATTGGCTAGAAATTTATGAAGGATTTTACAAGGACTAATTTTATTTAATTTCAATTTATTGTATTCTCCTTTAGGAAATATTTCTTCGCTCAAATGTGCAAATAGTAAGTCTCCCACTTCAAAGGTCTGTTATTTCCTCTTAAGATTTTCTATGGACTTATATTTTGGGTTTCTTTCTTGTAGTCTTCGTTTTCTTTCTCATGGATCTCCTGCATAGTTGTAACAAAGACTTCTCTTGTTGCACTCCTTTGTTCTACTCTTCTCAAGTCATACACTCCTCTCAGATGCATCCCATACATAGTCTGAAAAGGAATCCGGCTAGTGATTATGTTTGGAGAATCATTATAGGAAAATTTATCCTTGGAAAGCACATGATTCCACTACTTGGGATTTTTTGGCTTAATTTGAGTTGTTGCATAATGTACAGTAGAGCATGATTATATGTATACAAAATGAGTTCTTTAGAAATTAAATAATGCCTCCATTTCTGTAGATCTTGAACCACAATGTAGAACTCCTTGTCATAAGAATTATACTTCCTCCTTGGATCACTTAACTTCTCATTGAAATAGGCTATTGGTTTATCCTCTTGACTTAACACAATCACAATCATTTCTCCAATGACATCACACTTCACTTGGAAAGGATTGTTGAAATATAGGAATACCAACACATGTTGTTTTGTGATCTTTCTCTTTAATAATTGAAATCCCTTTTCTATTTCAACAATCCATTGGAATGGCTATTTATCCTTTTCTATGGTCTCCACATTTGTAGCACTCATCCTACTAGAATTCCTCATGAATTTCCTCTAAAAACTAGCCAAATCATGAAACCTTCTAACTTAAAAAACATTTTTAGGATACGGTCAATCAACAAGAGCTCTAACCTTCTCAGGATCCATTTTCAAACTGTCCTTGGATATTAAAAATCCGAAGTATACAAGTCTTGTTTTAAAAAATGAACATTTCTTTAAATTTATGAGAAATTTCTCTTGTCGCAACTTCTCTAATACACAGCTCAAATGTATCAAGTTATCTTCTTTGGACTAGCTATAAACCAAACTATCATCTAGATATATAGTCACAAATTTTCCTATAAATTCATTTAACACCTCATTTGTCAATATCATAAAGGTTTTAGATGCATTGGAAAACCCAAATGCCATGACTAACCATTCATACAATCCATCATTAGTTCTAAAAGTTCTCTTCCACTCATCACCCTCTCTAATCCTAATCTGATGATACCCACTCTTCAGGTCAAACTTAGAGAAACAACTAGAAACACTCAAATAGTCCAACAAATAATATATGTGTGATAAAGGAAATTGATACATGATTGTGATCTTGTTCCATGTTTTGTAGTCTATACACATGCACCAACCATCATCTTTCTTAGGACTCAACACCATTAGAACTGCACATGGACTAAGGCCCTCTATGATTAGTCCTTTATCTAAAAATTCTTGTACTTTCATTTTGGTTTTTTCACTCTTCTAAGGGGTCATTCGATATGCAGCTTTATGTGGTAGACTTTATCCTAGTATCAAGTCAATATGGTGACTTATGCTCCTTAGAAGTGGAAACTCATTAAGAAGGTCATCCACTACAATATCACTATACTTGTTGAACATTTATTGAATCTCAAAAGGAAAAGCAACCACTGTAGTGGAAGTAAGAATAGCCCTAGATTTATAGACCAAAGAAACATTTGCCTCATTATTGTCCCTTTGCTAAAAAAAAGATTTCCCACTCAACAAAAATGCCTTGGAATTGTTTCTTTTTGAAGTCCCTTCTTCCAGTAAACGAAAGAAAGTATGGTTGATACCATCCTTCTAGAATTTATAATTTTTCTTCTCCCCATCATCCACAACATTTCTAACAAATTATCATGGTCTACCCAATAGAATGTGGCACACATCCATAGACATGATATTACAGAGGACTTTATCCTTATAGTTTCCTATCTGCAACTCTACTTCACATTGTTCATTCACTAACAATTGATGACCCTTTTGAATCCATGACACCATATAAGTTGTTGGATGCTTCATCCTCTTGAAATTCAACTTCTCTACCACTTTTGTAGACACCGAGTTGTATGTGCTGCCACTATCAATCACCATCCTATAACATTCTCCTTGGACTTTGAAAATATTTCTAAACAAATCCATTCTCTCAGATGGTTCAACAACTTCATTCTTTGATTTCAACAACACTTTATTAAGAAATAAAGACTCTCCTGTCTCTGGTACATTTTATGCCTCTTGTACCATTGGTTCCCCTTCTTCTACTAGGGAAATAACAACACTTCTCTTTCTTGCGTCTCTATTTTCTACGCATTCATATGCCATATGTCCAAGCTTGCCACAACTATAGCAACAAATCTCCCTTCCTATACATCTTCCTCATCCTTTGGAAAAGGATCTTTAGACTATGAAGTCTCCCTCTTATTGTCATTATGGAATTGAGCTACTATCTCCTTATTTTTATATTGTAGATCTTCCTCTAGTTGATTGTTGTCCTCTTCCTTTAGTAGTATTTTTCCTTAGCGAGACTGCTTCCTTGCAAGCTCCTCCTTATTATTCAAATCTAACTAGTATGCTTCTTCCACTATTCTAGGTGATAACACATTGATTTCATCTTGGATGTCCAACCTGAGACCATTAATATATCTAGTTATCTTCTCTATGGGCTCCTCTACATATCCAACCCTCATATTCACCTTATAAAACTCTTATCTTTACTCCATCACAATCATCAATCTTTTCCTGAGATTTTGCATGTGCCTGAATAAAGTGAGTTTATAGTACTTTGGAAAGAATTTTCTTTTGAGCTTCGTGACCATTTTTTCCCAACTCTTAATCTTTTGTTTATTTTTCCTTCTTTTCTTAGCCTTTACTCCATCCCACCATAAAGTTGCATGTCTCTTCAATTTGGTGACAAAAAAATTAACTTTCTTCTTCTCATCCATCTCCTTATATTCAAGAAACATATCCATTTCAGTGATCGAGTATATGAGCTCGTTTGGATTCATGCTACCAGTGTAAGAAGATAGATTTTTCTTCACCTTTTCGATAGATCCTAGAATTTCCTTCAATATTTTGGCTTCTACACGATCTTCCAGTGGTTTCTTCCTCTAGAGATTCTTCTTTCTCCTCACTTAAATATCCAGCTTGAGGTTCTCTTTATTTTCTATTTTCCATGACTGCAATTTTTTCTTCCAACCACTGCATAGATCTCATCACTTCAACATTGGTTATCTAGGCCTTTCTCCTCTATGACATCCTTTTTCATCTCATCCAAATATGTGCGCCATGGTCAATAATTATTTTTGGAGTAGATGCATGATCTGATCTAACACCAAATGATGTAGACCTTAACTTTATATACAAGCGCCAACACTTAAACTAGAACCACTGCAACCAACATCTATTATATAGCCACCAAAGCCTCTCTTTCTCTCTCTCTCTCTCTCTCTCTCTCTCTCTCTCTCTCTCTCAATGTGACACCTTATTAGCTGCATCGCTTTAAACTTCCTCCCATTTCCTACAACACGACTGGACCACGAGACCTAGGTCCCTGCCTTAGTGCGCAATTCCTCATCCATTGGGACTAGGGTTGGAATTTCAAAACATATCTACTCGTCAAATTTGCCGGTTTTCAAACCTTCCCACCAATTTTCACAATTTCAGCAAACAATCGTGACAGTTTTACAAAAAAATTGACTATATTTGACGGGAAAATCACCCCATGACGGACAATTTGACCGTCAAATTCCATCCCTGATTGGGACACATCAAGTCGACCTATCCAAAAGTACACAATAATTTTATCTTTTGAATCAGTGATCGGAGAATCCACAGTATGAACATTTTTATACCAACGTTTCAAATCCCAAGTGGGATCCATAATAATTAATATGAATAAAAATAAAATTATATTAAATTAAAAAATTCTAGCCGACAGTGTGTTCTTCCTTAAATTTCTTCCTAATTAGTATTTATTCTGCCTTATTGCTCTTCTTTTATCATCATTCTTCAACCCCGATGATGGATCCCACTTGGGATTTGAAACGTTGGTATAAAAATGTTCATACTGTGGATTCTCCGATCACTGATTCAAAAGACACAAACCACAGATCTCTTAAATCCAAAATTTTATCTTTCTGGAGAGAGACTCCAAGACATAAATATTCACGTTAAATGGCATCCCCTACTTCTGTTAAAGACTGTCCCTGGTGCATTTTAAAAGTACAGATACCTTGTCGTTCGCAGGGGAGTTAATATTTCCTATGCGGACCTCTCGTTAGTATGCACCAATAAAGAAACTCTCTGTCACACTAGTGCTTTATGCATTGGTTGGATTCCATGTTAGCCCAGGTTCTCATCACCCCGATGCTTCACTTACATGCTCCTCCTTTGCTCTTCTCGAGGAAGACCCTTCAGGACATATTACTCGGGAAACTGTTTTTTTGGAGAATAGTTGTTGACAAAAAGTTGATTCCATCTCCCCGAACTCTATCAACAAACAAACTCCCATTAAAAAAAAAAAAAAAAAACGAAGTGTTGCCTCTTCCACTTGTACACTCTGACTCAGCTCTGGTTATTTAGTTCTTAACAGAGGATTATGCAAAGGCCATAGGAATTGAAATATTATCGGGGTAGGACAAACCTTTGCAACAGTTACACTTTATATATATATATATATATATATATATATATATATATATATATATATATATATAGATATAGATATAGATATAGATATAGATATAGATATAGATATAGATATAGATATAGATATAGATATAGATATATTCAAGGATGAAAATAGTATAACTGCAAAACCATTGGTTTAAATTAATTCAATGCACTCTTGCACCCCAAACTCTCTTCTTTTTATTGATTAAAACTTTAAATATATACATATGTTTAGCATCGTTCCAGATCCTTAAAAACAAGATCGGATGAGCCCAAACTTAGCATAATTAAACTAATTACATCTATTATCTAAATCTAATGAATTACATGGCAACAAAATGTAAACTCGATCTTAACAATCAACTCATTGAGGAATCAACTCCTTTGACCTTTTAGTCAACTTGGTTTTATAGATGCTCCTGCATTAAAGAGCCCTTCCCAAACAAAAAATTAGAATCTAACCATATAATAGTGAAAGATGGCCAAAAAGAATTCCATGGACCTCTAGAAATTCTTGATAATATATAAACCTGTGACAGTAGTGACAAACAAGAACCCAAGAAGAAATGGAGAGAGTCAAATCAAAGTAGCATGCAAACAATAATTTGGATGAGTAAAAATTGAGGAAATAACATCTAGAAACATTTAAAAAAATACCTATATCCAAACACATGTACGCAAGAGATACCACACCACCTACGTACCCATGTTCATTCTTTTATTCCTTACAATCTTGAATCAAATTAACACCACTAAGGGGGAGGTTAGGCAAGGAGGAACTCGACATTTCTTGAGTGCATAAAAGGAAACAACAAGGAGCCATACGAGGCTAAGAACAAGGTGACTAAGTGGAGTCGAGACCAAACTGCTAACTTGTAAACAACAATCGCTAAACTTACCATCCAACTCTATAAATATCCACATACCATCCATAAATTTCTTGTTTTTGCCACCCTTATTCATTAATGTGTACATGCTTGGAAATGACAGGGATCCAACATTTTTATTACGAATAATAGGCAAGTGGTGCCCACACCTCCCTCTTGTGGTGCCCACACCTCCCTCTTCTATTCAACTAGGTTAAAATGAGATTTTCTTCATCTCGTTACTTAAAAATTTAAAAATATTTTATTAAAATTTATTTTAGTAAAAATAAATTTAAATTGATCTTAGTAAATATATAATTGAAAAGTGAATTAATTTTATATAGTATAGATATATTATATAAATTTTATAATACCTTTAATATATTTAAAAATATATAAGTTAATTTATTATTTATATGTAAGCATATATCAATTTAGTGTTTGATTTGATTATAATTTTAAAATTAAATTATTATGTTTATTATTAATTTTTTTAATATACATTAATTTTAATTTTAAAATTATAATAAAGATGTATAATCAAATACTAAATATTAAATTTCATTCAAATTTTATATTATTGAAAATATTTAGATATCTATTTTTATTTTTAAAATTTAAAAATTAACCTAATTTTATATTATTAAGATAAATGATGATTTATTATTAATTTTTTTACGCCATAAGAAATATTATTACATTGAACTTATTAAAAGGAAAAAAATTGATAAAAAATAAATTATCAAAATTTTACTGAAAAAACAAATATTATTAAAATAAAAAATAATTCTAGTAAGTTTCATAATGAAAATATGTGTTTTTCTAAATAATTTGAATCCGAAAAATAATAAAATTATTAAAATTCAAAATAGAAATTCTTTAGATATAAATGTAAATTTTATATTTTGCACGCGAGTGCATGGATCAATAGTTGGGGCAGTCGACTGCCACGCACCTCACCAAAGATTGAGGCCCAATTTGTAAAATTTCAAGGAGGTTGTAATGTGAATGTATCTGATGTCAGCTTATCTGACATGTATATATGTACAAAAAAGAGGGCCCATAAATACTTCTTCTGGGAACTAGTCCCTTTCATTTAAAATATATATATATATGAAAAATTTATCACAAAACTAAAACTCAATAAAATTATTATAATCATCCAAAATTTCTCTCAATATTTAAGAAAAATAAAATGATAAAAAACGCTGAAAATTTCCTTACCTTTTTAAATTCTTATAAATCAATTTCATCCCAATCAATAAATGTTAATCACAAGATATCATCACCTTCATAACTTAGATATGAGTGTAAATCCTTCATCATGTGTTTCGATTACGCTGGAATTCAGTGCAGGTTATAAATTTTCGTATATATTATCACCATGCATTCTTTCTACAGTGGCCAATATATTGTTTCTGGAGTCCCCTGCTGGTGTTGGATTCTCTTATTCAAACAGGAGCCCTGATTATGAAGAGAGTGGTGATAAACGAACAGGTAATTTGTGAAGTGTTTAGTCTTGTAGAAATTTATGTCAGGAATAGAAAAACCCTAAGTAGTAGCATACATTTAAACATATGGCCTTTGTTTCTTTTCCAGCTAAAGACGCGTATGCATTCCTGGTGAACTGGTTCAACAGGTTTACAGAGTATAGATTTCGAGATTTCTACATAGCAGGCGAAAGTTATGCTGGTAATGATACATAATACAATGTTCTTTTATCCAATGGTTTCCACTGGGCTTTGCAAGATTATAAAGACATTATGGAAATTCTCAAAATGGCCATATCTTTAGAGATCTAATTTTTTTTCTTTCAAAAATGATATGTAACGAGTCAAATTATGTGAGGATTGTATATGGCTAGTCTTTATGCGAGGATTGCATATTAAACAAAGTTGTCCTTGAATTTGTCTGAAAACTGTGATAGTCTTTCTTTTTATTAAACATATCTCTCTTGAAATCTTATGAAAGCTGTGACATTCTGAATAAATGCAACTGTGATACTCATTCTCTTTATTAAACACAACTCTCTTGAAATCTTCTGAAAGCGGTGATATTCTGAATAAATGCAAGACTCGTTAGATGTATAGAGAAATACTGAGATTTTCGTGAGAGTGTTAACGCCGAGTATCGGAGCATGACTGTAGGACATTACATTCCAGAGTTGGCTGCAACAATTTTACATCACCAAAGGTTGTCGCAGGCATCTTTCATTAATTTCAAAGGAGTAATGGTGAGTTCAAAACAGAGTTTTTCAGATACAATTTCATTAGTTTCAGATATAGAATACACGAGGCAAAAATATTGAGTGGTAGGACAAATCAGTTGAAATTTTCCATTACATCAAAAACAAATTAATAAACTTCCAAATCTAATTAGTTTACTAGGAGGTCAGTAATATGTTTCAAGGGTGGCAATTAGCTCACGTAATTGATTAGCAATGAATAATAAAGATTTTAATATCATATTAAGGTTTTAGGTTACACCACATTATTATGTAGGTGAGGTGAGTAATAAACTTCCAATTCTAATTAGTTTACTAGGAGGTTAGTAATATGTTTCAAGGGTGGCCATTAGTTCAGGTACTTGATTAGCAAGGAATAGTAAAGATTTTAATATCATATTGAGGTTTTTGATTACACTATATTATTGATGTTTACATTAATATCATATTGAGGTTTTTGATTACACTATATTATTGAGGTTTACATTATTGAGCTTTTCCATTACGCCACATTTTTAGTTATTAGTAAACTTCCAAATACTTACAAATGGACCATTAACCACCTTAAATGATACCCAAGGCAAATAATAAAATGGACCATTAACCACCTTAAATGATACCCAAGACAAATAATATGATAGTTACTGTAACAATAAAGAAGCGCATTTCCAACCACAGCAATAAAATTAAAATTTACAACTATGTTAAAATCCATCGTACAAGTCCAGAATTTTTGAAACTAGAGTATACAATCAATTTCAAGTTTACTCAAACGTCTTAGAGAGTTGAGCCTTTAACCTGTTGATCTCTTCCATGCTTTTGCTTGCAATAAGCATATCGTCAACATATAAAGCTGAGATAATTAATATGCCATTGAAACTTTTGAAGTATACACAATGATCATACTCACTTCTTATAAAGTTTTGGCTCATCATGAAGGAATCAAACTTCTTATACCATTGTCTGGGACACTGCCTCAGACCATACAATGACTTCTTGAGCTTGCAAACTAATCTTCTATTGCGACCTTGTACAAAACCTTCTGGTTGTGCCATATATATCTCTTCATTCAAATCACTATGTAGAAAAGTTGTTTTAACATCTAATTGTTCGAACTCAATATTAAGTAACGCAGTTAGTGCCAACACAGTACGAATAGAAACAAGTTTTACAGCTGGAGAAAAAAATCTCATGAAAGTATATACCTTCAACCTGAGAATACCCTTTTGCTACCGGTCTCGCCTTATACCTTTCGATACTTTCATCAACTTTCTGTTTCAGTTTGAAGACGCACTTGCATCCAACAACACTTCTCCCTTCAAGAAGCTGTACAAGATCCTAGGTATTATTCTTGGCTAAGGAATCCATTTCTTCTTCCATAGTCATTTTCCATTTTTCACTATCTGTATCATCTACTGCTTCCTGATAACAAGAAGGTTCCCTATCATTAGTAATCAAAGCAAAAGATGAAGCATAACCTTCATACCTTTTGGGAGTTTTCCTTTCCCTTGTAGACCTTCTTAGACCGACTGGTTGCTGAACTGGTTCAGAAGCTTCAACGGCTTCCTTTGTGTCTTCAACACCTTTTTCTCTAGAAGTCTCTCCTTCCTTTCGACTATCACTGAAAGGTCTAGCCTCCAACTGAACTCGTTGATTTGGCAATACCCATTCCTGTTCAATTCTTTCAACATTTGATTTTAAAAGAGAGGATTCATCAAATGTTACATCTCTACTAATGACTATCTTCCACAATGTAGGATCCCACAACCTATATCCTTTCATTGCATAGTCATACCCAACAAAGACATAACATTTCGACTTTGGATCTAATTTTGAATGCTGATTTTTTGAAATAAGAGAATAAGCATCACAGCCAAATATCCTCAAATGTGAATAGTCACATGACTAACCTGTCCAAACTTCTTCAGGAATTTTACAATCAATTGCTACTGAAAGTGATCTGTTAACTAAATAACAAGTATACTTAGACACTGCTTCTGCCCACAACTCCTTTTGCAAGTTAGCATTACTGATCATACTTCTGACTCTTTCCATAAGAGTCTGATTCATACGCTCAACAACACCATTTTGCTGAGTATAAACAACAGTTTTGTGTCTAATAATTCCCTCATCCTTACAGTATTGTTCAAATTCAACTGAAGTGAACTCACAACCATTGTCACTGCTTAAACATTTAATAGATTTGTCTGTCCTTTTCTCTACCGTTGCTTTAAATTGTTTAAAGACATTGAATACATCAGCTTTCTTTTTTAGCATAAAGACCCAAAATTTATGGGGAAAATCATCAATAAACGTCAAAAAATATAGAGCACCTCCATATGACACAACAAGGGATGGTCCCCACAGATCAAAATGAATATAGTCTAAAACATCTTTACTATTATGATTTCCAAATTTAAATCTCTGTTTTTTCCATACACACAATGTTTACAGAAATCTAACTTCAAAGATTTTAGATCGGGAAGAGATTTACGTTTCATCAGTATCTAAAGACCTTTCTCGCTCATATGACCCAATCGTTGATGCCACAGACGAGTCCCTCCTTCTTCCTTTTCTGATGCAATCGCTGCTTCACTGACCTAAGTACTGCCTTTTAACCTGTAAATATTTCTGACCTTTTCTGCTTTCATAACCACTAGGGCTCCTTTAAAGACTATCAAGATGCCATCCTAACCTATAAACTTATAACCATCTGAATCCAACACTCCCAAAGAAATCAAAATTTTCTTCAAATCAGGTACATGTCTAACACTAGTTAATGTTCTAACTATGTTATCATACATTTTAATCCTGATATCTCCCATCCCAATAGTCTAACATGACACATTATTACCCATAAACACAGAACTACCATTTACATGTTTATACGAAGTAAACCAATTTCTATGTGGGCACATGTGATGAAAAGCACCAGAGTCTAACAGCCAACAATTTAAACCCTGAGAGACATTACATTCAGGTGAAGTTCAATCTATCATATATAATTCTTCAACAGATAAAACTTCATCTATCATACCTGAATCGACCTGATTCGCTTCCTTCTTCGGGTTAACGGATTCCTTTCATTTCCAATAGTATTTCTTCAAGTGTCCAATTTTATTGCATTGCCAACATTTTGCCTTACACTTCTTACCCTTCGATTTCGATCTGGAAGACCCCATTGGTTTTTCTCCCCTTTCCTTTGAGTGTCTTCTAGCTACCATGGCTTCTGATGCAGCTGTTTCAGTACTGGATTTCCTTCGCACTTCTTCAAACAGGAGATCTCCCACCACTGATTCAAACTTCAAAGAATTAGCAGTGCTCAAACTGATTGAAGTTACGAAGTGATCCCATGATTCGGGCAGAGAACACAACAAGGTTATGGCTTTAACTTCTTCATGTATTTTAACTTCCATATCTGTTAATTGACATATAAGTGTATTAAAAACAATCAAATGTTCTACAACGTTTGAACCTTCTTTCATTTGAAGACTACATAACTGTCTTTTTAGATAAATTATGTTGGTTAATGACTTTGTCATATAGATTTTTTCCAGTTTTCCCCACAATCCTGAAGCCTTAGTCTCTTCAACAATATTGAATAGAACTTCATTCGACCGGCATAACTGGATGGTACTGAGAGCTCGGGCATCCAAGTCGTCCCAGTCTGAAGTAGTCATGATTGCAGGTTTCTTAATTGCCCCATCCAATGCCTTATGCAACCCTTGTTGCACAAGTAGATCCCTAATTTTCAGTTTCCAAAGAGAAAAATTGCTCTTTCCAGTGAATTTCTCCACCTCGAATTTTGCATTTGACATCTTGGCCATTTTTCTAGGGTTTCAATCTAGGGTTTTGTTTCCTTTAAAAAAACGAAAAAAAAACTTTAATTCCCTTCTTTAAAACACCCCTTCAATAGTTTTTTTTCCTTTTTATTCTTCAAATCAATGAAAAAACTTTGTTTTTTCTTTCTTAAGAAAAAAACTATTTTCTGAAAAACCTTTCAACAATTTTATTCTTCAAATTAATGAAAAACTTTGTTTTTCTTTCTTCAACAAAAAAAATTGATTTCTGGAAACAAAATTCCACTGGTTTTTGCCCAAATTAAAAATTTCTGAAGAATATTTTATTTTTCACAAATACCCGGAATCAGATAGTAGATGGCTCTGGCAATTGGCTCCCTCTCTGCTCCTCTCTGCTCCAGCACGCACCATGCAGGGGCACAAGTTCGATGGTTCCACGCAAAACACAGACCACCACATTTCGATGGGTCTCTGGCTAGCAACACGCAGAGGGCAATGGCATTATGGCAGTGTGCAGTCAACACAACTTCCTTGCACGACTCAGGCACCTTCACGCTCGCAGTGTCCTTTCTGCTCCAGCACACAGACAACACTGGAGTTTGGTCTTCACGGCTTCACGCAGAGGGTTTTGGTCATGCAGGCCACCCTTCCTTTCTTACACGTGCTCCTCACACAGGCAGATGAGTGGGCAAGGGATTGACACTCCAGCACGCAGACAACACTGGAGTCTGGTCTTCACGACCTCCCTTCACACTAGACGCAGGCACACAGGCAGTGTCCTTTACTGCAAACGAACTCTGCAAACATAGTCGAGTTTCTACTCTGCCTATCTCCCTCTACGAACGCTGATCATAGTCGGGGTTCTGCACCGCCTATCTCCCTCTACAAACGCTGATCACGCCAGTCTCGAGAAGCAAGGGTACTGCCAGGTCTCTCCTCGGGTCTCCACTTAAGTTGAAATGCTCAACTACTCCCTCGGATCTCAACGCCTGCTTCACGAAAACATTTGGGCATTTTTTTTTATAATCAATTTGGCTCTTGTACTAGTTGTTGTTCGAAGACGGAAATAATGAGAAAAGAAACTACACACATTCAGTTATACATTGACCAAGAAAAGAAACTGAAACCAAACACACGCATAAACACATAAGATTTACATGGTAAAACCTTGACAGGGTGTCAAGGAAACATCCACGGAGCAAGGGATTGGAATCTCTATTAATTCAACAATGATTCTCCACAATTACATTTCTCAGGCGCTCACTAGTTTTATACCAACCGCCTCCGTTACATAACTACCATTTCGGTATAGAACTAACTAGTTACATTTTACCCAAAATTACATAATTCGTTGTCAAACTAACAAAATTTTCAGTTAAATATTTTCAACTTTTAAGAGTGTTTGTGTATGTAGGTTGCATAAATATAAATAACATACTACCAATCAAAGAACGAATGTGAACGTTTTTATTTTGGGCCAAATAAGAGGAAACTCCATTTTCTTTTAACAGTTAGATGGTTGACTTGGCACAAGAAAACAAAAAAAAATGATTGCGACCTGAGATTCGTTCTGAAATTCATACCACTTCCAGTGCGCAATTTCGAGAAGAAAATTTTAAATGGGAGTGATTAAACAACATTGCTTCATTATTTTCAATTCAAGGAAACTTGCTATTTCACTTCAACAACAATTGCCTTCATTCTTCACCTTTGTCCATTTAATGAAACACTTTATATCAAATTCACTAATTTTGGCACTCAAACAACAGTTCCATTCGCAACTAAACTAGACATGAGTGTTGTCACAAAAGTTCTTATCAACAAATGGGGTTTAACATGGTAAGATATCACCGTAAAATTATTGTTTCACTCAAAAAAAAAGGAGTTGTCTTTAGTGCGACTTTTTGGAGATTCCGGGGACGGAATTCGGCAGAAAAAATTGAGGTTAAATCTTGATTTGTATTATTTAAAATGGTTTTTTAACTACATATTTGGATTCAGCACCTGAAAAACCCTTGGGACGCTTTGATTTTGCAGAAATTAGCTATCAAACTTGCGATTTCAATAAATTGCTGCCGGATTTTGACCGGAAAAACCCATTGGAAAAGCTTCCAAAAAGTCTCTTTAAAGACAACTCCAAAAAAACAGGTCATTACCTTGGAGCGAAAATCAACAATTAATTACAGTGATTACTTCTATAGGTTGATCTTTCCACCAAATCTCAAGGCGATTTCGCAGAATGCGTAACTCTTCCAAAAGTTTGTTGCTAATGGAATGGCGTGCTCTCTCTGCCCGCCCATAAAATCAATGGAATTACGCTTCTTAATCGAACTGGAAACCCGTTTTCTTCAATGTACTGGCATTCGTTGTCTTGGTTCGATAACATCAATCACCGCGCTTCACGGTCACCGGTCTCCTCCACCTTTCGTTTGAATAATTCAATAACCAACACGCATAGCAAGGATTAAAAGAGAAGCTCGTTCTGGCACAATACGTCCGTTGAGAATCTCCTCGAAGATCTCCTGCCCAATGCTCAGGATGAGCACAAAACTAGTCGCACAATTTAATTAATATGGTGGAACCCGCTACTCGCTGGGATACCACTATAAGACACATAAACTAGAAACCAAATACAAATTATATTAAATTTGATCCCAAAGAATAATGTAAATAGAATAATGTACCTAATGTACATATGTGAAAAGATTGATTTGGTTTCTAAGCCTTCTTAGCCTCTTATAACCACTCACCATAATATAAATTAACCCAATCTTTTTAAATTCTTATAACCACACATCATATTATAAACTAACCCAATCTCTTATAACCACACACCATAATATAAACTAACCCAATCCCAATCATGCACTTGGGCATTTACCTCGCGGTTGGGACGGACGGCTTGCCACCTCCCATCCGGGTTCAAACCCCTCGTTGCATGTATCCTGTTGCTCCGGCAGCTTATATGTTGATCAATGTTGCTCCTGCAGCATATTTATTGTGCAAATCATGCTTTTGTAAATATATACATTGCGAATTCAATCTCGCTTCTGTAAATATATGTAAATTGTGAATCTCGGGTTAAAACAGCTTCTTCTAGAGAGACTCACCCACCCGCATTAAAAAAAGCTGTCTAATCATTGTGACAATACTAACATATTCCGTTCTCCTAATAATAAAGCTAAATTGACTTTGCAGGGCAAAAAAAAATTGCAATACGGATTAGATTAATATCACAATGGTGATCCGATATGTCACATTCCGTTCTCCTAATAATAAAGCTAAATTGACTTTGCATGGCCAAAAAAAATTGCAATACGGACTAGATTAATATCACGATGCTGATCCACTATGTCACTGTTGTGGGAGTGACATAATAAACACTCCTATAAAAATAAGAATAATAATTTTGTTTTGATGAGAGAAAGGGAATTAATTGGAAAGGTCAAACTTGCAGGTTAATCTCCCTTGGACGTTGCAACCATCCTGTTAAACCTGCACAACAACTCTAAATAATACACCCATTTCAGTACCTAACCCTCGTGTAGATGAAATAATTATTTCGTTTGTTTTGTTGGGCCAAAGGGAATTAATTCGAAAGGTCAAACTTTGTCATTCTCTCCGCTACTTTTGTTTGTTTGTTTTGTTGCGCAAAAGGGAATCAATTAGGAAAGTCAAACTTTCATGTTCTATTTGTTTATTTTGTCTGTGAAACGGAAATAATTAGAAAGGTCAAACTTGCAGGTTGATCGCTGTCGTATTTTTGTCTGTTTGTTTTGTTGCGAGAAAGGGAATCAATTGAGAAAGGCCAAACTTCATGTTCATCGTTTGTATTTTGTATTTTTGTTTGTTAGTTAGTTTTTATTGGTTGCTTTCAAAATTTTGCAAATTTTAGTAAGATTTTGATAAAATTTAATTGGGATTTTTGTAAATTTAAATTACATTTGTTTGGCAGGGATTTTGTTTTCTGAAACAGAATTAATTAGAAATTTGAAACTTGCTTGTTAATAGCTTGTAAATCTGTTTGTTTGTTTTGTTGTGAGAAAAAAGAATTAATTGGAAAGGTCAAACTTGCTTCTTAATGGCTTGTACTTATGTTTGTTTGTTTTGTTGTGAAAAAATGAATTAATTGAGAAAGGTCAAACTTGCATGTTAATGGTTTTCATATTTTGTATTTCAGTTGATTAGTTTTTGGTTTTTTCTCTGAAAATTATGGAAATTTTGGCAAGATTTTAATAAAATCTCGGAGGGATTTTTGTAAATCTAGGTTAATTGTCAAACTTCAATATTTTGGGTGCTCGAAAAGTTTTTGATGGTGTTAAATCCATTTCCATCCTAATTCAAATACTTGTACTGTAAAAAAAATTACCCTATCCCTTTTAATCATCTAAACAATTCATTCGCCTCCCTTCTTGGTTTGTTTTTCCCCTCCCTTCCTCGTTTATTTTGTTGCAAGAAAGAGAATTATTTAGAAAGCTCAAACTTGCATGTTAATCGCTCTCGTACTTCTGTTAGATTGTTCCTGTTAGATTGTTTCGGTGGGCAAAAGGGAATTAATTGCAATGGTCAAAATTGCATGTTAATCGCTCTCGTACTTCAGTTATTTTGTTTCGGTGGGCGAAACCGAATTAATTGCAATGGTCAAACTTGCATGTTAATCTCTGTCGGACTTTCGCGACGACCATGTTGGGCAGGCATGCACACCCTCCAGCTATAAATGATACATCTCATTTCAGGAAATGTTGAAATCGTAAGTTCTGCAGCCGTTTCCATAGTTGTTTTCGCCAAAGATGGGGATAGTATTGGCAGTTGACTTCTTAATCTTCTATGTCATTTTGCACACGGCAATTGCTTCCGCTCATCAGAGGTTTACTCAAGGAGACGCACTGCGTTCGCGGCTTAATGATCGAAGATATAGGGGCCATAACGTACAGACTACAGAATGGGATTTCGATGACGCCCTCATTAGTTTTAAGAATGATTCCGAATATTTGACAGATACAGAAGAGGGTCACCTGCAAGAAGTCCATTATCTCCCCCATGGCCTCCCGGGACAGCCAGAAGGCATCAAATTTAGACAATACTCAGGATATGTAACAGTTGACGCCAATGCAGGCAGAGCGCTTTTCTATTATTTCACGGAGGCCGTACGCGATGCCTCAAAGCAGCCCCTTGTTCTCTGGCTTAATGGCGGTGAATTCATTTTAATATTGGCTCTTTTTTTTACTTTTGATCTGGTTTTCTATTGTCCACTTTTCGTCCTGACTCACAAACAGGTAATCCCAACGCAGGGCCTGGATGTTCGTCATTTGGATATGGAGCAATGTCGGAACTAGGACCCTTTCGCGTAAACCCAGATGGAAAAACGCTTCACTTCAATCGCTACGCATGGAACCAAGGCTAGTATGGAATTTTTCGGTGCTGTTTCTTCTATTTTTTCAGAGGAAAGAAACACTTATTATCATTATAAAATAAAAAGAGAACCTATAATTTCATAGGTCCATATTTCCATGGTATTTTTCTACCCAGCCCATATAAATATAAGTTTATTTATCCTATCTACTGCGTTTATATCTTCTATATAGTTTTGCATGCTAGTCTTCCATCATCTCTGGAGGTCCTTGTATTTCACATTTATATTCTTTGGTCTAAGTTATTCATCCAGACTAAAAAATTGGATACCCCTTCTTTATAGACAAAAGGAAAGCACAGAAATCTCTTACTCACAGAAAGTGACACTGTGATTCTTAATTTTGACATGATTACAAAAGGAAAACACAAAATTCTCTTGTATAAAAGTGACACTGTCATTTTTATTTTTGACAAGATTTTAAAAATTTGAATTAATTTTTTTTATCAGGAATTTTTTTTAATTTTTTTGGACAAAAAAATCAACAGTCATATTCTGTGTTCTCTGTAGATAGATCAAATTCTGTTCTCTGTAGATATGATCAAATTGGATAGGCTGGAAAAAAAAATTACCAACGTCCTTATGCGATTCATCTGATTAGATAAAATAAGTTAGATAAAATAGGTAGATTGAAATAATTATGCTCTTTGACCCAATTTATTGGTGCTGTTTCTAATATACAATACATTATCATAGGATAATTATTCAGGCATAGAGTGCGAGGATAATCTACAGCATAGTTACCAAGTTCGAATTCGAATTCGAATTCGATTCGGTACGGAAAAAATTCGGTTACTTAAAATTTAATACGGTATAACTTTGAAAACAACAAAAACTCTTTTAAAACGGTTTCAATTATAAATATTGCAGATAAAATTATATAGTTTTATATTTAAAATAGCAAGTAAAATAGTAAGTTTTAAGAATTTTTGTATTGATTCATTCACCCACTTGCACCACAAATTATGACATTAATATAAAGTGAATTTTCAAGAAATAATATATTACAATGAATCACATAAATTCCACATTATTAAGTATTTTATGGTCACAATGAAATGGTATATTAAGTGTGTACAAACAGTGTTTAAAAATATACGCTTATATTATCATTATTTATTTTTCAAACCAAACTCACGTCTAATTTATAAAGTATAGTAACAAAGTCTATTATTTAGTATAATACAAAATGTTAATCTGTATAATTGAATACTTAATACTTACTCAAAATAATAAAAAATGTTAATATGTATACTTTAATACTTACTCAAAATCTTAATTAAGAAAATCCACTTTAAAAGAAATTCCATTTACTAATATAATTGAGATAGTATTTCTGCTTTTTACTAATATAATTCATGCAATATTTCTATTTTTAAAATATATTTGTTTAAATTTAATAAACTTACAAATTTCCAAATTATATATATCATATATATTTTTTGCTTTACTCTATAAACACATAATTATCGTAAAAATTATAGATTTTTACATATTTCATTAAAAACTTGCTAAATTTACTATAAATTTCTTATTACAAAAACTTGTTAAATTTACTGTAAATTTCTTATTGCATAAACTGACAAGTAACCTTATCATTTATTAACCATATTCTCATGCTATTTCCTAAATTTAAAAAAGGTTTTGAACTGTAAATTGAAAACTAGAGTTTGGATTAGAAAGGTACAATAACATTAGCTCATTAAACCAAAATTGCATGTAAAAAGTTCTTTGGATAAGGCCTTTCACGAAATTATGAAAGTGCGGTCTAAGAATCAGTCTAAGAATATAATAGCAATGTCCGCGGTAATTCCTCGACTTTCCCACTCTCGTCAGTCTGAAGTCTTTTCTGATCCCTCTTCAATGCCTATAATTTGAGAGATAACAGGAAAGCGTTCTGTCGAATTCGAGGATGCGACACAAATAATGACTCTCTTCGCCGGGGTGTTAGCGGGTTAGGTAGCTGTAATGTTTTTGATATTCGGTGGAAGGCAGACTGAAACTCTGCCCCAACCAAGTGAAACCAAGGCTAACGGTCTGGAAGAGTTCACGACCTGATCTATGGAGGTGTTAACCCTCGGAGGACGGCTAAGAATGTCCCTTATGAAAAGGAGCGGACCGATGGCTTTTCAAGCAAGAGGCGTGGATTATTAATCCGTGAACGTAATATTCAGTGAACCGAATCGAACCCAAATTTTCGAATTCATTCGCAAATCGAATCGAACCAACGAATTTTCGAATTTTTTTCGGCAGTACGGCCGAATTTGGTAACTATGATCTACAGTGTTTTCTACCGTCTGTCCACATTTGAAATCTGAAAAAAGATCTCCGAACATGGATAATTTTCAATCAATAAGAATGACGAGTATTATGTGTTATTTTCCCAATTTTATTTTTAAAAAATTGAGTAAGAAGAATCTTAAGCATAATCATAATTATTTATATTTGATGTATATTTGGTTAATTTTGTTTTTTTTCTTAATTTAGTGATATTTTTAATAGTAGGGATATCATAGAAACAGTATAATAGGAGATTTTGAATCTAAAAAGATTATAATAGTAATATACAATGATAAGTTTATGTTAGTTGTTTCTTTTCAAAGATCAAATTCTATTATTAAAAAGATCAGAAACTATTTTAATTGGTTTTATAAGAAACTGATTAATAACATACTATGTATAGTTATCTGAATAAACCAGAAAATAGATAGCATCTTTGATGCATAACAAGACTATAAGCTAGTAAAACCATATCGAGACAAAGTAGAAGCCTCTATTGGAGGGGCTTGTAGCTTGTCTGTAGGTTGTCTCTAGGTCTTCTGTCACTAGCTAGAGTTACTTCTATGTGGGCCAATTGTTCATAGATATCTCTATGTTGTATCTATATCTCATCCAAATATAATAAAACCTCCTGGTTGGCTTTTTTATTCTCTCATGGAGAATCCTACCAAGTAGTGATTTCATGTGCCAATATAGGCCAATGGTGTGTAAGTCTTGTTTTGGCACCCTCGAGTGTGCCTTCTCTCTGGTAGCCAGTTTGCCAAGGATGTTAAAACTTCATTGTTCATGTGTTGAGAATGATCCATTATAATAAATTCAAGATGAAACTAAGATCCATTATCAATCATAATCTTCTTGAATTTATGATGCAGTGTTGGCATGATAATGTCGGACCAAAGACTAAGCCCACAAATGGGCTTGAGAACTAACCAGACTATCATGGTTATTGTAGCCCTTGTGGTAGCGAGAAAGTTGTCATGTCATGGATGTCGATCCAAGGGGGAAGTTGGACTAAAGAGAGGCTGCACAAGAAGAGGCAGGACTAAGAGAATGGGGGTAGATGGCGCTCCATAGGGGTGAGAGGTTTGAATATTGGAGTAGTTAGTAAAATCAAGGAAGAGAAGAACCATGAGGCCACATAAAGGGTGGTGTAGGCCTGAATTTTATATAAAAAGAAAAATTATATAAACCCCAACACTTAAACTAGAACCACCCCAGCTGATATATTCTATTATATAGCCCTCGAAGCCAAATATATATATATTCAAAAAGAAGAGGGGTTTACCTTTTAATAAAAAAACCATTGGCTCAAGCCTTTTATCATAGCCATGAAGACCAAACATGCATATATCATATATTAGTGCGACACCTCTTCTATTATATATCCCTCGGAGCCAAATATATATATATATATATATATATATATTCAAAAAGAGGAGAGGCTTACCTTTTAATAAAAACCACTGGCTCAAGCCTTTTATCATAGCCATGAAGACCAAGCATGCATATATCATATATTAGCGCAGCACCTTATTAGCTCCATTGCTTTAAACTTTCCTCCTGTTTCCCGTGATATGACTCAACCATGAGACCTGGGTCCCTATCTTTGTGCGCAATTCATCATCTTCCGAGACAAGTCACCCCGACGTTACATCACCCTGGCCTATCAAAAAGTGCGCAATAACTTTACCTTATGGGAGACAGACTCTAGGACCTAAATATTCACATTAAATATTGTCCTTGCCTTCTGTCAAATATTGTACCTTATTGTTCTTAAAAGTACACATGCGCCATCCTTCCTGGAGGAGTTAGTATTTCCTTCGCATGCCCCTCATTAGTTATGTGCCAATAAAGAAACTTTGTGTCACCCCAATGCTTTATTCGTTGGATGGATTTCACATTAGCCCGGGTCCTTGCCACCGAATCACTTCCTTTATGTGCTTCTCGTTTGATCTTCCTGACAAGACCCTTTGAGACATGTCACCCTAAAAATTTCCTTTTAACGAATACTTATTGATTGAAAATTGATATCATCTCCCCGGGCTTTGTCAACAGACAAACTCTTGTCCAAAAAAGAACTAAAGTAAGTTTTGTCTCTTCTTCTTGTACACTCCGGCTCAGCTCCAGCTACTAGGTTCTTAATGAAGGATTATGTGAAGGCCATTATGTTGGTTTGGGCACCTCTATCTTTGATTACAAGAATTCAAATAAAACCGGGGTGTAACACAGACCTATGAAACACTTACACTATATATATATGCAAGGATGAAAACAATATAATTGCAGAAGGACATGTTTAAATTAATTCAATCCATTCTCACACACCACACTCTCTGCTCTTCTATTAATTAATACTTTAAATATATACATATGTTTGGCATCGTTCCAAATCCTCGAAAATAGGATTGGATGAGCCCAAACTTGGCATCATTGAACTAATTACAACAAATAGATAAATTTAATGAATTACATAGCAACCAAAAACAAACTCTATCATAACAATCCATTTATTGAGGAACCAATTCCTCTGGTAAAAAATTTTGACCTCTCAATCAAATTGGTTTTACAGATGCCCCTCCATCATACTCCCACATAACAAAAAAACTCCATGGGATCTTGCTCATGAGGTATCCAACAGTTCTACCACTTTCCTATACTAATGTGGAAGTCATCAAATTTGCATAACCTACTCGATGGTACTTCCATTTCACAAAATACTTGTAGTATTCCTTTCGTGTCGTCTTCTTAATTAGTATTTTGTCTAAAATCCTCTCTAGTTGTAAAGGCACTATTGTTGGTAATTGTTTCTTCCATTGAATTTGTGAGTGTCCAATGTCAACTACTATTTGCACCTCTTCTCATGGATGATACTTATATATGTCTACCACATTGAAGATGGGAGATATGTCAATCCCTAGCGACAACTCTATCTCATAAGAATTAGCTGGAAATTTCCAAAGGATTTTACAAGGACCAATTTTCTTTAATTTCAGTTTATCGTATTCTCCTTTAGGAAATGTTTCTTCCCTTAAATGTGCCAATACTAAGTCTCCACTTCAAAGATCTATTCTTTCCTCTTGAGACCTGCTCTAGACTTATATTTGAGATTTCTTTCTTGTAGTCAGTGTTTACTTTCTCATGGATCTCCTGTATAGCTGTAACAATGTCTTCTCTTGTTGCACTTCTTTGTTCTACTCTTCTCAAGTCATGCACTCCTCCGAGATGCATCCCATGCATAATATTTAAAGGAATCCAACTAGTGATTATGGTATTGGAGAATCATTATAGGAAAATTTAGCCTCGATTCCACTGCTTGGGATGGTCTCCAACCAGGCTCCTCAAGATATTCTCCAAACTCCCATTAACTACCTTGGTCTATTCATCAGTTTGAGGATGATATGCTTAATCAAAGCTCAATTTTGTCCTTAATTTCTTCCACAAATTTCTCTAGAAATACACAAAGAATCTAGTAACGCTATCTGACACAATGCTCTTGTGCACTCCATGTAATCTCACTACTTGTCTGAAGAACAAGTTAGTAACATGGGTAGTATCATTGGTTTTAAAACAAGTAATGGAATGGGCCATTTTTGAAAGTCAATAGACTACCACAAAGATTGCATCATTACCCTTTTGAGTTTTTGGGAAAGAAAATACGAAGTCCATGCTTACTGAATACCATGGTTTATCTGGAATTGGTAATGATGTATACAAACTTGTATTTCGGCTCTTCTCCCCATCATGTAGAACATCTCTATCAAACTATCATGGTCTATCCAATAGAATGTGGCACACATCCATGGGCATGATATCACAGAGGACTTTATCCTTATAGTTTCCTATGTACAACTCCACTTCACACTGTTCATTCACCAACAGTTGATGACCCTTTTGAATCCATGATACCTTATAAGGTGTTGGATGCTTCATCCTCTTTAAATTTAACTTCTCTACCACATATGTAAACACCAAGTTGTCTTTGTTGCCACTATCAGTCACCATCTTGCAACATTTTTCTTCGACATTGAAAATAGTTAGAAACAAAGTCATTCTCTAAGATGGTTCAACAACTTCTTTCTTTGATTTCAAGAACACTTTCTTCAGTAATAGAGACTCTCCTGTCTTTGGTACATTTTTTGCCTCTTGTACCTTTGGTTCCCCTTCTTATACTATGGAAACAACAACAGTTCCCTGGCTTGCATCGTTGATTTCTACACATTCATATGTCATATGTCCAAGCTTGCGACACCTATAGCAGCAAATATCTCTTCCTCTACCTCTTCCTCATCCTCTAGAAAAGGATCTTTGGCCTATGAAGTCTCCCTCTTACTGTCATTGTGGAATTGAGATACTATCTCCTTATTTTTATGTTGTAGACCTTCCTCTAGTTGATTGTTGTCCTCTTCCTCTAGTAGTAGTTTTTCCTTGGAAAGAATTCGTCAAATATAATGGGTATGCTTCTTCCACTATTTTGGGTGATAGCACACTGATTTCACCTTGGATGTTCAGCCTGAGACCATTAATGTATCTAGTTATATTCTGCTTGGGCTCCTCCACATATCCAACCTTGATATTCACCTTATAGAACTCTTATGTGTACTACATAATAATCATCAATCTCTACATCAAATTTTGCATGTGCTTGAATAAAGAGAGTTGATAGTACTTTGGCAAGAATTTTCCTTTGAGCTTTGCAACCATTTTTTCCCAACTCTTAATCTTTTTCTTATTTTTCCTTGTTTGTTCAACATTTACGCCATCCCACCACAAAGTTTCATGTCTCTTCAATTTGGTGACAATAAACTTAACTTTATTCTTCTTATCCATCTCCTCATATACGAAAAACTTATCCATATTAGTGATCGAGTATATGAGCTCCTCTAGATTCATGCTACCAGTGTAAGAAGATAGATTTTTCTTCACCTTTTTGATAGATTCTAGAACTGCCTTTAATGTTTTGTCTTCTACAGGATCTTCAATTGCTTCTTCCTCCGGAGATTCTTCTTCCTCCTCACTTGCATCTCCAACTTCAGGTTATCTTTAGTTGCTAGTTTCCATGACTGCAATTTTTTCTTCCAATTGTTGCATAGCTCTCATCACTTTAGCATTGGCTATCTAGGCCTTTCTCCTCTCTGAACTCCTTTTGCATCTCGTCCAAATCTGCACGCCATGGTCAACAAATTGTTTTTGGAATAAATGAAGGATTTGCTCTAATACCAACTGATAGAGACCATATATATATATATATATAAGTGCCCCAACACTTAAACTAGAACCACCATAACCAACATGTTCTATTAATAGACACCTTATTAGCTCCCTCATTAGTTTCATGCAATACAACCAGACCACGAGACTTGGGTCACTCTCTTGGTGCGCAATAAAGTTCATGTTAGCTATGTTAGTTGATTCTTTTGAAAAGTCAATCCTATCATTAAAAAGACTAGAAACTATTTTAATTGGTCTTATAAGAAACCAATTAATAACATATTATGTATAGCAATTTGAATAAACCAGAAAATATAGAGTATCCTTGATGCATAATAAGACTGTAAGCTAGTAAAACCATATCAAGACAAAGTAGAAGCCTCTATTGGAGGGGCTTGTATGTTATCTAGAAGTCCTCTGTCACTAGCTAGAGTTACTTCTATGTGGGTTAATTGTTCAACGATATCTCTATGTTGTATCTATATCTCATCCAAATATAATAAAACCTCTTGGTTGGCCTTTTTGTTCTCTCATGGAGAATCCTACCAAGTAGTGATTTCATGTGCCAATATAGGCCAATGGTATGTAATATTGTTTTCGCACCCTCGAGTGTGCCTTCTCTCTAGTAGCCAATTTGCCAAGGATGTTAAAACTTCATTGTTCATGTGTTGAGCATCATCCATTATGATAAATTCAAGATGAAAATAAGATCCATTATCAATTATAATTTTCTTGAATTTATGATGTAGTCTTGGCATGATAATGTCAGACCAAATCCTGAGCCCAGAAATGGGCTTGAGAACTAACAAAACTATCATGGTTATTATAGCCCTTGTGGTAGCGAGAAAGTTGTCATGTCATGGATGTCGACGCATGGGGGAGGTTGGACTAAGCAGAGGCTACACAAGAAGAGGCAGGACTAAGATAATGGGGGTAGATGACGATCCAGAGGGGTGAGAGGTTTGAATATTGGAGTAGTTAGTAAAATCAAGGAACAGAAGAACCATGAGGCCACATAAATGGTGATGTAGGCCTGAATTTATATAAAAATAAAATTTATACAAGCCCCAACACTTGAACTAGGACCACCACAACTGATATCTTCTATTATATAGCCCTCGGAGCCAAATATCTACATATATATATATATATATATATATATATATATATATATATATATATATATATATATAGATATATATATATATATATATTCAAAAAGAGGAGGGGCTTACCTTTTACAAATACCACTGGCTCAAGCCTTTTATCATAGCCATGAAGACCAAGCATGCATATATCATATATCAACGTGGCACCTTATTAGCTCCATTTCTTTAAATGTTCCTCCTGTTTCCCGCAATATGACTGAACCATGAGACTTGCGTCCCTATATTTGTGCACAATTCATCATCTTCGTAGACAAGTCACCCTGACCTTACATCACCCTAGCCTATCCAAAAGTGCGCAATAACTTTACCTTATGGGAGATAGACTCTAGGACATAAATATTCACGTTAAATGTTGTCCCTGCTTTCTGTCAAATACTGTACCTGATTGTTCTTAAAACTACACATACCTCGTCCTTCTTGGAGGAATTAGCATTTCCTTCGCACGCCCCCTCATTAGTTATGCACCAATAAAGAAACTCTGTGTCACCACAATGCTTTATACATTGGATGGATTTCACATTAGCCCGGGTCTTTGCCACCCGAGCACTTCCCTTATGTGCTTCTCATTTGATCTTCCTGACAAGACCCTTTGAGACATGTTACCCTGAAAATTTCCTTCTAATGAATACTTATTGATTGAAAGTTGATATCATCTCCCCCGAGCTCTGTCAATAGACAAACTCCTATCAAAACAAAAAAAACTAAACTAAGTTTTGTCTCTTCTTCTTGTACACTCTGACTCAGCTCTAGTTACTAGGTTGTTAATGAAGGATTATGTGAAGGCCATTATCTTGGTTTGGACACCTCTATCTTTGATTACAAGAATTCAAATAAAACCCAAGTGTAACAAAGACCCATGCAACACTTACACTATAGATGAAGGATTATCTGAAGGCCATTATCTTGGTTTGGACACCTCTATGTTTGATTACAAGAATTAAAATAAAACCCAAGTGTAACACAGACCCATGCAACACTTACACTATATATATATATATATATATATATATATATATATATATATATATATATATATATATATATATATATATATATATATATATATATATATATAAGGGTGAAAAAAATATAATTGCAGAAGGACTGGTTTAAATTAATTAAATCCATTCTCACACACCACACTCTCTGCTCTTCTATTTATTAATACTTTAAATATATACATATTTTTGGCATCATTGCAAATCCTTGAAAATAGGATTGGATGAGCCCAAACTTGGCATGATTGTACTAATTATAAAAAATAGATAAATTTAATGAATTACATAGCAACTAAAAACAAACTCTATCTTAACAATCCACTCATTGAAGAACCAATTACTTTGGTAAAAAAATTTGACCTCTCGATCAAATTAGTTTTACGGATGCCCCTCCATCATACTCCCACATAACAAAAAAATCTCCATGGGATCTTGCTCATGAGGTATCCAACAGTTCTACCACTTTTCTATACTAATGTGGAAGTCATCTGAGTTGCATTAGCTACTGGATGGTCCTTCCATTTGATAAAATACTTGTAGTATTCCTTTCCTGTGGTATTCTTAATTAGTATTTTGTCTAAAATCCTCTCTAGTTGTAAAGGCACTATTACTGGTAATTGTTTCTTCCATTGAATTTGTCATTGTTCACTCTCATCTACAATTTGCACCTCTTCTCCTAGATGACACTTATATAAGTCTGCCACATTGAATATGGGACATATGTCAATCCTTGGTGACAACTCTATCTCATAAGCATTGGCAGAAAATTTTTGAAGGATTTTTAAAAGGACCAATTTTCTTTAATTTCAGTTTATTGTAATCTCCTTTAGGAAATATTTCTTCCCTCAAATGTGCCAATACTAAGTCTCCCACTTCAAAGATCTATTCTTTCCTCTTGAGACCTGCTCTGGACTTGTATTTGAGATTGCTTTCTTGTAGCCATTGTTTACTTTCTCGTGGATCTCCTGCATAGTTGTAACAAAGTCTTCTCTTGTTGAACTTCTTTGTTTGACTCTTCTCAAGTCATGCACTCCTCTTAGATGCATCCCATGCATAATCTGAAAAGGAATCCAACTAGTGATTATGTTTGGAGAATCATTATAGGAAAATTTAGCCTCGGAAAGCACTTGATTCCACTGCTTGGAATGATCTCCAACTAGGCTCCTCAAGGTATTCCCCAAACTCCTATTAACTACCTTGGTCTATCCATCTGTCTGAGGATGATAGGCTTAACGAAAGCTCAATTTTGTCCTTAATTTCTTCCATAGATTGTTGTAGAAATTCACGAAGAATCTAGTAACACTATCTAACACAATGCTCTTGTGCACTCCATGTAATCTCACCACTTCTCTAAAGAACAAGTTAGTAACGTGGGTAGCATCATTTGTTTTAAAACAAGTAATGGAATGGGCCATTTTTTAAAATAAATATACTACAAAAAATATTGCATCATTACCCTTTTGAGTTTTTGGGAAACCTAATATGAAGTCCATGCTTATTGAATCCCATGGTCTATCTGGAATTGGTAATGATGTATACAACCTTGTATTTTGGCTCTTCTCCCTGTCATGTAGAACATCTCTATCAAACTATCATGGTCTATCCAATAGAATGTGGCACACATCCATGGGCATGATATCACATAGGACTTTATCCTTATAGTTGCATATTTGCAACTCCACTTCACATTGTTCATTCACTAACAATTGATGGCCCTTTTGAATCCATGACACATTATAAGGTGTTGGATGCTTCATCCTCTTTGAATTTAAATTCTCTACCGCATATGTAAACAACAAGTTGTCTTTGTTGCCACTATCAATCACCATCTTGCAACATTTTCCTTGGACTTTGAAAATAGTTATAAACAAAGTCATTCTCTAAGATGGTTCAACAACTTCCTTATTTGACTTCAAGAACACTTTCTTAAGTAATAGAGACTCTCCTATCTCTCGTACATTTTTTGCCTTTTGTACCTTTGGTTCCCCTCCTTATACTAGGGAAACAACAACACTTCTCTGGCTTGCATCCCTGTTTTCTATGCATTCATATGCCATATTTCCAAGGTTGCCATACCTGTAGCAGCAAATATCTCTTCCTCTACCTCTTCCTCATCCTCTGGAAAAGGATCTTTAGCCTATGAAGTCTCCCTCTTACTCTTGTTTTGGAATTGAGCTACTATCTCCATCCTTTTATGTTGTAGATCTTCCTCTAGTTGACTGATGTCCTCTTCCTCTAGTAATACTTCTTCCTTGGCAAGAATGCTTCCTTGCAAGCTTCTCCTTATTCTTCCAATCTAATGGGTATGCTTCTTCCAAATTCTAGATGATAACACGGTGATTTCACCTTGGATGTCCAGCCTGAGACCATTAACATATCTAGTTATCTTCTTTGTGGGCTCCTCTACATATCCAACCTTAATATTCACCTTATAAAACTCTTATGTGTATTACATAATAATCATCAATCTCTACATCATATTTTGCATGTGCTTTGAGTAAAGTGAGTTAATAGTAATTTGGCAAGAATTTTCCTCTAAGCTTCACAACCATTTTTTCCCAACTCTTAATCTTTTGCTTATTTTTCCTTATTTTTTCAACCTTTACGCCATCCCACCATAAAGTTTCATGTCTCTTCAATTTGGTGGCAATAAACTTAACTTTCTTCTTCTCATCCATCTCCTCATATTCAAAAAAACTTATCCATCTCAGTGATCAAGTATATGAGCTCCTCTAGATTCATGCTGCCAATGTAAGAAGATAGATTTTTCTTCACCTTTTTGATAGATTCTATAACTTCCTTTAATATTTTGTCTTCTATAGGATCTTCAATTTCTTCTTCGTCTGGAGATTCTTCTTTGTTGTTACTTGCATCTCCAGCTTTAGGTTCTCTTTAGTTGCTAGTTTCCATGACTGCAATTTTTTCTTCCAACTACTGCATAGCTCTCATCACTTCAGCATTGGCTATCTAGCCCTTTCTCCTCTCTAAACTCCTTTTGCAATTCGTCCAAATCTATGCGCCATGGCCAACAAATTTTTTTTGGAGTAGATGGAGGATCTGCTCTTAAACTAGAACCACCACAGCTAACATCTTCCATTAATAGACACCTTATTAGCTCTCCCATCCGTTTCCTACAATACGACTAGACCACGAGGCTTAGGTCCCTCTCTTGGTGCACAATTCCTCATCTATTGAGACATAGAAACCCGACCTATCCAAAAGTACACAGTAACTTTACCTTCCAGGAGACAGACTCTGAGACATGAATATTCACTTTAAATGGCATCCCCTACTTTTGTTAAAGGTTGTCCCTAGTGCTTTCTAAGAGTACACATACCTTGTCCTTTCGGAGGGAGTCAATATTTCCTTCACGGACCTCTCGTTAGATGGATTCCATGTTAGCCCAAGTTCTCATCACACCAACGCTTCACTTATGCACTACTCCTTTACTCTTCTCCAGGAAGACCATCTGGGACATGTCACCTGAGAAAATGCCTTTTGGTGAATACTTGTTTGTAAATGTGTTAGAAAGCTTGCATAGATGAATCTAGCTAGTAAAGGTTGAACACACAGCTTTGCCGAGCAAAAACACCAAAAAAAAATCGAAAGAACAAAAAGAATTATTGATTAACAGAAAATAGGTTACTATGCTCATGATATACTACATGAGAGTCAACTAATACGCACCACTGGGTGAAGATTCCAAGGTAATGCACCATAGTGGTGATCAATGAGAGGACTCGACACCTACAACAAGTTCCTAAGAGACCTAGCCAGTTGCGGAGTGAAAGGAGGAGCAAATCATGCAAAAAGGATATTGCATGTAGTCCCATGCATGCATGGATAGTCAAAGGCACCAATCTGGTGAAGATTCCAATGTTGAAGCCTTTCGTGTCAGTGAATGCTCTAACTAAGTTTCCGCATGTTCCAATAATGAAGTTCCTAGGTGTGTAATACCTCCAACACCCCCCTTGAACACCACTGTGGGGAAAAATAGAAAATGGGATCTGGCAACTAAGGCCAAAGGTCACCCAAAATATAGTGCAACTTGTACTAAAATTGAGGAAAGAGGGTAAACTTTGTGGGAAAACCCCCCCCTCAAAATATAATGTAATCGAAAGAAAAGAAGAAGAAAAGACAGTTGCTAAGAAACTGTGTCCTTCACCCAAGACGATCGCGCAGAGAGTGAAACTTTTGCTGAGTGATTGTATTGGTGAAGATGTCTACAGTCTGTTCTGCTGAAGGACAGAACTGCAAATCAATGACCCGATCATGTACTAAGTCTCTGATGTAGTGCATATGGATCTCTATGTGCTTCGTCTGTTGCCGCTGTACTGGATCCCTGCAAAATTTGAGAGTGCTCTAGTTCTCACACTAGATGACAGTGGGATGGTGGAACTGGATGCCCAACTCAGTGAGGAAGTGCTATAGCCAGAGAGCCTGAATGGTGATGTTGACTGCTCCTCTGTACTAGGCCTCAGCTGAAGAGAGAGCAACAACAACCTGCTTCTTGCTCGACCAACAGATAGGGCCAGACCCTAGACTGAGTGAATATCTGGAGGTGGACTTGTGATCAATATTGTTGCCCACCCAATCAGAATCTGTGAAGCCAAGGAGATTCAATAGAGTGCCTGCTGCATAGTGAATCCTAAAGGTGATGGTGCCCTGCACATATTGGAGGATGTGCTTGGCATCTTTCCAGTGTAGCTCATGTGGCTCTTGCATATATCTGGAAACTGCCCCTACTGCATATGAGAGATCTGGTCTGGAGTGGGTGAGGTACAGTAAGCTCCCCACTAGCTGTTGGTAGAGAGTACTGTCAACTAATGGAGTGTCACCTCCATCCTCAAGGCATACCACAAATAGAAAAGGAGTCGGTGCTGGCTTGCAGTCAGTCATGTGAAATGTCCAGAGAAGATCCTGCGCATAATTAGCCTAAGAGAGTTTGATTCTTGTGGCATCCTGGCTACTCTCAAGACCAAGAAAGAAGTGTAATGGACCCATGTTCGTCATTAAGAACCTATCATGCAAGGTCCTCTTGATTGCAGCAATGGCTAAAGCCGAGCTGTCGGTGATCAGGAGATCATCCACATACAAAACTAAGATAAGAAGAGAGTCATGTGTCTTGAGCATGTAAACATTTGGATCAGACTTACATCCTTCAAAGTTTTGTGATAAGAGAAAAGAATCCATCTTCGCATACCAAGCTCTCAGGGTCTGCTTAAGGCCGTAGAGAGACTTCTTTAGTCTGCAGACTAAAGATAAATCCTGAATGAAACCATGTGGCTGCTCCATGTAGATCTCCTCAGATAGGTCTCCGTGAAGAAAGGCATTCTTCACATCCATTTGATGTACTTACCACCCCTAGGCAGCTACAATGGCAAGTGCAAAGCATATGGAATCCATCTTTGCTACTGGAGAAAAGGTCTCATCATAATCAATGCCATGCACTTGCTGGAAGCCTTTGGCTACTAGCCTGGCTTTCTGTCTAGTGATTTTCCCATCTACAACACTCTTGGTCCTGTAGACCCATTTGCATTAGACAAGTTTCCTTCCTGAAGGAAGGGGGACCAGATCCCAGGTCTGGTTCTCGAGGAGGGAGTTGTAATCCTCCTCCATGTCGAACTCCCAAGAGGGATGCCTAGTAGCTTTAGCATAAGACTGCAGATCATAAGACTAAACCAAATGACAATGCCAGGATGGCGTTGGTTCAGTGGCAGTGAGGGCAAGAGGAAGCTCAATAAACTCTGAGCTAGTCCTCTGCTGATGAAAATTATCCCCCACAAGACCATTTCTAGCAGCTAGGTGGTTTTGTGCATATATCTCACTTAAGTTCCCTGTTCTCTGATTTATGACAGGGGAAGTTGATTCACTACTATCTGGGCTTGGATGTGGATCATCATATGCATGCACTGGATTTGTATCTAAAGACTATCTCTGCATTTGCATGCTCTACCACAGCACCTGCATGCTATGTATCTACATCTGAGTGTAGTGAGTCATCAGATCGGTCATGAGGTGGATAAAAGGTGTCTGCATGTGGCAATTGAGGTGAATGTGAGTGACTTTCCCTAAATTGGACACTTCTCTCAATGATGAGCTTGTCCATAAAGGAAATCAGGAGTTGGTATCCCTTCACAACATCAGGGTATCCAACGAATATGCACTCAATGCTCTATGGATCAACAACTTTCCTCTTTTCAGATGGGATCCTGGCCCATTCTCGAGAGCCGAAAACACGGAAGTGGGTGGCCTCCAGTTTAGTGCCACTCTAAGCCTCAAAGGGGGTCTAATCCCTGATAGATATATGAGGAGATCTGTTCTAGATGTAGTTAGCACAATTAAGTGCTTCAGCCCATAGCTTATGAGGTAGTGACTTAGCATGTAGCATGCAGGAAGCCATCTCTTTGAGAGATCGATTCTTTCTCTTAGCAACTATGTTCTACTGCGGAGTGTATGGAACTGTGTGCTGCAACTATATGCCGAACTCAAGGCAAAGGTTCTTGTGCTATGTTAACATATTCCCCCGCATTGTCTGTACAGAGGGCTTTGATATTTCTCTCTGACTGTGTCTCAACTAGTGCTTTGAAATCTTCAACGTGCGCTAAAACTTCAGATTTGGCCTTGAGAAGATACACCCAAGTATACTATGAGAAATCATCAATAAATGTAAGCACATACCTTGCTTCGTTGATGGAAGGAGGAGGAAAAGGCCCCATGAGATCACTATGGATCAGATCTAGAGGAGAGGATGCTCTATGAGTCTTGTGAGTGTCAAACTTTTCTCTAGGATGTTTTCCAAGGACACACCCTTCACAAATGCCTTTGGAGAAACTAATATTTGGAAAACCTTCCACCATCTCATGCTTTCTTAGCTGCTGCATATACCTGTAATTTAAGTGACTAAACCTCTCGTGCCAAAGCCTACTACTATCATTAGCATGTGTAAGCAATAAGGAGGATTCAGATTTAATAAATTTAAAAAATGTATACAGTCTAGCTCCATTGTTTACCTCACCAGTTGCAATTTTGGAGCTACTATGTAGGTCATATATGTTCACTGCATCTGGAGTGAATTCAACTCTCTTTCTGGTGCCGACATGAGTGATCTGATAAACTGAAAGTAGGTTTACTAAAAGTTTTGGAACATGAAGCACATCTTCAAAGCTTCCGTGTAAAAGTTCCACTCTACCTTTTCTGTTGACCTCAATAGGTGAGTCATCTCCCATGAGGATGGGAGGTCCTTTGCATGCATTCAAAGAGGAATAGACTTCCTTCATAGTAGCCATATGTTGTGATGCACCAGAATCTATAATCCATGCATCAGGCGAAGAGTTAATTGCAACTAAAGCATGAAAATTTTTACCTTTCCCGTGTGGCAAATCCTTAGTTTACTTCTTGGTGCCCTGAGGGATGTGGTCCCCAAGGTCGTGCTTCTGAAGGATTTTTGCCATGTGGTCAATTTGTTTCTTCATGTAGGAGGATTCTAGATGGAATCCTCAGTGACAGCAAGTGCATTTGTCTCCTTTCTTCCCTTTCTCATTTCTAGAGCCAGAGGAGTCATTGAAGGGCTTAGCGTACCTTTCCTTCTTTGGATGGGAATGCGCTTTTCCCTTGTCTTTTTGTTGTTGATTTTTCTGATTTGAATTAGATCTGTGATTTTTATTGTGTCTATCATCATGCACAGCAAGTGCATGCGCTTTTGGAGGTTTGATTTTCACCATGCCAATGAGTTTATCTTGCTCAAAAGTGAGGGACTCCATGTACTCTTTGAGAGAAGGCATAGTGTAGGATTTACCTGTTGCAAGCCTTACTGAATGAAATGTAGACACAAAGACAGAGTATTGTGGTCCGAGCTTTGACATAATAGAGAGAACTTGGCGACTCTCCTCCTTGGATTTGTCAATTCCACAACCCTTGAGTTGCAGTAATAGATCATTATATTTGGTGAAGAAGTCTTGAATTTTGTCATAGTTTTGTGGATCCAATGAGAGCAACTCCACTTTGAGCAAATGTCCTTTCATCTCATCCTGTTTCCCGTAGAGTTCTTCAATCTTTTTCCAAATCTCATTTGGAGTACTGCAGATAGATAGATGAAACTGCAACTCTGGGGAGATGCACATGCATATGGATGTGTGGGCCTCATCCATGTGGTTGAGGTACTTGGATTTCTCTATGACTGAAGTGGGTTCCACTTCTGCAGCCATGGTAATCTAGTACAACCCTTTCTGATGAAGGTATCGAGCCATTTGGTCCTTCCATTTGTGATAGTTGTACGGTGTTAGGATTGATGCTTTGGGAAACTCCATTTTTCTATCGATCTTTGATCTCCCTACTGTAATACCTAAAAAATAAAGTACTGGTGCGCCTTTTATCTAACAACCTATGGACTCTGATACCATGTAAATGTGTTAGAAAACCCACACAGATGAATCTAGCTAGTAAAGGTTGAACACACAGCTTTGCACAGCAAAAACACTACAAAAAAATCGAAAGAAGAAAAAGAATTATTGATTAACAGAAAATAGGTTACAATGCTCATGCTATACTACATGCGAGTCAACTAATATGCATCACTGGGTGAAGATTCCAAGGTAATGCGCCATAGTGGTGGTCAATGAGAGGACTCGACACCTACAGCAAGTTCCAAAGAAAACTAGCCAATTGCAGAGTGAAAGGAGGAGCAAATCATGCAGAAAGGATCTTGCATGTAGTCCCATGCATGCATGGACAGTAAAAGGCACCAATCTGGTGAAGATTACAATGTTGAAGCCTTGCATGTCAGTGAATGCTCTAACTAAGTTTCTGCATGTGCCAGTAATGAAGGTCCTAAGTGTGTAGCACCTCCAACATTGTTGACGAAAAGTTGATTCCGTCTCTGCGATCTCTATCAATAGACAGACTCCCATAAAAAAATAAAATAAGTGTTGTCTCTTCCACATGTACACTGTGACTCAGCTTAGGTTATTGAGTTCTTAATGGAGGATTGTGCAAGGGCCATTATGTTGGTGTGGGCATCTCTGTCTCTAATTACAGGAATTCAAGTAAAACCTGGGGGCGTAACGGAGACCCCTACAACACTTAAACTTTATATATATATAGTTAAGGATGAAAATAATATAACTGCATAAGGATTGGTTTAACTTAATTTAATGCACTCTCGCACCCCAAACTCTTTTCTTTTTTATTCATTAAAACTTTAAATGTAGACATATGTTTGACATCGTTCTAGATCCTTGAAAGCAAGATCGGATGAGCCGAAACTTGGCATAATTAGACTAATTACAACAATTATCTAAATCTAATGAATTACATGGCAAAAAACAAACTCGATCTTAACAATTTACTCATCAAAGAACCAACTCCTCTACTAAATTATTTTGACCTCTCGGTCAACTTGGTTTTATGGATGCCCTACATTAAAAAGACCCTCCCAAACAAGGAATTAGAAGATGACCATACGATAGGGAAAGTGGCCAAAGAAATAAGACCATATAATAGGGAAGGTGGCCAAAAGGAATTCCATAAGCCTCTAGAAATTCTCGATAAGATATAAACTTATGACAGTAGTGAGAACCAAGAACTCAACAAGAAATAGAGACAGTCAAATCAAAGTAACATGCAACCAATAACTTGAATGAGTAAAAATTGAAGAGATAACATCTAGAAACATTTTAAAAAATACCTATATCCAAGCACATGTAGGCAAGAGATACCACACTCCCTACCCATGTTCATTCTTTGATTCCTTACAGTCTTGAATGAAATTAACTCCACTAAGGTGGAGGTTAGGCTAAGCAGAAAGTGACTAAGTGGAGTTGAGACCAAACTGCTAACTTGTAAACAACAATTGCTAAACTTACCATCCAACTCTATAAAAATCCACATGCCATCAATAAACTTCCTATATGTGCCACCCTTGTTCATTAATGTGTACATGCTGGGAAATGATGGGGGATCAAACATTTTTATCATGACTAATAGGCAAGTGGTACCCACAACTCTGTTCTCTATTGAGCTAGGTGAAAGTGGGTACTCCTTCCAATACATTGTTTATCACCCAATAAGGATATTTTCTTCATCTCATTACTTAAAAATTAAAAATATTAAAAAAAAATATTAATTTTTTTTAGTCAAAATAAACTTAAATTGATCTCAATAAATATATAATTGAAAAGTGAATTAATTTTATATATTATAAATATATTATTTAGATATTATAATTTTTTTAATATATTTAAAAAAATATAACTCAATTTATGATCTACATATATCAATTTAGTATTTGATTTGATTATAATTTTAAAATTAAATTATAAATTTGGTTTAATTTAAAAATGATAATAAATATGTATAATCACTTACTAAATATAAATTTCATTCAAATTTCATATTATTGCAAATATTTATATATCTCTATTTATTTTCAAAAATTTAAAATTAACATAATTTTATATTATTAAGATATATATTGTTGATTTATTATTATTTTTTACTCAATAATTATAAGGAATTTTATTCAATTCAAGTTATTAAAAAGTTTTTTTTTTTTATAAAATATAAATTATCACAATTATCCGAAGAAAATAAATATTACTAAAATAAAATTAATCTTTATAAGTTTTATAATAAAAATGTGTGCTTTTCTAAATAATTAAGATCAGGAAAAAATGATAAGCTTATTAAAATTGAAAATAAGATATTTTTATACATGAATGATTTTTTTTTTTTTTAATCACAGAACTAACCTTCTTAACTCAATAAAATTATTATAATCATCCAAAATTTCTCTCAATATCCGAGAGAAATAAAATGATAAAGAACGTAGAAAATGTCCTTACCTTTTAAAATTCTTATAAATCAATTTCAATTTAATCTCAATCAGTAAATGTTAGCCACAACCTATCATCCTCTTCCTAACCTAGATATGAGTGTACATCCTTCATCATGTATTTCTATTACGCTGGAATTGATTCCAGGTTATAAATTTTCGTCTATATTATCACCATGCATTCTTACTGCAGTGGCCAATATATTGTTTCTGGAGTCCCCTGCTGGTGTTGGATTCTCTTATTCAAACAGGAGCTCTGATTATGAAGAGAGTGGTGATAAACGAACAGGTAATTTGTGAAGTGTTTAGTGTTGTAGAAATTTATGTCGGGAATAGAAAAACCCTAAAGTAGTAGCATACATTTAAACATATGACCTTTGTTTCTTTTCCAGCTAAAGACGCGTATGCATTCCTGGTGAACTGGTTCAACAGGTTTACCGAGTATAGATTTCGAGATTTCTACATAGCAGGCGAAAGTTATGCTGGTAATAATACATAATATAATGTTATTTTATCCAATGGTTTCTACGAGGCTTTGGAAGATTATAAAGACATTATGGAAATTTTGAAAATGACTATATATTTAGAGATTTAATTTTTTTTTTTCAAAAATGATATGTAGGGAGTCAAACTATGTGAGGATTGTATATTGCTGGTCTTTATGTGAAGATTGTATATTAAACAGACTCGTCCTTGAATTTGTCTGAAAACTGTTATGCTCGTTCTTTTTATTAAACGCACCTCTCCTGAAATCTTCTGAAAGCAGTGATATTCTGAATAAATGCAACTGTGATACTCATTCCTTTTATTAAATATACCTCTCCTGAAAGCTGTGATATTCTGAATAAATGCAAGACGCGTTGGATTTATACAGAAATATTGATATTTTTGTGAGTGTTAACGCCGAGTATCGGACCATGACTGTAGGACATTACGTTCCAGAGTTGGCTGCAACAATTTTACACCACCAAAGGTTGTCGCAGGCATCTTTCATTAATTTCAAAGGAGTAATGGTGAGTTCAAAACAGAGTTTGTCGATCTAAAATAAAAACAATTCACGAGGCAAAAATATTGAGTGGTGGGACAAATCAGTTGAAATTTTCCATTACATCAAAACAAATTAATAAACTTCCAAGTCTAATTAGTTTACTGGGAGATTAGTAATATGTTTCAAGGGTGGCAATGAGCTCAGGTACTTGATTACCAATGAATAATAAAGATTTTAATATCATATTGAGGTTTTAGGTTACGCGACATTATTATGTAGTTGAGGTTAGTAATAAACTTCCAAATCTAATTAGTTTACTAGGAGGTTAGTAATATGTTTAAGGATGGCAATTAGTTCAGGTATTTGATTACCCATGAATAGTAAAAATTTTAATATATCATTGAGGCTGTTACACAACATTATTGAGGTTTTTCCTTACACTACAATTTTAGTTATTAGTAAACTTCCAAATACTTACAAGTGGACCATTAACCACCTTAAATGATACCCAAGACAAATAATATGATAATTACTCTAACAATAAAGAAGCGCGTTTCCAAGCACAACAATAAAATTAAAATTTACAACTATGTTAAAATCCATCGTGCAAGTCCAGAATTTTTGAAACTAGAGTATATAATCAATTTCAAGTTTACTCATTGAACTTCTGCAGGTGGGAAACGGCCTAATGAACTGCGAGACAGATAAACTTGGACAAATTACGTACCCGTGGACACATGCTTTAATATCGGATGAAACTTATGAAGCTCTAATCAAATCAAAGATGGGGACATGTAGCTCTGGTCTCGATCTCGTAATCCCAGACACGGGAAATATCGATCCGTATGACATCTTTGCTCCCCTATGTCCAACTAATTCATCCGGCCAAGCCAAGGTGTGTAAATTAGAAATTTATATAATATAATGGTTGAAATTTGAATGTCATTACAGTAATACACTTATATAAGCTTTAAACAGTTTTTTTTGGTTATGCAGGAAATAAATCTAAATGAAAAAAAAATAATAAGTCTTCAAAATCACTCTAGATAAATTTATATGTGAGTTAAATAAGCTTCTATAGCCTCAAATTTTCATTGAACATACTTGTGTGAAAAGCAGGAAGAAGCTGAAATTCCTGGATATGATCCTTGCATTGATTACTACGTACACTCGTATCTTAATAGACCCGATGTTCAGAAAGCCATACATGCAAAGGAAACAGCCTGGGTGCAATGCAAGTGAGACTCCTTAAAGCAAATTAATAATAATAATTTATTTTTAAGTTCAAAGCAAAACACCCACCAAATTTGTTTTACCTCTGGAAATTCATTTTGATTTCTTGCAATGTGTTACCTTAAGTGATATCGTTTATGCTTCTTGGAACGACACTCCCCCAAGTATGTTAGAAATCTATAGCCGCCATCTTATTCCAACAGGCCTGCGAATACTTATCTATAGGTATGAATTTTAATGACTTCTTCCCTCGGTGCATGACAAGTTTGTTATTTTATCATGAGAACGATCTCTGAATTTTTTGTTTGGTTTTCAGTGGAGACACTGATAGCGTAGTGCCCGTGACCTCTACAAGATTCTCCATTAATAAACTCAAACTTCCAATTGAAACTCCATGGTACCCCTGGCTTGATGGCGACGAGGTAATTAGATTGAACTGTCATTAATTTCACATATAAAGTTCTGAGAAGATTGATCTTTATGTGCAGAAATTTTCTGATTCCACGTCAAAATTTGTGCAGGTAGGAGGATATACTGTAATTTACAAGGGACTGACATTTGCCACCGTTCGTGGGGCGGGGCATGAAGTTCCAGAATTTCAACCGTCCAGGGCCTTAACGTTGTTCAAAAGCTTTTTGGCTGGGAAGCCCTTGCCAACTTAATTTGATTGCGTGAAAATCCTGGTTTTCTCTAATAAACTTTTCCAATTTGGTCTGCATGCATAACCATTCTCGCTCAGTCGAGTTTGCATGCTCAAGAATGGTGCTTCCCCAGTTATCTCCTCAGCAATACTTTTAGATATATTTTAGTGCAATATCTAGATCCACGGTGATTTTAGGCTCATCGAAAATTTGTGAAACTTTGCTATAATGATCAAAACTGTTGGAATCTTTGCATCGCGTGAATTTATATTTCTATTTTGAAATTGTAATATGCTCAGAATTTTAAACAAATGAATAAAATGATGCATACTTTCAATGATAAGCTTCAACAAACTATTTGCTAAAATGAAAATTAAAGGTACAAAGTTATATTTTGGTGATTCTCACTCACAGTTATAAACTTTACTAATGTATGATGCGAACATGGGACATGAACATTTGATATGAACATGGTACGTCAGTAATTATCAGTTTTAATAACGAATTTAGCAAGTCAAAGAATTTAGCCAGGATCAAAAGCAATTTGTTTTAAGTTCAAAATTTGAAAAATTATTTGTATGGGAGAGAAACATATTAGTTTTTTATATTCAATGATTTTATAATCTCTTTGGTGACTTGATTATTTACATTGCATGGTTCAAATTTGAACAATTTTTTACGAATCTTTTTGGTCACTTCTTTATTTACATTACATGGTTTAAATTTTCAATTTGAACAATTTTTTTTACTAGATTTATAGTGAATGTTGAATTTTTATATGCTTATTAACAAAATTAGAATATGAATTTTTAAAATATTATTGTTATAGATATAAATAAAGGGTAGTTTAAAAATCTAAAAATTAGTTTTGAAAATAATGGAAATTCTAGCAAGGTTATGACAAAATTTCGAAGAGGTTTTTGAAAATATTCGTTATAACCCTAAAGCTTTAGGGTTTTGGGTGTCCCATGGGTTTTTGATGATGTTGAATCCATTTCCACCATAAAAGAAAACTATTAAAACACTCTAACATTTTGATTTTTTTTTTTTTAAATTACCCTAGTCCCAACACCATATAAATAATAAAATTATAACTTTTATATATATGTGTTTATTAAGGTTTTATATATTATTAGTTTTTATATTTAATTTCTTTTTAAACTGATAGACATATTGCATTGTGATAAATTGAATGGAATGTACTTATTATTTTTATCACTTCTCTATTTTTTATAATTTTTTCTAATATGTTTTATAATTATTATTTTTTATCTAATACTTATAACATTATTTTTATATTAAGTTAACACCTAAATGTTTACACTCATTTAGGGATAATAATTTAACATCTAAATATTTAAATCATTTAGGGACAATACAAGAGAGATGTAGAGTGTTTCTAGCACATTAAAATATTTTATTAGGGAAATAATTTAAAATATTCATCATTATTACTTAACCTTATATTGAAATATTTTGTTTATAATATATATTAAATCTTTTTATTATTTTTAATATTAATCAAATGTTGCATATTACTTTTATTTTAAAAATAAAATGAATTACAAAATCTTTCTTTTTACTCTTCCCTCTTATTAAGAAGGTAATAAATTAAATATAATTTATTAACATTTTATTTATATGTCTAAAATAATTTGGTTGAGTTAAAAGGTCAAGAAGGTTTGTAGTATGATAGATATTTTGAAAATTAGATGGAATGTGAGTATAATAGGACCAATCTAAGAAAATGTTTATTTTCATCTTCAATCATCCTAGGATTGCACACTTGAAAAGCTCTTTCATGTGAATGTTTTGAGAATTAGTTATAATCTTGGCAATGTTCATTTTCTTCTTAATCAATCAAGAAAAAGATATTTTTGGTTTTTAAGATTGGGGTTGATGAGTTCTTTATAATATCTTAGTTTCACTTTTCCCTTCACATATTTATTTCCCCAAAATTTCTCCTTAAATTTGTAAGTAATATTTTTTTTAATACTATCTGAATTCTACAAGATGATTTCCTCCTTTATACACAAATGGTCAAGCGAGGAATGAGCATCCTTATGTCACCCTTCCGTGAGTCCAGGGTGGGGGTTTTGGCTAGAGTTATAAGAAATTTTAGAAAACCTCTTGACATCCATGTTGTATAACGTTTTCTTATATATAACATACCTAGTCATATCCATGCTTTCAATAGGGGAAATGATGCTTCAGTAATGAGGATAGGGTAGGAAGTATTTTCTTTAATTTTGAAATTGTAGGCTATAAAATTCTTTTGTATATACTCAATCTTCCGACATGATTCTTTAGATATTCTACAACCCCAAACCTCACATCCATATGAAATAATAGGAGCAACAAGAGTCTTAAAGAGGAGCTTATTTTTATCCAAAATCCAAAGATTTCACTACTTAAAATTGCTTTCAAGCCCATAGTAAGCTTTCAACCTCGATTTACCCTTTTATCAATACTATAATATTGAACTGTGATGGATGTTAATTCCTAGATATTTGTATGAAGGAACTTCCTCCAAGGAGTTGTTGTGATGGAACCCAACCCACTTGGCGTAGCTTTTGCGCTTTATATGATATTTGGTTTGTTGACGTGGCGGTGAACTGTTGTCTCTCCCGCAGCTCTGTAGTTGTGGTAGCTGTGCATTGAATGCAAACGTAAATGTGACAGTACCCTGCCTTGGTAAACTATACAACCCTAATCTTCACGCACCTTCTCGAATCTTCTCTGTTTATCGTTTTGTTGGCTCTGAGGGTTTGCGAGCTCTGTGGATGGAAAAATGATGGGTGCGTTGTGCTATGGTTCCTTCACCTTCTGGTAACGCTGCCTTGTCTGTGGCTGCAAGCACAGGAATATCCGGGAAGCGACTTCGGTTTTTGATACAGGTAAAATGTTTCTCCATGCTTCAATTTTTTTTTACTTGCTCCTCGTTCTGGGTCTAACCCCAAATTGTTCCTCCTCTCTTCAGTTGCTCTGTGGCGTACTCTGCTTCAAAAATATGGCTTCTCCTCTCGCGTTCTCCAGGTAAGGGTTTTTTTTTTTTTTTCGTTATCAGTCTTTATGTTGATTTTAGAGGGTTTCGTCCCTCTGAGCTTTTTTGTGGCTTGAACTCATTCACGCCGGGTTCTTGCAGGTCCTCTCAGGCGACCTGGACGGCGCAAGCCCCTGTGTCGAACGACATTTGGTTGCGTATCTTTTGGTAGGCCTGCAACCTGTTCTGTTCTGCTGAATATGGGTCACTGTTCGAAGGACGGCCCGTCCAATAGTTGGTTGTTCGGTCACTGTGTGGTCCTCTGTTTGCCGTTGTCGGTCTGAGTTGAGTCCTATGTGTGGAAATGTGGCTTCAACGTAACCCAGTTACAAATCTGTTTCAAACCCTAACCTAGGGTTTTATGCTTGACCTGTATAATTGTAATTTCTGGTTGAATTTTCACTTGCCGTGACTATGTTGGTCTCTGTATATGTGAGGGAACTCGACCCTATCGATTCTAGCTATGAATTGCTATTCTGGACAATGTAAATGAAATTCGTTTTTAGTGAAAGAAAAATTATGGTGATTGATACCTGTGATGTCTTTGCTTGTCTTTCGGTTACGTTGCCGGGCATTCAATTTGTTTGCTTGTCTTTCATTTAGTGGCTGTGCGTTGAACGTATTCGCTCATCCGTAATTGTATTGTTGTGCGCTTGTATGTAAGCGTGACTGCTTGTCTTGTGGCCTGGAATTTATTTAAGATTCTCTCTGCTTGTCTACAATTTAACTATAACTCGTACTTGTACAATAGCCATGACAGTGTGCTTAGTTTATAATAATACAAAGGTCTGTTAAATGATGAAAAACATAGGAATGAGAGATCAACAAATAATTTAGAAAGTAATTTTGATGGACAGTACTTTTCTGGTTTTGAATGCTTGACAATTCTATTAGTAAATTTACTCAACTTATTCTCTTCTGAACTGAAACCCCCCTTTTCCAGTACATGTATTTTTGGCTTTATAGCCTCTGTCTTCAGTTAAGGCTTACAGTTTGTCTTTTTCTGTTACAAAGACAGTTACATAACTTCTGTTTCTATCCATAACTATAATCATTTTGACATTACAAGACTTGTAGGACAATTAAGAGTTATTTCTCCTAATTACATAAACTACCTTTTATTCAACAATGAAACTACAGTAATCCTAAACTGGAAAAGTAAAGACATCTAACTGTTGCTGACTTGTAAAATAAAGTAAAAGAAAAATTATTCCCAATAGAATTTTAACATTTCAGTTCCTCGCTTGTGAACCTGGTTGGAGTCCTTTCTGCCTCGTCACTGTGAGCTGGATGCTCCTGCATCAGGCTCCCGGGGTGAGAAAAGATCATGACTCCGGTTCATGAGCTCCTCCACTGATGTCCCTGTTCGTTCAATCTGCCTGGCGTCATGCCATGAGCTGTCCTCAATCGGACGGTTCTTCCACTTGACCAGGTACTGAAAATAATTTTTCCGCTGAGTACGCCTAACTACCTGAGTTTCGAGGATGCTTTCGATCTCAAGAGGTTGGACATAAGGCATTTGTTTCTTCCAACTTTCTCCATCTTCCTGGGTGTTCCGCGTGGATTGTCCGGGTTCATCCTTCTTCTCTTCCAATAGATTGCCTGTATACGGAAACAAATCTGCCACATTGAAGATAGGTGATATGCCTACTCCAGGTGGTAGTTGTATTTCGTAGGCATTCGCTGAAAACTTCCGCAAGATCTTACAAGGCCCTATCTTCTTGTATTTCAGTTTATTGTACGTACCTTTAGGGAATCACTCCTTACGTAAGTGTACCGGAACTTCATCCCCTACCTCAAAATGAACTTCTATTCTCCTCAAATGTGCATGTCCCTTATACTTCGAGCTGCTGTCCTGTAATTTTTCCTTCACCTATTCGTGTAAATCCCTCATTGCATTTGCAAAATCTTCTCCATCCACACTCCGTCGTTCCTGTAAACCAAGATCCGAAAGCTCATGCACTCCACGAGGGTGCATGCCATAAAGAATCTGGAAGGGACTGAGACCCGTGCTACGATTCGACGAATCGTTGTAAGCAAACTCTGCTTGCGCTAGCACTCGGTCCCACATTCTAGAATTTTCTCCGACTAAGCTGCGTAACAGATTTCCTAGACTTCTGTTCACAACTTCTGTTTGCCCGTCAGTCTGCGGGTGGTAAGCAGAACTGTAGCTTAATTGGGTGTTCATCCTTTTCCACAAGGTACGCCAAAAATGTCCCGTGAACTTCACGTCTCTGTCTGATAGGATGGTTGTTGGTAACCCATGTAATCTGACAATCTCATTAAAAAACAAGTGGGCCACGTAAGTGGCATCACTAGTTTTCTGACAAGGTATAAAATGTGCCATTTTCGAGAAACGATCTACCACTACCATTACCGAATCATATCCTTTCTGTGTTTTTGGCAGTCCCAACACGAAATCTAAGCTCAATGAATCCCAAGGTCTGCTTGGAATAGGCAATGGCGTATACAATCCTGTGTTCTGGCTATGCCCCTTCGCTAGTTGACACACCTTACACTTAACCACAAAACGTTGTACGTCCCATCACATTCTTGGCCAAAAATAGAAGTGACTAAGTTGCTCCAAAGTCTTGTCAATACCAAAGTGTCCAGCCAAACCACCACTGTGTTTTTCACAAATGACGTTCTCCCTCATAGAACAGTTGGGGATACACAGTTGTCCTCCCTTAAAAACAAATTTCTCCTATATGTTATAGTCCAACTAAGGACTATTTCCTCTTATCAAAGGATTTTGGCACGCCTCATAGGCTTCTCTGAAATCTGTGTCTGTCTTATAAAGATCTCGTAAATGTTCAAAGCCCAAAACCTACACAGTGCTTTCCTGCAATAGTAAAGCTTTTCTGCTCAATGCATCGGCTACCTTATTCGCTTGCCTGCTGATATGCTTCAGCACAAAATTAAAACTCTGTAAGTACTCCACCCATTTGGCATGTTTATGATTAAGTTTGTGTTGCTGCATTACATATTGTAATGCAGAATTATCTGAAAACAGCACGAACTCGTTCCCCAACAAATAATGCCTCCAGTGCCTTAGCGCCTGTACCACTGCGTAGAATTCCTTGTCATACGAGGAGTACTTCTACCTACTCTCATTCAGTTTTTCACTGAAAAATGCCACCGGTCTGTCCTCCTGACTGAGTACAACCCCGATTGCTGTTCCACTAGCATCACAACGTACCTGAAATAATTTTTGAAAATCTAGTAGCCTGAGAATCGGTCTTTCTGTTATTTTCTTTTTCAATAGCTGAAAGCTCTTTTCTGCTGCTTCTGTCCATCGAAAAGGTTGGCTGGCCTTTTTGATGGTCTCCAACATAGGAGCACAAATTCCGCTGAAATTTTTAATAAACTTCCTGTAAAAACTCGCTAATCCATGGAAACTACGTACCTCAAACAAATTCTTCGGTGACAGCCAATTTATGATTGCTGTCACTTTCTCCGGATCCATCTTTAATTCGTTCTCCGCTATCACAAATCCCAGATAAATTAACTCTTTCTGCAAAAACGTACATTTCTTCAAATTGATCAATAACTTGTTCTGTTGTAGCTTCTCCAACACTTTACGCACATGCCGGAAGTGTTCTTCTCGTGTCTTACTAAAAATAAGTATGTCGTCCAAATAAACAATTACAAACTTCCCAATATATTCCTTTAGCATCTCATTCATGAGTCTCATGAAGGTGTTGGGCGCATTGCTCAACCCAAACAGCATGACCAGCCATTCATATAAGCCCTCATTGGTTTTAAAAGCTGTCTTCCACTCGTCTCCCTCACGTATCCGAATCTGGTGATATCGCTCTTTAAATCTATCTTAGAAAAGTAAGCTGCCCCACTCAGACAGTCCATCATATCATCCATACACGGTAACGGAAACCTGTACCGTATGGTGATTTTATTGATGGCCTTGGAATCAGTGAACATCCGCCATTCTCCTCCCTTTTTGGGGGCGAGAACTGTTGGTACAACACATGGGCTCAAACTCTCCCTGATCAATCCTTTGTCCAATAGCTCCTGCACTTGTTTTCTGATTTCTTCATTATCCTTGGGGCTCATTCGATAAGCTGCCTTATTTGGTAAGCTGGCTCCTGGTATGAAATCAATATGGTGACTAATGCTCCGCTTGGGAGGTAACTTATCCAGCAAGTCGTCCACTACTATATCTGTAAACTCTTCCAACATCTGCTGTATTTCTATAGGCAAATCTGTGATTTCTGTGTGCAACAAAACTGTCCTTGTCTTTCTGACTACAGCATAGTTCATCTCGCTGTTTTCAACCTGCTTTAAAAATTGTTTTCCGCTCATAAGCAACGCCTTAGGTTCATTTACTTCAGCTGCCTCTTTCTCTTCCCTGACAGGCACAAGGGTATGCCTAACCCCATCTTTTTCGAACTTATAACAGTTCAACACCCCATCATGTGTCACGTTTCTGTCATATTGCCAAGGTCTGCCCAACAAGATGTGGCATACGTCCATTGTCATAATGTCACAAATAATTGTGTCCTTATAACGTCCTATCTGAAATTCCACTTCACTCTGCTCATCCACTAGCAACTGGTGTCCCTTCTGTCGCCATGAAACTCGATATGGACTGGGGTGTTTCAGACGCTTCAGTCCTAGCTTCTCCACCATCTCAACTGACACCAAATTGTCAGTACTTCCACTGTCAATTATAATTTTACAGCACTTACCTTGCGATTTACAAACTGTCCTGAACAGAGCTTTCCGTTGCGTCTGCTCAATACTCTCATCAACTGGCTTCAACAACACCTTATGCAGCACTAAAGCTTATCCTGTTTCTGGGGCATTTTCTGCCTCTTGAGGGGGTGCTGCTGCTTCCTCCAGTTGCGCCACATATGTGCCTCACTGTCCAGTTGAATCTATTTCTGGACACTCAAAAGAGAGTGCCCCCACTTGTGGCATCTGTAGCACTGGTAACCAACTCCCCTTCCACGGCCATTTCCTCTGCCGCGCTGAAACGATCTGCCACCTCTCGTTCCATCTCCTTTTTCTGCTGTTCCCGAAGTTCTCGAACTGCTAGCTTCCTCACTGTTGCTGGCAGTTCGGCCCCTGCCATAGGACTGGCCTCTTCCTCTGTTAGACCCTCGTCCTCTCCGGGCATTCTGCCTTCGGTCAAGTTTTTCCTCTGCTTTGATCGCGCTCTGGTATGCCTCCTCCATGTTGTTGGGAGAAAAAATACTTATTTCATCCAAAATCTCCATCCTCAGCCCATTTACATATATGGCTGTCCTTTCTGTTGTATCCTCTGTGTATCCTGCTCGCAAATTTACTCGATAAAATTCCTCCGTATACTCCTTCACCGTCAGACCCCTCTGTCTCAAATTCTGAACCTGCCTATGTAACGCAATTTGGTAATCTCTTGGTAGAAATCTACCCTTCAATTTAGCTACCATCCTCGTCCAAGTCTTTATCGGAGGTTTGTTCAATCTCTTCCTCTCATTCTGGACACTTTCCCACCACAGGGTTTCGTGTCCTTTCAGCTTTGTTGCTGCAAATTTGACCCTACGGTCTTCACTAATTTCCTCGCATTCAAAGTACTTGTCCATCTCGCTAATCCAATCTAATACAACATCAATCGATAAACTGCCATCGTAGGTTGGTAATTCTGGTTTTGGTTTGCTATTTGACAATAATACAGACTTCAATAACTTCACTTCTGGTGAATCACCTTCATCCCCATCTGCCGCTACTTCCACTTCTTCTTCACTCGCATCACCTAACTCTGGATCTCTCCTCCTACCTGCCTCTACTGCTTCCAATCGGGCGGTAAGAACTTTGAGTTCTTCTCTTAACGCCTCATTTGCCATTCTACGGGCACCTCTGCCTCGTCCTCGTCTACCTATATCCATTTCTCCCAAATCTCTTCAACTCAAACGACTCTGATACCACTCTGATGGAACCCAGCCCACTTGGCGTAGCTTTTGCGCTTTATATGATATTTGGTTTGTTGACGTGGCGGTGAACTATTGTCTCTCTCGCGGCTCTGTAGTTGTGGTAGTTGTGCATTGAATGCAAACATAAATGTGACAGTACCCTGCCTTGGTAAACTATACAACCCTAATCTTCACGCGCCTTCTCGACTCTTCTATGTTTATCGTTCTGTTGGCTCTGAGGGTTTGCGAGCTCTGCGGATGGAAAAATGATGGGTGCACTGTGCTACGGTTCCTTCGCCTTCCGGTAACGCTGCCTTGTCTGTGGCTGCAAGCACAGGAATATCCGGGAAGCGACTTCAGTTTTTGATACAGGTAAAATGTTTCTCCATACTTCAATTTTTTTTACTTGCTCCTCGTTCTGGGTCTAACCCCAAATTGTTCCTCCTCTCTTCAGTTGCTCTGTGGCGTACTCTGCTTCAAAAATATGGCTTCTCCTCTCGCGTTCTCCAGGTAAGGGTTTTTTTTTTTTTTCGTTATCAGTCTTTATGTTGATTTTAGAGGGTTTCGTCCCTCTGAGCTTTTCTGTGGCTCGAACTCATTCATGCCTGGTTCTTGCAGGTCCTCTCAGGCGACCTAGACGGCACAAGCCCCTGTGTTCAACGACATTTGGTTGTGTATCTTTTGGTAGGCTTGCAACCTATTCTGTTATGCTGAATATGGGTCACTGTTCGAAGGACGGCCCGTCCAATAGTTGGTTTTCCGGTCACTGTGTGGTCCTCTGTTTGCCGTTGTCGTTCTGAGTTGAGTCCTATGTGTGGAAATGTGGCTTCAACGTAACCCAGTTACAAATCTGTTTCAAACCCTGACCTAGGGTTTTATGCTTGACCTGTATAATTGTAATTTCTGGTTGAATTTTCACTCGCTGTGACTATGTTGGTCTCTGTATATGTGAGGGAACTCGACCCTATCGATTCTAGCTATGAATTGCTATTCTGGACAATGTAAATGAAATTCATTTTTAGTGAAAGAAAAATTATGGTGATTGATACCTGTGATGTCTTCGCTTGTCTTTCGGTTACGTTGCTGGGCATTCAATTTGTTTGCTTGTCTTTCATTTAGTGGCTGTGCGTTGAACGTATTCTCTCATCCGTAATTGTATTATTGTGTGCTTGTATGTAAGCGTGACTGCTTGTCTTGTGGCGTGGAAGTTATTTAAGATTCTCTCTGCTTGTCTACAATTTAACTATAACTCGTACTTGTACAATAGCCATGATAGTGTGCTTAGTTTATAATAATACAAAGGTCTGTTAAATGATGAAAAACATAGGAATGAGAGATCAACAAATAATTTAGAAAGTAATTTTGATGGACAGTACTTTTCTGGTTTTGAATGCTTGACAATTCTATTAGTATATTTACTCAACTTATTCTCTTCTGAACTGAAACCCCCCTTTTCCAGTACATGTATTTTTGGCTTTATAGCCTCTGTCTTCAGTTAAGGCTTACAGTTTGTCTTTTTCTGTTACAAAGACAGTTACATAACTTCTGTTTCTATCCGTAACTATAATCATTTTGACATTACAAGACTTGTAGGACAGTTAAGAGTTATTTCTCCTAATTACATAAACTACCTTTTATTCAACAATGAAACTACAGTAATCCTAAACTGGAAAAGTAAATACATCTAACTGTTGCTGAGTTGTAAAATAAAGTAAAAGAAAAATTATTCCCAATAGAATTTTAACAGTTAAGTTCCTCGCTTGTGAACCTGGTTGGAGTCCTTTCTGCCTCGTCACTGTGAGCTGGATGCTCCTGCATCATGTTGTCTTAAATGAAAGTATCATAGATGATCCTTCTGGATTAAATTATCATGGCTTTATTTTTGTTATTGTTTATAATCATATTAATCTTGGAGAATACATATGAGTTGCTTGTCAAGATCATAATCGTTCCTTGTCAAAAGAACAATATGTTCAACATAAAAGGAGAAGAGTTATGGCCATACTAGTAAGAGTGAGTACAACACAACTTGTGTCTTCCAAAACTCTTCTAAGTTATCAATATACATGAAAAAAATGCTACGAGATAAGGGACACCCTTGTTTGACTTCAATATTAGATTTAATTTCCTTAGACTGATAGTTAGCGATCCTAATATTGATAATAACATTATCGTGCATGACAACTCTCAACTCCACAAGAGCCAAACATATATATTCATTATTGTTTCTAGTTTTTAATATATTCATTTAGAGAGTGTTTTATGATTGAGAGTGAGTGTGAAATATTTTTACCACATCTCCTTCATACTTACTTGTAATATCAACATATAACTAAGCTAGCACAATTAATATGAGGTTATTGAATCTTTATAATTCTATTTTATAATGGTTTTAGTTAAAACTAACCAAAAATGGATATTGATTTTTTCTTTCAATTGTAGTGGACATTGTTTTTAATTTATAGATAATTTTATTTTTATTTTGAAAGTAGCATGTGTCAACTTTTGTATAATGCACTTGTCAGCTCAAGAAATACTAAGCAAGTAATATGAAATACTAACCAAGTAATATAGATTAAATGACTGGTAAATGTGGGCATTAATCCATAGTAGGCACCAAACTACTTTCTTCACAATATATCTCATATTATCAAGATTTAAAAAGTCATAAAAATTAATCAAATTATAACTTTATTTTAAAATAATAATAATAATCATATAAATTAATATATAAGTTAAACCTATATAATTTAATTACTAATAATTAATCCAAATTTTGAAAACCTTATTTTAAAATAAACATGTTTGTCAATATAATAAGTTACTAATATATTTATTTATGATATGTAGGTAAAAGACTAATTATTAAGAGGAGGGTTAGTAGATTAAAAGTAACAATTAATGGGTGGTGATGGAATTATTGTAAGTAAAAGTAGTAAAAAAATGTGTACCAAAGTGTAGTACAGGAATGACGACCTTTTTGTCATTTTTTCTTAAAGTAGATAACAATACACTTTTCTTTGTAATAATGTAACAATGGGAGAGTAGGTAATTTTTATAAGTATTAGTGAAAAGTTCCCACTGGAATAGGTGCATCATTTTCCTTTTGGATTTTTTTTTTCAAATTAATAACCATTTACTTTATTTTGTAATAATTTGTAATATCCCACAATAATGTCATGTAAAAGTACAGAGGATTAGAAATTTTTTACAAAATTTACCACCAAGTAATAATATAAATTCAGATCTTTCATATTCCTTAACTGGACATTAGATAAAATCTTCATCATTGTATAAAGTAACTTCAGAAATATAATAGTAAGTTACATAATATAACAACCATTATTGTAGTATGTTAACATAAGTTTTTTGTAATAACCTTACATCATTTTCATCATTCATTTGATTAGTCTAGTTGATCACTTACTTGATAATGTAAATGTCACGTCATTTAAGGAAGCGACAACATTAGAATTGAACAATATGAAACATATCATTGGACATTGAAACACCCTAGAAACCCTGTAGGGAAAAACGAACAAACGTTTGATTTTTATTAAATGCTCGTGAGGGTGTTCACCCCTCACTCATTAATTATAAGGGAGTCCATACCTTGACCATTGTCATAAAATATTACAAAGAAATATTATTTTAAATACAACATAACTGGTCCCTAGAAGCTACTACATTCATCATCATATCATTTACCCACAAATCCTTGTACATTATGTCTTTGTGGCCTAGTTCTTCCCATCAATGGATTATCATGTAGTTGACATTCCTTCAATCTACATGAACCACTATTTCTTTTCCTACAATAATGTTCAACCTAATCTATCTTTTGCATAAGTTAGCGTCATTCTCGATCATTGCTACCATCAACAAACTTTGATATCATGATTAGATAAAATATTAATCAATAGATAATCTTTAATAGCGATGTTTCAAAAATATTTTCATTTTCATAAATAAACTATAACAAAGTATTGAGACATGTCTTGCTCTTTTAACAACACTACATGTGCATTTATTAAAGGTATATAAATACCAAAACATGTCTATTTATTTTCACATATGTATGGTTATGACGCATGTCTGTCTATCCATAACTCACATTTGTAAGGAAAAATACATAAAGATATCCAAGGCATGCTCACATGTCCCTATTCTACATGTATCACAAGAAAGGAAACAACTACATTCTATTTCTGCCCACAAAAATCAATTACAAAGCCTCCATATTTATTACCCTTTTTTCAAATAAGAAGAGGGTAAATATTTCCAAGATAAATATCAAATTTACTATTATTCCCCTCTCACAAGCACACATTCCTTTCCAAAGGAAAACCAATACAAATATCCATATTCTTTTAAAGGAAGCTGAGACATTAGTTATGATTTTTGTGCATGCAATTACACAACTTTTATTAGAAGAAACTAGCCCCTCAGCTATTACTTTAGGTGCATGAAAATATGTAAAGGGAAGTTGACACAAAGGATATTGTTCCTATAGATGAAAATGGATATGTTTTTCCAAAAAAAATCTTAAGACAATGGAGAATGAAAATACATGTTTATTTTTCTAGGAAATCTAACAAAATAGAGCATGCAAATACATGTCTTCTTTTCGATGAAACTAATTAATGCATACAAAAAAATTTATCTTTTCAAGAAACCTAATAAATGCTAATTTGTGTAGCTTGGGAGGTACTCCAAGCCCTAGGTTTTAGGATTTGGAGGGAAAAGCACCATAAGGGTCACTTGCGGGCTTGGATCCCAAGGTTGGGCTTTTGGACCCATAACGATTTGGGATAAAACCATGAAGTATTTGAGCATGATAAAATTTTAGGTGATAGATCTTGGTGTGTCAATTCCAATGCTCCAAAGATCACTCAAATCAGAGCTCTAGAAGTGAAGTTATGAATTTTTGAAGTTGACAATTAATTATGGACAGTCAAGTCATGTAGGCTTGGTCCAAGGCACATGTCTCTTCAAACGAATTCATGGAGACCTATTTATGTGTATAAATAGGAGGTGAATTGATTCATTTTTTATCATATAAGGGCATAAAATACCACAATATGTCTCTGAAATTAGGCTAAGTTATAGAGAGGATAGAACGTGGGATTAGAAGGACTGTTTTGAAGAGTATTTGTATCCTCAACGGGGTTGAGAGACCACAAAGAGGAAGCTGCAAGTCTGGAGGTAATTTCTAGGATTTTTTATGGGTGTCTAAATAAGATTGCAGGTCCGAGTTAAGTATTGGAGACAACCGCATTGCAGAGAGGTTGTTTAGGGTTGTTAAGGGTGGTTTTAGTGACGATGTTCCCTCTATTTATAAGGCCAAGGGAGATTGAAGTAGGCCACAATCCTTACTATCCATAGAATAGGGATCTATGAAGGAAATAAATGCCTAAAAAAGTGTCTCAAGGAGAAGCATAAAAAGGATGAAGCTCAGGAAGCTAGGCCACAACAATTGAAGGATATTTTGGTGGAAAAAAGAGGGGTTGTTGCAACATGCAATGATGCCCTAACGAGAACCAAATCTACAGTAGTCAAGAGGTCCATGAACAAGCTATTTATTGATGGTGGTTGGTTGGTTTGATGCATGAGATGTTGTCCAATTGTTGGAAAAATTTGTAGAATCCTGTGGGAGCCATGTGTTGAGGTAAACTTGGGCAGTTGGAGACCTCAACTAGGAGCAAATGTTGTTAATTTTTGCAAATAGGGTCAAATTACACATTTGAAAACTTATATAATCAAGATAATATGTTCATTAAATTCCTCTTTTTGAGATGACCAAAAACGACCTAAAGATCACTTGATTCGGTCAAGGGGAAGTTAAGTTTTAAATTATTTTATTAATTCATCCATTATGGAAAAGTTCGAACCAAACCACATGAGTAACTGCTTGGGTCAATATTAGCACCAAGTTAACCCTCAGGAAAAACTATAAAAGGAAGAGACCTCAAGCTCATTTGGATGCAAACTCAAAACTATGTTTTTATTTCTTGTACTTTGTCTTGGCTTGTTGAGATTGCAACAAGATGATGGAGCTTAGTGAAAAGAGTCGCCTTCACTAAGTGGGCCCGCAGGCAAATTATGGCGCAAGTTCTATTTTTGGATCCCAGCAGGGATGATCACAGCAGGAGTGACCACAACAGGAGTGATCATAGCAGGAGTGATCAAAGTCTATTTTTAGACTGGCTGCCCAAAATAGAAAAGTCAAATATTATTGTCTCATAATAATATTTGGACTATAAACTTGATCTTATTCTCTTGGAGAACTTCATTTTGAGCTACAAATGTGGCACATGCAGCTGTCAGAAGGAAGTAGACTTTCTTGGTGGGTCAGTTGAGTTGTTGCATGCATTACTTCATATTAGAACTAAATCAGTTGAGTTTGGTGGAGTTGATTGTGGAATTGATGGAGTCGTGTTCAGTTTGACTTTGTTAAACTAGTTGTAATTAGTCTAATTGCAAATAAACTAATGATGAGTTGTTAAACTAATTATTAACTCATGATGAAACTATAGAATACATCAATTAACTCAGTTTCATGTCAGTGCATGTTCAGTTCAATAGGGACAGGTGTTAGAGGATCAGATTGCTATCAGTTGTGACTATAGTTGTGCATGAGGATTTGCACAATCAAGGGATTGAGTATGCCAATGAGTTTTCTCATGTATTTGCCCAGTATTATAGCCTCTGCTTGTGTCTTACACAGTGTGAGTGATTCTTTGGAGGTGAAATACAAGTTTGGTAAACCATTCTCATTCATTCTTGAGCAGCTATTGAGCAGTGGAGGGAGGCAAGTGGTGGAATAGATTTGGAGATCAGATCTTAGCTGTATTGTGTGTAACAGGTGGAGCTGGTACTGGATTGCTTGTGATAAGCATTGTACTTTGTAATGTTACATGTTCTCAATCATAATATATAGATAGTTGGGGGTTTTAGCGAGATGCTTTCCCCGGGTTACATACTGTGTTAATGCGTGAATGCTCTTGATGTTTTATTGTTATTGATGCTGCTATTTGATGATCAACGTAGAGGAGCTTATGTATTGTGTATGTATTTTGCAATAGTACATGATCAGGATAATCTCCATTGAATATGTGTTTAGTATTCAAAATTTCTACATGGCATCAGAGCTGTTGATCATCAAATCTACTATTCAGGAAGTGTTTACATTCTATTTCTCTAGGCAAAGGCTGTAATTGGGCCAGGTAGCCTCTGGATTCATCCTTCCTTTGGAAGGTGAAATATCCTGTAAAAGCCCATACAGTCAATCTCTGTATGAGAAATATTTTGTTCTCACGAATCTTAGATCTGAGGCAGTTAAGTTGGTTGCTGATGGAATTCGAATTTGCAACAATGTTTTCTTGGTGGCAACGTAGCAATGTCTTTCAACAGATTGCGATTGGAGTATGCTCTTGAGGGTAGCTCAAACTATATTGCATGGAAGGACAAGATGGAGGCAGTATTGGATGATAACGGGCTGAAGGAGTTCATAGAGACGGATGTCCCAAAGCCTATTGATGCTACTCAAGCTAATGCTTAGCAAAAGAAGACCACAAAATGTCAAAGGATTCTGTTGGAGGGCGTGAAGGATCACAATGTGTCCAGCCTCCATGGAAAGGCTACTCCATATTTGATGTGGAAATAATTAACAGAATTATTCCAAAGTAAGAGTGATCAGAGGAAGCTGGCACTCAAAGATAAACTTAGAAACATCAAATGCGAGAAGGGTGACAGTATGCCTAAGTATCTCACAAAGTTCACTGAGTGTTGAGATGAGCTGGGAAGTGTGGGGGTTACTGTCGATGATGAGGACTTGGTGAGCTTGGCTCTCCTTGGTCTTCCAAAGAGTTGGCATTCCTATCAGGACTCTGTCAATGGTCAGGAGAAATTGCCAGGATGGGAAAGACTGTGGTCAGATCTTGTGCAGGAGGAGATCAGGCGGAGTACCAGGGATGGATCTTCATCAAAGGGAGCTGATGAAGAAAGTCGCGCTTTGGCTGCCAAACCAAAGAAGGGGAAGAGCAAGAAATATTCTCAGTCTGGTGCGAAAGGCAAGAAGCAGGATATGTCCAAGGTGAAGTGTTTTCACTATCACCAGCATGGACACTATGCCACTAATTGTCCGCAAAAGAAGAAGAACAAGCAAGCTGCTGGATCTTCAGCACGAGAGGCTCTAGCCTCACAATTTGAGCTTGATTTTTCATTGATCGCATGCTTGGTTTCAGGTGTGATGGTATCAGTGTGGTTCTTGGACAGTGGTGCATCTTTTCACATGACGGGAGATAAAGATTTATTCTCTGATCAGGAGGAAAAAGATCTTGGAGTGCACATTGAGATGGGCGATGATGGTAGATACAGTGCGACCGGTATCGATACCATTTACTTTGAGAGGGAGTTTGGTAAACCCTTCATATTAAAGGAAGTCATGCATGTTCCAGGATTGAAGAAGAATCTTATCTCAGTGGCGATGTTAGAAGACAAGGGCTATGACGTTGTTTTCAGCAAGGGAAAAGCTTTCCTGCGCAGCAAGACAACTGGTGAGACCCGGAAGATAGGCGTTCGAGTAAGGAACCTTTATCAGTTGCAAGTAGATGGATGCGCAACAATGGCAGGCAAGGCAGAAGGATTGGTGAGTCAAGATGATGGCGAGTTGTGGCACATGAGATTGGGTCACCTTCACCATGGAGCCTTGAAGATACTGCAGTAGATCACTATAGGGCTTCCTAAAGGCACTCTTGCGCATTCAGATCAGTGCAAGGGGTGTACTTTGGGGAAGTTTGTGAAAGCCACCTTTCACGAGAAGGATAGCCGCACCACGACAATCCTTGAGAGAATTCACACAGACTTGTGTGGACCTTTCTCAGTTGCTTTGACAGAAAAACACATGTATTATGTGATTTTTGTTGATGATTTCTCTCATAAGTGCTAGATCTTGTTCATGCAGAAGAAGAGTGAGACATATTCAAAGTTATGTGAATTCAAAGCACTAGTCGAGAAGGAGTCAGGGAAGAAGGTGAAGGCTCTTAGGAGCGATAATGGTGGTGAATACATCTTAGACAAGTTCAAGGATCTGCAAGGCAGAAGGGATTCGTAGAGAGCTCATATCTCCCCATAACCCACAGCAAAATGGGGTATCTGAGCGGAAGAACAGAACGATTGTGGGTGCTTCAGGGAAATGTTGCATGATCAGGGCCTACCCCTTCACTTGTGGGCTGAAGCATGAAATACAACAGTTTATGTGCAGAACCGTTGTCCTCATAAGATACTTGGCATGAGTACACCGCGAGGAGGCTTATTCTCGTAAGAAGCTTGATCTTTCTCGTTTGATGATTTTTGGTGCTAATGTTTACATGCATGTGACGAAGGATGCCAGGAAGAAGTTAGAGCCGACTGTAGAGGTTGGGATATTTTTGGGGTACACTGATATGCCCCACAACTATCGTGTGTATTTGCCAGACAGTGGTAAAACTGTTGTGCGACGGGATATAAAATTTCAAGAGGAGAAAGCCATGAAGTGTTCGCTTGAGAGGGAGCTACACTTGCATGCAGATGAGGAGCTATTAGTTCCTAAGGATGAGCTTCAGGACGTGGATCAGCCAGAGGACGAGGTTCATGGAGTGGAAGATACCACTCATGCCGCGCCAACCATCAGAGGGTGGAAGCGCTTGACAGAAGCTGAGCGACTGGCTCAAGATGCAGAGAAAGTTGTAGGACCACCTACAACACAACGCAGGCAGAGACAGTCACCTGATTGGTACACTGGATACATGGCTCTTATGAGCAAGTGTGTTGTGACTGAGCCATCCTCTAAGCTGTGGAGGATCCTGCATGGGTAGACGCCATGGTGGAAGAGTATGATTCTATTGTCAGAAACAATGCATGGGAGATTGTTCCTAGACTGGAAGGGAAATCAGTGGTGGGTTCGAGATGGATCTACAAAGTTAAGAAGGAAGCTGACGGGAGTGTGGAGAAGTACAAGGCAAGATTTGTTGCCTGAGGCTTTTCACAGATAGAGTGGATCGATTATGAGGAGACCTTTGCACCTGTCACAAGGTATTCTTCCATACGGACGATTCTCTCTCTCTCGGTGAAGATGGGATGGCACATTCATCAGATGGATTTGAAGACAGTGTTCCTCAATAGAGTCATTGAGGAGGAGGTGTACATTGAGCAACCCGAAGGCTTTGAGGTCTTCAGCAGCGAGTCGCATGTGTGCAGGCTCAAGAGAGTGTTGTATGGGTTGAAGCAAGCACCACGTGCTTGGTACACTCATATAGACAGCTATTTCACAGGACTTGGATTCTCCAAGAGCGAGGTAGATCCTAACCTATACCAGATTGTGGTGGAGGGTAAGTTGCTTATCATTATACTGTATGTTGATGATTTGATTCTAACGGGTGATGAGATGTTGATACTGTCATGCAAGAAGGATCTTGCTACAGAGTTTGAGATGAAGGACTTGGGCCTCCTTTACTATTTCCTAGGATTGGAAATATGGCAGCGCAGTGGTGGACTGTTTGTTTTTCAAGGCAGGTATGCTCGGGAGATACTGGAGAAGTTCAACATGCATGGCTGCAAGCCTGTTGATACTCCTCTTCCTGGAGGTTGGAGGAAGGAGGATGCCACTTTGGGAGAAGAGGTGGATGCCACTGTTTATCGACAGTTGGCGGGGTCGCTGATGTATTTGGTTAATACATGACCCGATATATGCTATGCAGTTAACCAGCTTTCATAAGCTATGGTTAAGCCTACCAAGCTCTTCTGGAAGGCGGGCAAGCATGTATTACGCTAATTGAGAGGCACATCGGGATATGGACTATGGTACAGACAGGAGGATGAGGTGAAGCTATGTGGCTTCATGGATGCAGATTGGGCAGGTAGCCCATCGGACAGAAAGATCACATCAGGAGGGGTCTTCAGTATTGGATTGACAGCAGTTTCCTGGTACAGCAGGAAGCAGATGGTTGAAGGGAAAGTACCCCTAGGGTCCTTTGGGCTAAGACTCTACCAGACTGAAAATTGCTTATACAAAGAAACACACACACACAGCCATCTTTTTTACTTTTAAGCAAATTCTAATGTTTAGGGTACATACCTAAGGTCCTACGTTTGAGAAGACCGTTAGGGTGCAAACCCTTCTTGGAGTTCCCTTCTTCTTTCTTTGACCTGCAAGACAAACAAATCAAAGAACACAACAGTACATGTATAGAAGTTTATATATAAATCATCTTTATGCTATAAAGTTAGTTATAAAAAATCTTTAAGTAACCACTTTCATAAGAATTCAACACAAGAATCTCATAAGCATAAAGAAAGATTATTCGGGAACAAAGACGTGTTTCTTTATATATAAAGGCAAATAAAGTACATATATCGGAAAGATATCACCTGAACACCTTCAGCAGGCTCCAAGCAAGCTTCCTCCCGGATTCGTTCCAGCCTCCAGCCTCCAACAAGAGCTCCTTCCAAGTCTTACTCAATGATGATGTCAAGGATGAATGATCACCAATACACATGGAAACAAGGGTTTCCTATGCAAAATGGGGGAAGTGCAGAATGCACCAAGGACTTCAGACCTGGTCTAAGGGAAAAATCTCAGCATAATAATCTTTCTCTCCTTTCTCTCTCCCCTTGGCCTTCCCTTTGATGTCTTTTTATACCCTCTCCAAAGTAGTTTTTTAGTTAGGAGTTGGTTGGGAACAGTTGGGCCACGGGCACTAACAGGTGATCCAGCAGGTAAACCCGCGATCACCGCCCGAAAAAGAGGAAATTATATTTTTTTAAGTGTTTTAATAGATACACGCGGGTTGGGTATGACAGACCCGCGTATACACGCGTTTAACATAGGGCAAAGTCGCGTATAGGGAATAAAACACTGTTTTTTAAATTTTTGGACCAGGTCTGGAAGGAGGGGTTGCCCTAGGCCATAAGTGCAGCATCACAAACCATAAGAGTGAGATTTGGAGCTATAACAGATGCCCCCTAATGTATGAGGTCAGAAGGGGAACATGATGGCCGAAATATATTAAGTAAGTACAAGGAAAGGAACTCTGCCGAAAAACCGAGGAGGACTTCACCAGAATTCAGCCTGCCAAGCCATCGAAAGGAGATCAGAAAGAAACACTGTCTGAGGCGGGCATACCCATGCTCAGGAAAAGTAAAGCATGTCCACATATCAAGTACAAGCGGATCCACTAAGTATACAAGTATAAATGACTGTAAAATACATAATGGATCATCTGATCATAATGAGTAAGTACATGTCTGAATATCACATATAAAACTGTCAATGATGCTGAAAGATGCAACGGATCACTGAAATCAACGACTGATCCCATAAGGTACCAACTGAACATGATGGAATAGGATGGTACTACACTGCAAACTCAGGTGCCAGCATATAGAATGTCGCCATGACTGACTGCAACATATAAGGTGGAGTGGTATCAACTAGCAGCAACAGGAGCAACTGTCAAGTGAACCAATGAATGCTGATACAACCTGAGGTCTTCACCGACCGCCGTGGTACATTTCTACACCATGGGAATAAATGATCTGAAGTCGACCATGTGAGAAATCGTTTGATTACCGGTCATTGATGTATACCGTTAACAAACGCGAGACTACTCACCGATAATGATAATGAGCGTCAAGGTACCCAGTACAATCTAACAAGTGTGAATAGATGAGCTGAAGTCGAACACCTGTAAGAATCTATCAATCAGGAGACAATGATGGTTTCCCACTGTCGATAGCGAGGAATCTGCCACTAATGACTGCAAACCCCAAGGTACTGCCAGATGGACTCTAGATCTTTGCCCCAGAGCAATGAGTCGGAGTCGATAGGGAAAGATCTGCTAGAAGGAAGGCATTAAGGCATCCTCCATCAATCTAGCGCGAGTGTAACCCGTAGGCCAATAATGTGGAAGGAATCGGACGAAAAAGATGTAGTAACCCAACCGAAGTACGTTTCCGGCGTACACAAGATGTGGCTAGCGCACGGCAGAAACCCTCTGAACCAACCAATAATGAAAGCTGACACAGAGGCGAGGTATCCACCAATAGGGTCAAATGGAAACCAAGGTACTGCACGAATCCCAATGTGTGATAATGTATGCTGATGTCGAACACAAGGGAAACCACTCAGTCAAAGACCCATGATACTGATCGATGCTGAGCACAAGGTGACCTATCAATAATGAAAATAGGGCCAGGGTGCGGTCTCTAGGTCTGCCCTCAGAGCAATGTGTCGTCGTCGATAAGGACAAGACCCGCCAGCAAGAAGTCAATGGGGACCTTCTCAAACCGGCACGAGTGAAGGACCAATATAACTGATGTGATGATAGACATGACACTGACAACCAGGGATGGCCGACTGAAAAATGAGTCAAGAGACACCGCAGAAAGGCCGACTCAGGCTAACTTCCCTTGAACAAAAGCACGACTCAATGTGACTATGTGGCAGCATATAATGAATCTGTATAAGTTCGTCATGCAGGAGGCACGAACGAACCCTCCATATGATTGGAAGAGATAACCAATCGGGGGAGAACTGACTCGATAACAAGGTTATGGCTTACCTAAGTCAAACTAAATCCCACCCATGCGGAGGAGACTTTGTTTTGAGTGCTTTGTTCAAGGGCGACACGATTGACTCTAGCTGCCAACAATAAATGGAAATAATGTCCCTGTTCCCGCTCTTTTTGGAATATTTAATTTTTTTGTCTTTTTCTGATAAGCCGGAAAAAAGAATAAAATAATGCTATGGTACAGTGGAAAGAACGAGTGTCGGTGAAACAGATTATCTAGTTCCTGGGAAAGGAACGTTCCTATGCTCAATGCAGGGAGGTGAAAAACTGGTCAGTGACACTCAGAGGTATGTCCCTTCCACGGATCTAGGTATGTCAAGCTGCAGAGGTCAAGGGTATGCAAGGTCGATTGTTGCAGATGTCATGGTCAAAAGTGGGCTTAAACACGAGTCCAAGTGAAGCCGGCTATAGGCCAAAAGGTGCAAATGGTCAACATGCAATGCAGAAGTACAACTCAACACACATAGGAGCCTCTAGGGTATAAGGCCAGAACGAAGCGAAGAAGCAAAGAAGAATGAGTCTTCAACGCATAAGTCATGGCGGGACTACAGAGGACTCCCGAGCCTACTCAAAACGAAACAGCATGGGCAACAAATGTCAGTGAGGTGCTAACTAGGATGCCCATGTAAAAGGATGGCTCTACCATCATGTCATGATTTAAAGAATCGGCGAGTGAAAATGGCTTGCGAACCATAACATGATGGGGTCGACCCTATGGCAGATGTATCGGTCAAATGGAGGCTAGTATGCATAATGCAACGGAAAAATGGTGTCTCTAACCTATATGCCAGTGAGAACACGATACCTGCCATGACGGGTCAGCAGTCATGGAACCGTCTCGAACCGTCGAAAAATGTCCAAAATGTCCTGAAAAACAACTCAATCTCGACATTCCAAGCTCCCAAGTTAAAAATGACATGAAACCAAACAAAATAAAATTTTGAAAAAATTTTGCATTTTCAAAACTTATAAAAAGAAATTTTGGACTTACCATTTTCACCGTTTGACTTGGAGAGCAAATTGTGGAGCAAAAGGAGCAAACTTTCCCCGTGACTTATGCAACCGTTCAAACTTGCCGAAAACTTCCAGGTAAGCACTAAACTTGTCTTGCAATCAATTGTGATAGTTTTTAGGAAGTTTAATTAATGTTTCACCGTTAGATTTTTGCAAAAATTTGCTCTGCGGCGTACACGCGGGTTGGATGTATATAAATCGCGTATACGACGGCCCTACACGCGACTGTGTATAGGGTAAACCGCGTGTGCGCAGCGAAATTTTTTTATACAAAAAACTAATGGATGAAAATGATTTTTTCTTCCAGGATGACTCTCACATGGCGTGAAAGAGAGCACTCAGCTGTAGACAATGAAGTTATGGACAATGATGAGGCATTAGATGCCTTACGGGGATGCGGATTGTTAAAATTCTTCAAGTTGCCGAATATGAAAGCAAATGTGCGTCTGCTCGAGAGACTTATTGATTATTGGGATGTCGAGGAAGAAGCTTTTATGATTGATCAGATGCCACTCAGGATAGAAGTGGAAGATATATATTTCATCACGGGCCTTTCCCGAAGGGGAGAGGTAGTCCACTCCCGGGGCAGGACCCGGAATAGTCTCAGCGTAGACGACTATGTACAACTTTACTGCCCAGGTCATCGGAAGGTCAGGAGTCAGATCTCGATCCCACACGTGGCGAGTTTGTCACTGCGGATAATCCTGTTCACCATAGCTCGAGTGAACGGGTCATCTTCGCTACATCAGGCATCACGGGTAAACATGAGCGTAGCAGTGGACTGTCTCACCACGGTGTTTGACTGGTGTACTCCTCTACTTGCCAACATGAAGGAGCAGCTTGCTTCTATCAGGAAGGGACAGACCAAGAACTTTGGGTACGGAACCATTTTATGCACGTTTTTCTTCGAGAAGGTTCCCGCACTCCGCCCCAGGGTAGCAGTTCCCATCAGTAGTCCACGTGATCCACGTATGGGCCGGTGGGCTGACTTGATGAAACGTCTGGGGGGTGGGGAAGTGCCCAGGAATGCATTTGATGACGACTTTTTTGCTTGGTGGGAGCAACAGATCATCGCCATAGACGACTACCCCTATGCTGGACTGGATTTCCGAGGAGATCCTGACCTAGTGTTACCACCAGACGCAGCATGGGGCGAGATCGGTAAGATTTTTTTGATTTTTATGATTTTATGATTTTTAGGATTTTTCAAGCATAATGATGAACTTTGAAAAATATATATTTTTTTTGATGAGATTCAAATGACTGATATGATGATCATGTTCCAGACATTGGGCCCGTGCGACCAGATGGATTCCCACGGCATGGATGGCGTGGCCGAGGAGCCGAAGAGGAGGCTGCGAATGCGGAAAGGACGCTCAACAACGTCCAGCGACACTTGGCGAGATTGAGCTACCAAGTACCGATGGCCGAGATAGAGGACCTTCCTCCAGATATGCAGCGTCATGTGGTTGGGATGCCACGTGACTGGGTTCGCGTCTTTCGGCGCGTGGCCACTGCTATAGTTAGTTATTTAGATGCTCATCCAGAGCCGAGGCATTAGATATGCCTGACATGATTATGGGCATTTGAGTCCCAATTTTGTATATTTTGGACACGCATATGTACACTCGAGACGCTTTGCGATATATATATATATACAGTTTAACTTTTTGATGCATGATTTTATGATGATGAATGATTGATATGCCAGTCTAATGCTTGATTAGCGATAGAATCAGCTAACCAATTTTGAGATCTTGGAATGTGCAAATAATTAATGTAAGTAAATGATCTTTGCAACAACCTCACCCTTAAATATTGGCGATATAATGATGGATCTCTAACCCGATAAATGTTATTTAACTGAGACACTATCAATTGAGAATCAAGATACACTACCAACGAGTCGATCCCATGAGAGATTGCCTCGGATAATAAATTGATAACAGCTGTATACTCGGCCATATTGTTTGAAGCAGGACCGATACACACGCCTCTCGATGTCATCAACTGACCAGTTGGGTAATAAAGTACCCAAGCTGCGGAAGCAAGATTCCGAGTGTGCCGACTAGCACCATCGGCGAATCCAAAATAAACCAAATCATCCATCAACACCTGCCAAAGCAGACCAAAAGTGCTGATATCAGAAAACGCTCGATAAGATGTGTACAAATATACATAAAATACAAAGAAGCCATTGCCTGGCCAAAGCTAAGCAAAGCACTTCCTGAGGTAGAGCCCGTCAGGGGGCTCCGCCAACTGACTCCTAGGGATGTTTATAGGTACGACGATCGAACCAATCAATATACTCTCTTCGGCAAATAAATGTGTCGGAGCCAAAGGGACCGTACAAACATCACTAGTCGAACTGGAGGACCGAGATTCTACTTCATGCACAGGGGAATGAAAGTATAACCGACGATGTAAATCTTCCAAAGGTCGATCTACGGCCGTCATTGCTTCGAATATCGCTTCATCCGATGGAAAAACAATATCCGAGCAATCCGATGCAGAGGTGGAATCAGGGGTCCGAAAATGAGCCACATCAGCATCTATTTCTTTCCCAGAGGAAATAGTAGAATGGTTATCTACAGAGTTATCGATAGATTCACATCTAGGTTCTGCTGCAGACATAAGAGATTCTATTTCACCCACCTTGTCGTCACCTGATGTGGTCACAGATGAAGCTAAGGTTCCAGGATTCGAAGAATAAAGAGTTTGGACAAACTCTCTCCGTAAAGGATCCCTGGAGGATGAAATTGTATCTATACCAGCTGTAGGAGGGGGAAGGTTAAACGTACCCATCAATGAAGAATACATCCCGACTCGTAGACTCTCAATAGGCGGACGGGGGTTACCCACTAAAGGAATGGTAGAGTCAGAGTTTGCTTGAGGATCAGCTGGACAATAGTCCAATTGGTCAACCTTAACGATTTTCCCCTCATAAGGAAAGCAAATGACACGAAATAGAGTCGAAACAACGGCTTCCATCTCGTATACCCAGTTCCTTCCTAATAGGAGATTATAATCTAGGTTAGCGTCTATGACTTCTACTTCAATATTAACGACCTTTCCTCCAACACATATAGGAAAAGCCGGGATAATCCCGTACGGTCTATGAGAGTGACCATCAAATGCTGTCAATAGGGTGGGTGAAGGAACAACCGTCGATGATCCAATGGCCTTCCAGCATGACATAGACATGACACACGTGGAAGCTCCCTCATCTACAACCGTCCGGAAAATATTCGTTTTCTGGTAGGTAGACTTTATCTGGAAAGCCATGTGATGAGGAAGTCTCTTTTTGACATTACTCATATCAAAAGAGAGAGCTAAGGAATTACTTGGATCTACTGCCCCCATTGCCAATAGCAAGGCACTTCGTTGAGTAGGACATGTCTGGAGAACCTCTAACGCGGACATAGCACATGGACTCTGAGCCAGATCCTCGACAATGGAGTAATTCTGGGCTGCCCTAATATTAGGGTTGATAGTCGCGCGTTTAGCTGAACCTTTCGGCACCCGAGGTATAGTCTCAACAGAAGGTCGCTCAATATGAAGTGGGTTGTTAGTTTCGGGAACTGATTTACCCTTAAAATTTTCACCTTCACCATAATCACGTGACCGTGTGGCCACATTAGCGTGAGCACCCATCATGAAAACATTTGATGACTTGTCCCCTTCCTGGTTGCCCCCTGAGGAGGTACCAGGATTCGAATTTGCGCCAGCAAGAAGTTGCTGCCCTTGGGGAAACGGGTTAGTTAACACAGCTTGCGAACTAGAAGTCCCTTGCTGTCCTAACAAGCGCTGAGCGTCTTCAATTCTAGGGCAGAGATGAGTTAGATGGTCTCCTTTGCATAACTTGCAAGGAAACTTAACTTTCTTTCTCGACTCATTTCCACCACCACCAACGTTGTTGCCGGATTTATTTGCATCGGGCTTCCCATCCTGGTTCTTCTTCTTACCACGTCCTTTCTTTTTTCCATCGGAATTTTGATTTCCTTTGGGGTTATCGGATTGGACGGCATTAATGGAAGAATTTTGGGAAGCTTGAGGATTAGACATTGTGACTTGGTTGTTAGAAGCAGTTTGTAATGACAACTGCTGCAATTGATTCAACAAGTTCACTATAGTTGAGTCTACTGACCCTACGATACCATCCGCGTGAGGACCTGGCTTTGGCTTAGCTAAATCAACCTTAGATCCAGGAGCATCTGGCAAGTACTTTTGGAGGATCCCAGACTGAGAGTAGATCAGTTCTAACTGCTGGGCCCTGAAAATGGCTTGCTCCTCAGAATAGACCCCAGACATGGAGACATCCTTGGAGATCTCGGGTTGCAAAGACTTCAAAAACCACTCTAGACGGTACTCCAGAGGGATTTCGGCTTTAATGAGCCTTTTTCTCCATCTCCATTCCTGTATGTGATCAGAAATGTGGGTTGCCTTATCCTGACGAAAGGTAGCCAGAAGTTCAGTTCCGGCATCATAGCAGACAGGCAACTGAAAGTGATTCAAGAAGATATTAGCTAAGTCTGCGAACGATGTAAAGCTGCCCCCTGGCAACTCTATGTACCATTTAGCCGCATTACCAGTCAAGGTGCGCTGAAAAAGTCTCAACCTAACCGAATCTTCGATGAGGGAGTTAGATGAGCACCACAAATGGAATGTGGTTACATGATCGCCCGGATCTTCACCACTCTTCCCTTCGAATTTTGGGATGTCCGAAGGGAGTTTGGTTGGGACCGGAGGCCAGGCCGGATTGTATCTGATAGGGTCGTTCGTTAGCTTAGTGAGATCTGGCAAGTTTAACGTTGCCAGAAATGGAAGCCTAGGAGGACCTAGGGGATTCCACCCAGACTGGGCAGAACTCCCCAAGTTCTGAAAAGATTGTCCTGGGATTTGAGAGGCACCAGGCTGCCCCAAGTGACCAGTAGAACCAGCTGAACCAAAGGGCAAGCCTTGTGGTCCAGCAAAATTCGGAGTTTGACCAACTCCTACTGTATAAGCTCCATAGCTTGCAAAGTTTCCTCCTAAAGAATTGTAAGGAGTCGATAACCCCTGATATGGGTTCCAAGCCGAAGCGAGGGGAGGAATACTTTGAAACATGCTAACCGTGGAATACGGCCTACTTCCTTGTTGGCCAATAAATGGATTCGCAGTTCCTGCGTTACTAACCCCAGGGTTATTCCAACCTTGGAAAGGATTGCTGCTTTGTCCTATTGAAGAAAAAGGCATGGATCCTACCGTTGGGTTGGAATGTGGAATATGACCACTTCCAAAAGGAAAACCCTGAAATGAAGCCGATCCGCCCATCATGGACGTAGCGGCACTGAACGGAACTGACGGAATACCCTGTGATTGGGTGCCAAAAAGGAAGGAACCAGTACTAAAAGCATTGGTTTGGGCATTTCCACTCGTGGACGGAATGGAGGTAGACCCAACCAAAGATGTGCTAGCAAACGATCCGAACAAGGAAGCGGAGGGGATGGAAATGGTTCCTCCCCCTTGCACCGATGTTGGGGTTTGCATAGTCGCAGCACTCGTGGAAGCCATGCTTCCAGTAGTGATCATAAATGGTAAGCGCGTAGCGTAACCTGGACTCGCTGGTCTATATAATGGAGGCCCAACGTATTGCAATACGTCTGGGTAACTAGATGGTAGTGGAGAATTTGGAATCACTAATGATTCTGAAAGTTCTTCTACCTCTACGTTATCCTCCGCTTGAAAGCGAACTTGAGAAAAGACTGGAGCGTCCCTCTCTTGTTCAAAAGTACCAGGCCTTGCTTGGCCGCTAATATCCCCGAGAGGAGGATCAATCCCCGATGCATCAGCCGGCGTGGGACGGACCCCACCGGTAGTATTCCCTCTGCGCCTTCTAGGAGAAGGCTCTAAACTAGGTGGCGAGAGACCACGAAGTCTTCGAGACCGTCTTGGAGACCGGTCAGCCACTTTGAATTTTTTTGTTAAGATCTAACTAAAGACTCAAAAAAATTAAAAGCTAAGCCGACTAGGAGCACAGAGCACACAGTATAAAGTTCCTAAAGATACAGCCAGTCAAACAACTTTCAAGTATTTCCGCTCCGGGTGATTGAGACCGGACACCAAAATACGAGAAAGTGAATCAAAGGGCCTTCCGAGGATAGTCTGGGATGATGAGGGCCCAGTCCTATCAGCGAAGGTATCAGAGGAAGTTACGCTGACCTCCTAACAACAGTCTGCGCCGGTGCAAGCCCCCAAGCTTCGCAAGGGTGCCCTCCGGAAGTACTGTCGAGAGTGATACAACGTCGACCTCAGGTGCCACGGGATTCCCCTCCGCAGCCACCTATGCAGATCCCTAGGAGAGGCAACTATGGGTACCAACTCGTCACAGAAGCCAGGCGGAACAGTCGTGAGGTAAGTTCGGACAAGTAGGAGAGGGGGTATCTCTCTTCCCTGTCTTCACAGACCCTCGTGCTTAACTCCCAGATCCGGAGCTTTCCTGGTCTCCCTAACGCTATTGGATTTACTCTCTTTAATCAGACTCTTATGTTTGACGTTTTGTGTGGCCTTGGAGAGTTAACTCTCCACTCGCCTAATCCAAGGCCCTAAAATCCTAAACTTGTTGGTGTAATAACTAAAACAAAAAGTTCTAGTGGATTTTAATTAAGCGCTTGATTTTATTAGGCTGTTCTTTAAGTCAAAGGTAATGGAGGTGAAACTTGTGGTGTTTTATGGACGCAAAAGAAATTAATAAAACCTAGCTACATGCACATGCACTTTTGTTTTCGATGAATAGCAATTTCTATGAGGTTCAGAAGGCACTTGTAATATAAACAAAAATTTTTTCCTTTTTCTTTTCAGACTCCACACTCACAAAAACTAACAAAACTAAATATGCCTAAAAAGAGATGCAAATCTTTCCCTAATGCAAGAACTAAATGTGGATGCACGATTCAAAGACTACTCTAAAAACAAAGAAGGAAAGTTGCTGCTTTACCAAATTTTGTCTTGCCACTGAAATGCTTAGATAGAAGATGATTTGTTACTAATCATTTCGTCCAAACAATAAAAACAAGTTTTAAGATAAAAAACAAGGCACTTTCACTTCGCAAAAAAGGAAATCAGATGAGAAGCAAGTTTAAGAAAGCGAAACTCAAAAACTTTCAAAAGATTTTCTTTCAATCAAACCAAAAAGTCTTTTTCAAAGGAAAACTCTCAAAAAAAAACTGACACTAATGATTGATAAACAAGCCACCAAACACTTTTGTGAATTGACACCTTTCAAATGATGAAAACTCAACAAAAATAAAATGTGTTCGAAAACGCTTTTGACAATCAAAAGCAGCAATGAAAGTCCAAAATATCAAAAGACAAGTTTCAAGAAACTGGTAACAAACAAATTTCCCGAAACAAAGGAGTAAATGGTCATAAAAACGATTTCGTTAAGCAAACATAAATGTCATGAAAACAAAATGGACACAAAGATTTGAAGACAATCTTCCCACTCTGCCGAAACAGAGCAATCAAGATTCTTAAACAGAAACCTTGTGTGTCAAAAATCAATGACACTTGCAATCAAAGAAAAACAAGACTAGCACTCCTTATAACTAGAGAGAGTTCGAAAAAAGATGCCCCCTGTTAAACAGAGAACTGTCACTGGGAATTGACTGTTTTAAACTGACCCAAACCACCAGACAGACATTCAGCAAAAGAAAAATTATAAATCTTGAAAATTATGTGATATACGCGCCTGCAATTATTTGCAGAATGCATGTACACGCGACTGTAACTAAGGAAACCTGCGTATACGCGGGTTTACTTAGTGCAACTTGCGTATATACGCTTTTGTAATCCAGAAAAAGTGCGTATATGAAGTGTTTCAAGAAAAATAAAAAACACAAACTGAAAAACTGGAAAAGCTTTGAGTTCAAGAAAATATCAGACAGTCAGAACCAACAAACAGAGGGACTGAGCCTTGATTGGCTTGAGGACTACCCAAACTAGGAACAACAAGAGTGTTGTCCCCAGCGGAGTCGCCAATTCTGGTTGAAGGGAAAGTACCCCTAGGGTCCTTTGGGCTAAGACTCTACCAGACTGAAAATTGCTTATACAAAGAAACACACACACACAGCCATCTTTTTTACTTTTAAGCAAATTCTAATGTTTAGGGTACATACCTAAGGTCCTACGTTCGAGAAGACCGTTAGGGTGCAAACCCTTCTTGGAGTTCCCTTCTTCTTTCTTTGACCTGCAAGACAAACAAATCAAAGAACACAATAGTACATGTATAGAAGTTTATATATAAATCATCTTTATGCTATAAAGTTAGTTATAAAAAATCTTTAAGTAACCACTTTCATAAGAATTCAACACAAGAATCTCATAAGCATAAAGAAAGATTATTCGGGAACAAAGACGTGTTTCTTTATATATAAAGGCAAATAAAGTACATATATCGGAAAGATATCACCTGAACACCTTCAGCAGGCTCCAAGCAAGCTTCCTCCCGGATTCGTTCCAGCCTCCAGCCTCCAACAAGAGCTCCTTCCAAGTCTTACTCAATGATGATGTCAAGGATGAATGATCACCAATACACATGGAAACAAGGGTTTCCTATGCAAAATGGGGGAAGTGCAGAATGCACCAAGGACTTCAGACCTGGTCTAAGGGAAAAATCTCAGCATAATAATCTTGCTCTCCTTTCTCTCTCCCCTTGGCCTTCCCTTTGATGTCTTTTTATACCCTCTCCAAAGTAGTTTTTTAGTTAGGAGTTGGTTGGGAACAGTTGGGCCACGGGCACTAACAGGTGATCCAGCAGGTAAACCCGCGATCACCGCCCGAAAAAGAGGAAATTATATTTTTTTAAGTGTTTTAATAGATACACGTGGGTTGGGTATGACAGACCCGCGTATACACGCGTTTAACACAGGGCAAAGTCGCGTATAGGGAATAAAACACTGTTTTTTAAATTTTTGGACCAGGTCTGGAAGGAGGGGTTGCCCTAGGCCATAAGTGCAGCATCACAAACCATAAGAGTGAGATTTGGAGCTATAACAGCAGAGATCCGTGGCACTCAGTTCAGGAGAGGCCAAGTATATGGCAGCAAGTTTGGCTGCATGAGACTCTATATGGATGAGGAAGATCCTGGTTGGTTTTTTCAGTTCTCATTTGGATCCTACTGTGATTTACTGTGATAACTAGAGTTGCATTAAACTCTCGGCTAATCCTATATTTCATGATAGATCTAAACATATTGACATCAGGTACCATCATACCAAAGATTGTGTGTAGCGGAGGATCATGTTACTTTTGTACATTCCAATGGAGGATCACGATGCTGATATTCTGACGAAGGCTCTCACTAGGAGCAAATTCAAATACCACCGAGGCAGGATAGGGGTTGCTGATAATCCATATCTTGTCGGGAGGGAGTGTTGAGATTGCAACAAGATGATGGAGCTTAGTGAAAAGAGTTTCCTTCACTAAGTGGGCCCACGGGCAAATTATGGCACAAGTTCTATTTTTCGATCCCAGCAGGAGTGATCAAAGTCTATTTTTAGACTGGCTGCCCAAAATAGAAAAGTCAAATATTATTGTCTCATAATAATATTTGGACTATAAACTTGATCTTATTCTCTTGGAGCACTTCAGTTTGAGCTACAGATGTGGCACATGTAGCTGTCAGAAGGAATTATGGTTTCTTGGTGGGTCAGTTGAGTTGTTGCATGCATGACTTTAGTTAGAACTCAATCAGTTGAGTTTGGTGGAGTTGATTGTGGAGTTGATGGAGTTGTGTTCAGTTTGACTTTGTTAAACTAGTTGTAATTAGTTTAACTGCAAATAGACTAATGATGAGTTGTTAAACTAATTATTAACTCATGATGCAACTATAGAATACATCAGTTAACTCAGTTGCATGTCAGTGCATGTTCAATTCAACAAGGATAGGTGTTAGAGGATCAGATTGCTATCAGTTGTGACTATAGTTGTGCATGAGGATTTGCACAATTAAGGGATTGAGTATGCCAATGAGTTTAATCATGTATTTGCACAATATTATATCCTCTGCTCATGTCTTGCACAGTGTGGGTGATTCTTTGGAGGTGAAATACGAGTTTGGTAAACCATTCTCTTTCATTCTTGAGCAGCTATTGAGCAGTGGAGGTAGGCAAGAAGTGGAATAGGTTTGGAGATCAGATCTTAGCTGTATTGTGTGTAACAAGTGGAGCTGGTATTGGATTGCTTGTGATAAGCATTGTACTTTGTAATGCTACATGTTCTCAATCATTAATATACAAATATTTGGGGTTTTTAGCGAGATGCTTTCCCCGGGTTACATACTGTGTTAATGTTTGAATGCTCTTGATGTTTTATTGTTATTGATGTTGTTATATTGATGATCAACGTAGAGGAGCTTATGTATTGTGTATGTATTCCGCAATAGTACATGATCAAGACAATCTCCATTGAATATGTGTTTAGTATTCAAAATTTCTACATGGCTCGCACAGGTTTATCGACGAAATTCCTCATTGGTATGAGATCATAGGCAAAAGGTTCTCTGTGAGTTACGGTATCGTGGATCTCAGTCGTAGGCTCACATCTGAAGTTTTTCTTCCACGGTCGCAGGCATAGAGTGTTCAAGAGAGGGACTTTGGCTCTCTCGTCACCCAGACATAGTTCAGAGGGAGTGAATATCAGTTGTGAAGGGTTTAGTCCATGCTCACTCACACCAGGAAGCCCTGGGAGCAACTCTAATAGTGCGGTCACTGGAACATCTCATCTAGAGAGCGACTTTGGTCCTTCTGGTTGCTCGTGCAACTTCTTAAGTGTGTGACTGTGGATTTTTACAGTCTGTTTTACTATTCAACAACCCCCCCATTATTGGTTTAATAGTTAATATTCTATTGATAAATAGGGACCCTTTATAAAAAATCCTCCCAAAACTTAGCACTTAGGCACTTCCTTTTTGAAATTGTTAGAAATAAATTTCTAAATAATATAAGGTATCAAAGGCATGTCCCTTTGTAACTAGCTCTTCTCTCTTTATCGCATATCGTCGAATCATGTGTGTCAAAGGTTAATTAACAAATCGGGAGTTGCGAATTGCGATAAGAGGGATCACCGTAAAAAACTTATGGTATCATTAAAATTTTCATTTAAAACTAAGGCTTAAAGTATTTCTTGCAAAATAAAGTGCCTATTGTAATCGCATATCAGCATTCACAAAAAGCAGAACTAAAAAAACCTTTGGAATATGCGAATTTTGATATTGTGACATAACAAGCCAACAGTCATTGCTTCACGACGTCTACACAAAGGCTAATCTTGTGAACTATTAAAATTTTTTGAAATACGATGTAACTCGAACCTAATGGAAGCATGCGTAAATGTTATAACTTTGGTTAAGAGCAGCGCATAGTAAAAGTTAGTTTATGTGATAAATATTCATTCAAGCAAAATCTGCTTTAAATGATAAAAGGTATGCAACTCACATCGTATCTTGCAAAATTCTTAACAACTCCGAAATAACGCATAACAAAAAATGTGATATTGCGATAATCTTTATCACAATCACATAATCGGCATTTTTCACTTTAAACTCATCACCTTAAAGTTTTTTCCTCACACGTTTGTGATGCAATGGCTTAAATGAATAATAAAGGCCATGATAAAAGATCTTAGGGCATATTTAATAATTTTTAATGGCATTTATGTTTAAAATGGCTCGACATGATTTGATATCTTTCATTTTCATTTTTGAATAAAATATTCTTCCTTGTCACCTTTGGAAATTAACTGTATACTTGAATATTCACTATCATTTTCACCCTGTGTTTATCCGATAATCGTCATTGCTCCATCTCAGGGAACCTTTGAAGAAAACAATGTTGGAAAATATGGCTAAGAAGGGAAAATCTACTGCATCTAAGAAATCAAACATGATAACGCTCTTCTCTGATACCACCTGCAATAAAGACGAAGGAGACACATCATGGGAAGTTATGTATAACCTACTGGAAGAAGAGAAACCCATGCCACCAGAAACAAAGGCAACATCTCATGTCGAAGAATCATCTAATGCTTCTTACTTTGAAGCAGCATGTTCATTTTTACATAGAATAGAAGCAAGACCTAATATATTACCATACACTGATATGGTAAAATGGGTGATTGATGATGTAAATGTCTCAGAAATAAATTTAAGGAATCCAAGACATGAGGTCATGGGGTCTTTCACACCAAACAATCTGCACCAGATGTACCAGCTACCAGATCCTCAAAAGCTCTATAACAAATATTTCCTTAAGGATTTTGCCAAAGAGAACGAGGACCCATTGGATGTTACACAAACTTGAGGACAGGTGGAGGAAAATTCAAATGGGAGAAATCTTGTGTGTGCCCAATTGCATCCCTCTCTTCCCCACATAATTTCGCAGCTGTAATGATGTGTAGATTATTTGGTAAAGTTGATAGTACCAAATTGTCTATATAGTTTCTTCCCTTAATTGATGCAACAATTAACACAACAATTATGAACGGGAGTCAGATTTTATCAGACAATTTAGCAATGGCTATTAGTGAATATAGAGAAGAGAAGTGTTTCCTCAAAAAAAATTCCCTCTTTTTTTTATGAGTGCTTATGTTATGGATGCCATTTGTTTTTGTTCTCAATTTCCAAACGTGGGTTGGAAGTGGACTATACAGAACCCTCTCCCCATCCATGCATAACATAAAATCTTATGGGAATCCCAATTCAACCTGCATTTTTACAAAATAAGCCAGGGTATTATGCTGCCTATTCATAAAACCATTTTTGATAGAACAACCCCTAGGTTTTTCGAAGGAGGCAAGATAAACATATTTCTTGTTGCAAGATGGTTCGGTGAAGAAACATTCACTTATATTAGAGTTTTTGGGAGCATTTCTACTCCGCATGTCCTCCCATATTATGTTCTGGATAACCTATTCGCCAGAATTATAGCTTATGAGACAACAGGGGAGGGTGGTTTAACCAAAGCCTTGAGAGAACAGAAGAGAGTCGTTTGGCCAACCTTCCCATTATAATGTGGTGCTTTCGTAATACATGAATATGGGCACGCAATAAAATAAGTAAACTTTATTATATCTCTAAAATTGGCCAGAGTTCCAGGGCGATAGTATGAACCAAATCAAGTTTCTAAAGACTTTACCACTGTGGTTAAAGTCAAATAGTTTACTCATGAGGAGGATTTCTTTGATGACCTCTTTCAAGGAGCTAAAACATTTGAACAGCTCCTAAATTCAACATCATTACAGTTAAGACCAGATGATATTAATGATTTTCATGTATATAGGAATAAAATATTGTTAAAGGTCCCATTGGAACTATTACAAATTGAGCCAATAAGAGAACTGACTCCTAGCGTAAGTCTGGAGGTAAGTTCAAAGGAAAATTCTAATGAGGAAACATAAAAGAAATCAACTCATGAGTCAGAATAGTTAGAAAAGCAATCTCAGAATGGAGAAGCGAGTCCTAATAAAGATTCTGAGAAAGGTACAGAAGGAAATACTGAGGAAATGACAAAACAGGCCTTGTCCAAGAAACAGAAAGAGGTCGATTCCACTTCGGCTCAAACAAGGAAGATCCTAGTCATTGACTTAGAAAAGGAATGTTAGAAATTCCATAACAAGCTCCAAACATGCACAAAGCTTGAGTAAACATCTGGTTTTCAGACCCCCAAACAGACTCAGCAAAAAGAAAATCTAGAGACAACAGAGCAAGGGGCTATAGACACTCAAGATATTGAGGTTATTCCTACTTTTCCTACTTTCGAATTGTCTTGAAAATTGAAGAGATACCTCCATTAGATATATTCTAGAGTCCTACTCATAAGGTTGTAGCTAAAAGACAAAGAAAGAAGAGGAAATTAGACATTGCAACTGTTGCAACTCTAGAAAATGAATCCATGGATGCTGTGTGGAAAGATACTCCTACCGACCCATTCAAAAAATCTTACGAAGTTGTAATAGTTTATAGGAGCTTATGCCACATCGACCATTGATAATGCAATGGAAGTCTGACTGCTACTAAAAGAAAAAGAACAAAACATTCTTTTGCTTGAGAATTAATTAGAACAAGAAAAGAATAATCAGCAACGAGAACAACAGGTAGCTGTGCTTCAAATGGATTTCGAGCACATGGGGTTACAGCACCAAGCAAGCATATTAGAAAAGGACTCATATATTTTCCAAATGCAGGCCATGGTGGATAGATTTAAAAATAACTGTCAAATGGATGAGTTCATTAAAGAAGAAATTAAGCTAAATTCCCTATTAATATAACAAGAAGAAACTTTATGCCAGAAAATCTCACAGATTAATCGTTACTATGGGATAAATGATAAATTGACAAACCAAGTGATTGATATGTCGAGGTCTGAATATGAAGAAATCCATAAAACGTTTTTTGAATTTATTACCTGACAAGATTCTCATGAGGGAAGAAAGGATGACCTATCAAAAATACAAGAATGCCAAAAATAAATTCTATTTACAGATTGGGATACATGGTTAAAATAGGTAGAAAGGGTGACAGCAAAACATCAAGTAGTATAATTTAAGTCGTTAATGAAAACATCCGTAGTGCCAACCTTGTCAAAGAGTGCATACTAGGTTCTCTCCCCGATATCAAACAACTGGAATAACAGTGGAAATAGACAACACAGGTCAAAGACTAAGCAATCAAGCAACTGACAAAACTGGATTGGGAAACATACTGGTAGTATGTAGTAAAACCACATAGCCTGTGGATGACTCTGCAGTGTTTAACTAAATCTACACAAAAGTTGGTGCCAACTTTGTCAAATGCTATATTTTTTGGATAGTTAAAATCCACAATTGGCCAGTTTCCTCAGCTCAAACCAATGGTCGAAATTTGCAATCTCAAAGATCTAGTTAGTCGACTAAGTTAGTTCAAGTTGAAAGGAGCTTGTCATTAGTTTAATTCTAATTATAGTTTTGATTTTTTCTTACTCTAAGGAAGGTTGTTTAAAACCTTCTTAGTTTTTTTTGTAATAATCTATTTTTTAGGCATCTGTTATAGTATTAAACCCCTCTCATGCATTTAGAGAGTGGTCTAGAATTTTATCAAAAACACTTTCAAGACATTGCACTTATGTATTTTTGGGAAAGTTTTGATGAAATTAATGGAACAAGATCTAATTTTCTTTGAACATCGAGCATGCTTTACTAAAATTACACTTCTTTACTCTTAGAGTGTATTAGATTGGATGAAATTGGATCAATATTGCTGAGCCGATTAGCAAGACCTTTCATGTATGGTAATTTTATCATATGATTGTGTTTTATTTATGCATTAGCAATACACTTTCTCTTGATTGTCTTATGTATGAAAATCTGAGTTATAGCTCTGCATTATTGCACTTTTGTATGATGTTTTAGCTCTGATTCCATTTTGAATACATGAAAAATGATTATATGTGATATAGTTTTCTCAATTATTTTGTCTAACTATTTATCCAAAACAATTATCATTAAACGATTTCATTTCTTTTGGCAGTTGAATGATATTTATTACCAATTTCTTTGAGACATCTTTGTAGATCACATTCTTTAGGTTACTCCTAGGTATATTTATAGTTAGATAATGTTAGATTAGGATATATGCATGTGTTTGTTATTTATATTAGATTACACTTAGTTGAATCATCCTCTGTTATATCTTATACCATCCCCAACAACATTATCAAATCAATCCTCTCTGGGAAACTGGTCCCATTATCTCCAGTCAAAGTCATTATACCAAACGGAAAAGGAGTTGCTTTTGAGGTCAGGACCGGGTCGTTAGCCCCCATGTTGTCACAACGAATTTCGAGGCTTCAACATTTTGGCACTAGAAGGAGGGCCACGACTGTGAATGAAAAGAAAATCTAAATCAGAAAGCCATTCTAAGAGTAAAACTCCCTCATCATCACCTCCAACTTCTCGGTCACATTCAAAATCCCCAAATCCTAAACGTGAAGTTGCGAAGAAAGATTTACAATCCATTAGCGTTTCTCTAAGGAAATTAGATCAACCTTCTTTTGTAGAAACTCCCGAGGTTCAATCTTTAATTCATAAGTTACAAGGGATTTTTCTATCTCAAGAAGAATCAGAATTTTCCCAAGCTAGTGTTTCTTCTCATTTTCTTTCCTCTAGAAGATTAACTAGATCATAGAGTGAAAATTTTGTAATTCCTCCATTTGAATTTCCTCTTCCTCCTCCTCGAAGGAAAACTAAGAAATGAGAATCTGAAACTCATAGTGAGATTCTTTCATCATCATCGGAAACACCCTCATTCATTCCATCATCCTCATATCAAAGCTAATCATCGACCTCATCATCTCAGATCATGATTTACACAGGTGCAAGAGCACAACCTTCCTCTACCCAATCACCTTCAACCACTAGTACATCTTCTTCTAGACAAATACCCATAATGACTCAAATACCATGGACAAATCTAGGAATTGTTCAAATAGCAGGACCATTGCATCCATTACCTTCTCATCCATTGAAATGGCTACCAAAATTCAATCCTGATGATGGTCTTGCCACCGAAGAACACATAAATAACTTTAGGTTGTCCATAAATCCAAATGGAGTTGTTGAAGAAGACACATTTTTAGGATTATTCCCTTATAATTTACAAGGATCAGCAGGATCTTTGTACTTTTCCTTACCATCTCATTCTATTGATAGTTGGAATGCATTTCAGGAATAGTTCCTAACCAAGTTTGCATATGACCACTCAACGGCTATGCTTCTTAATGATCTGTCCAACTTGAAGGAAAAATCTAAAGAGCCGATTAAGGACATCAATTCCTGTTTTAACAAATTATTAAACAAAATTCCAGTGGCATCCAGGACAAGCATTGAAGTTCAAAATGAATGGTACATTTCTTCTCTTCGGTTGAATGCAACTATTTTTGTAGATAGAGCTACCAAACAAACTTTGGAAGAAAACATGAAATAAGCGATAGTTTTGGAAAAGCACATTTTAGCTTTAGAAAAGAAGAATGAATTAGAAGAAAGAAAGTCCAAGAAAATCACTTTCAAGGACGAACCCAAGAAGAAAGAACCTAAAGATCCTTTTTATCTTGAAGGTCTGCAAAAGGTACTTAAAACCATGTCCAATGAAATGGTCAACATTAAAAAGCACATAATCGAGACTTCTTCTAGGAAATATTTTAGACCTTACAAAAGAAATTACCCCTCTAATCCTAAACCTTCAAATACAATATCAAATTCTGAATCATATATTGAGGAAAAAGAAGTGTCAATAGTTGAAAAACAAACCCATAACAAATAAATAGTTGAAGTATAAGGAATGTAGGATTTGATTCTTCCTATGTCAAATAATGAAGAATCAGAGGAATCATTACCTTTCACTACCAGAAGCAAGCGCATTGTTGATTTGCCACAAACAAATCAAAAACATAATCGTCAACTCCTGCTCCCAAAAATAAAGCAATGGGTAAGAAATATTCTCCCAAATCTACTCAAACGACTCCTCCTCAATCTAATTCTTCACCTCTAGCTAAGACCTTGCTAGTATCTAATGAGATGGAATACAACATCATCGAAGACATGAAGAAGACTAGAGATAATATCATGTTCCATGAGCTTAGCAAGCTAAAACATCAATAGAAACTATTACTCAAATAATTAAAAGTACTCGCCACTTCTCCTCTTCTTGTTGCTGTAATTTCTTAGGCTGTTGAAGAAATGGGTAGGCCTCCCAATACTTCATTAGAAAAAATGAGTTCAACTGAACTTTCTTTAATAGGTGGTAGATCTAAATCCCATACACCTCCTTTTCTTTTGACTTTTGAATTCTTCAATAAGAATTTTCGCAATTGTTTAGTAGACTCTGGAGCCTCATCCAACATTTTACCAAACACTGTATGTGAAAAATTAAATGTCAAACCCCAAAAACATGTTGTTCGCATTGTTGAGTTATATTGATCTCAAGTCGAATTCATAGGAGAAATCAATTAGGTTACAATTAGACTCTCATCAAACCCAAAAGTATGTCAAGCGATTGACGTTCCCGTGGCCAACATCCCTAAATTCTATGACTTCATCCTTGGTAGAGATTGCTCTGAAAAGCTTCATGGCTATTTCGCAACAGACTGGTCCCATATGTGCTTCCTTATAATGGTAAGCCAAATCAAATAAGGGTCAACCGTGAGAAACATTCAAAGTATATCATCACAGAAATGGAAGGAGAGAATGAGACTGTCACATACAATAGTAATATCATTGGAAATTGTTCAGTCGAATCATTTTTAGGAAATTTTAATGTAAATACTTCACCCTTTTAGGAAAATTTTATTACATCACAAATCGAAAATTATTCTCAAACACATTCTTCTAAATGTATCAATTTTGTAGATAAACTTGTAGCCAATTCTTTATTTTGGAAATTATATATTCAGATGGATCTAAATCTAATGATGGAGCTAGAGCAGGTTGCATACTGGTTAGCCTCTAAGGAGAAAAAACTATATTGGCATGCAGACTTGAATTTGAATGCATTGATAATACTAGTGAATATGAAGCATTAGTTCAAGGGTTGTATAAAGAAATTAGCCTTGATATTAAATACCTTCAAGTATTTGGAGATTCAGAAATTGTAATCAAATAGGTGAGGAATATTATTCACTATCTTTCTGGACATTTGAAACATTATCAACCATGAGTCCAGGACCTCACCTCACATTTAACATCATTAAATATTTCACCTATTCCAAGACTTCAAAATGAAAGTATTGATCTTTTGGCTAAGGTCACATCCAAGCTCATACTACGAGGAGATTATAGTCCTAATCGATTTTCTATAGAATTAATTTTCAGGTCTTCTATGCCCGATAACATCACTAATTGGCGGATTTTTAATAATGATATGGATATCATAAATTTTCCAACATTTGAAGGCTCTTATGATGAGTAGATAATAGATGAACATCAATACGATAATAAGATTAAACAAGAAACAAGCGTAAATCCAATACCTAAATCCATGGTTAAGATGGAAGATTTGTATGATCTTAAGGACAAATTCAAGAAACCAACTAAATCAAATCTCCAAAGTTCAACTTTGAGGTTTGAGTTAGTTAATCTCAGAACTGACCTTAAACCTCAAAATATTAATCTAGGCCTTGTTCTTACATCCAATGAGAGATTAGCCTTTATTCATTTGTTGAAGAAATACAAAAATGTTTTTTCTTAGAATTATGATGATCTCAAGACATATGATACTTCTATCATTCAACATATCATTCCTACGATATCTGACAAAAATCATGTACAATAGAAGTTGAGAAAGATTCACCCAAACTTAGAAAATCAAATCAAATCAGAATTAAATAGACTTCTCAAAGCCAAAATAATCTTTGCTATTAGACATTCAAGGTGGGTTTCTAACCTAGTTCTAGTTAGTAAAAGGAATTGTGATATTCGAATTTGTATAGACTTTCATAATCTCAACAAATCTTGTCAGAAGGACAACTTTCCATTGCCTCCTATGGAACAAATATTGCAATCAGTTGCAGAATCAGATTTAATGTCTATTCTGGATGGATTTTCAGGTTTTCATCACATTCGTGTACATCCAGATGATCGACTAAAGACCACATTTAGAACCAAATGGGGAACATACACTTATAAAGAGATGCCATTTGTATTAATCAATGCTGGTGCAACATTTCAGAGAGCCATGGATATAAATTTCAAAGGATTGGTAAATAAAATAATGGTAATTTATTTAGATGATATAACTATGTATCAAAAAAGCGTGGTAATCATTTAAAGTACATAAAACAAATCTTTGAACGTTGTGAGAGATATGGAATTTCTCTAAATCCAAAGAAATATTTCTTTGCTTTAAGTGAAGCTAATATTATTGGATTTATTGTATCTAAACATGGCATTCAGATAAGTCCTTATAGGATAACAGAAAATTTTGAAATCTCTTTGCCTCATAACAAAAAATCCATGAAATCTTTCCTAGGTCAGATAAATTTTGTTAAAATATTTGTCCCCAAATTTTCACGAATTGTTTTACCCCTCCAATCTATGATTAAGAAAAATTATGTTTTTAAATGGGGACATACTCAGCATGAAGCTTTCAATTTTATCATACAAACCATTATAAATTCTCCCTCTTTAGCAACTCCAATTTTTTCTAATCATTTTGTTTTATATACTTTTGCTTTTGAGACATCATATGCAGCTATTCTAACACAGGTCAATGATGAGAAAGCCGAAGAACTAATTTCTTTCTCTAGCTCCAATTTGCAGGGTGTTGAATTGAATTATTCAGATGTTGAAAAGAAATCTTTCATCAGTAGAGTTTAGGCTTCTGTGATCCATATCATGTTTACAAAAAATATTTTTTGGCGAAGATCACATGAGACATCATTTGTCGACGCGTTTCGAACCAACCAGTGTGGTTCATCGTCAGGACAAGTTGAAGAAATAGATCTAGCTTAGCATGTTAAATAGACCGAGCAGAGCCTCCAACGGCTAATTTGACCAACCGCTAATATTGACTATTGGACCGGGATCAAAACTTTTTTAATAATAAAAAAAGAGATAAGTTATACAGGGGACCAATCCCTTAATAAATAAATAAAATAATTTAAATTAGTGATAATAGTTAGTTAAAAGTTATTAAAAAAAGTTAAAATTATAGGTTAATTATTATTTAAAAGGAAATTAGTTGTAAAGGACCTCGCCTATGAATAAATTAATTGTGAATACAAGTTAATATATATATATATATATATATATATATATATATATATATATATATATATATATATATAAATCAAAATCAAAATCAAAATAAATAATAATAATAATAATAATAATAATAATAATAATAATAATAATAATAATAGAAATAACAATAAAATAAAATAAATAAATAAATAATAATAAGAATTAAAAATAAAATAAATAATAAACAATAAACAATAAATAAATAAATAAAGATATTATTTTTATTTTTATTTTAATTATTTATTTATTTATATTGTTATTTAATTTATTATTATTATTATTATTATTATTATTATTAAAAATGAGTAAAAAATTTTAAATGAATAAATAATTAATTAATTAAAAAAAAACGAGGATTAGGAAGAGAGTGCTGGGACCCAACATCGACTGATTTTCCAGCCATCATCTCTATTGAGATTACACGGCCTCTTTTCAATCTCAAGCGCCTCCCTAAATTTCTGATGATGGAAGTGCGAAACTTTAGCAATAACACTAGCTTCCTCAATACAAACATGATGATTCATTGTTTTTAAATCCATAAAACATTTCAGACCTTTCCTTCTTAAAACTCACACTAAAGTAATAGTTTCATTGTCTTCAATGAGAAATTTACTAATGCAAAGAGAATTAGGTGAGAAAACAACAAACTGGGTAATAGCACTGCAACAATATGACATTGAGATTAGACCAGCTAAAATTGTTAGAGGTCAAGGTTTTTGCAGAATGTTAGTTGGAGCATTCAACTTACCAACACCAAAAGGTTCAGGTGATGATATACAAATATGTGAGGTAAGCCTCAATGATACTAAATCTAAATATGTTGATATCGTCTTTCATTTGAATAATGAATATGCCGTTATGCAACTCAGTTATAAAGGAAAAAGGTCTTTGAGATTAAAAGCTAAGCAATATGAAATCATCAATGATGTGTTGTTTAGGAAAAATTATGATTGTGTTTTACTTAGATGCCTTGATAAATCTTAGGCAGAAAAGGTTTTGCGGGAACTCCATGATGGACCAGTTGGTGGACATTTTGGAGGGGACACAATAGCACATAAAATCTTGCATTATGGCTATTATTGGCCAACCTTATTAAAAAATGCAACGAATATGTAAGGAAGTATAAAATTTGTCAAACATCCACTGGAGGACAAAGGAAACCTGTGTTACCATTACAGTCGGTAAACATTGAACAATGATTTTAGCAATGGGGACTGGACATAACAGGTGAGATCTTTCCCCAGTCTTAAAAGAAGCATAGATATATCCTTACAACAACTGATTACTTCACTAAGTGGGTGGCAGAATTCCACTCAAGGTAGTCAATTATAAGAACATCATTGAAATTATTGATCAATTTATTATTACTAGATTTGGCCTACCAACTGCTCTCATGTTTGACAATGCAGCCTATTTCACAAGAAATTTTGTGATAGAATTCACTCTTAAAAGAGGTTTTAAGTTTAAATATTCTACTAACTATTATCCTCAGGGAAATGGTCTAGCTGAATGAAGGAATACAAATCTCATAAGGATCATCAAACAAACTATTGATCAAAGTAAGAGAAATTGGCATAAATCTTTAACATTTTCTCTATGGGTAGATTCAATAACACAGAAGGTCTCAATAGGCACTTCTACTTTTAATTTGGTCTATGGGAAAGAAGTTGTCCTTACTAAAAATGTATCTCTTCCCTCTCCAGCACTAGTTCAATTTATTGAAGAAACTCCTTCCTCTTCTATGCAATTAAGGCAATCAAAAATCCTCAAACTCGAAGAGGAAAGAGATAAAGCCAAGATCATACATGCACATCATCAACAGTTCCTGAAATCTTCATTTGATGCAAATTATGAAAGTCCTAAATCTTTTCAACTCAAAGACACTGTATTGAAGTGGGATAAAGCACACGAGGAAAAAGGTATGCATACCAAATTCCAATGAATGTGGGTTGGCCCATTTCAGACATTTCTATTACAATCTTTATCAGGCAAGAGAGATTATGTGCCTATCAATGGGAAGATTTTGAAGGAATATTTTTCATAGAAGATAACCTCTTCTGTCCCTTGTACACTATTGCCTTTACTTTTCCTAGGAAAGATAAAATTTAAATAGTATTTACTTTTGGCCTTTCAATAAAAATCTCTTTAAATATTTTGATTCTTCACTTGTATAAGTAGAGATTGTTAAGAAGATAACTATGACATTTGAAAAATAAGAAAATTTCTATTTCTCTAAAATTTTCTTTTTTTCCACCAAAATTATTTATCCCTTGTGAAACCCCAACTTTATAAAGAGACCTTTGTTCTATTATCAGTCAAGAAAAGTATCTTTAACAAAGAAAAGACTCTCTGTAGATAAGCACCTTTAACTCTATAATTGTCATCCATAAACTATTAAGGATTTAATGATTATCCCCATCCAGTAAATTGTTCTTTTTTTAGAGCGTAATTCTAAAATATACTAAAACTTAAAAGATAAGATGTCTCATTATGAGCCAGTTTACCAGGTTCATATGAAAATAATAGACTGACATTACCAATACTGCATATCAAAACACGGTAATGTCTTGAGATTATTTTAATCAAAAGAGAAGGGGTCTCATCATGAGCCAACTTGTTCAATTGATTTACAACTAGTGAATGGCATTGTCACTTTTTGGCCACCAAACCAAGACAATGATTTTTAAGTAGAAAAAAAGAAAAAATTTAGAAGAAAAATAATCTGTTTAAAAAAAAGAGAGAAGAGAATAAGTATATAAGTCTGAATTTATCTCTAAAAATTGCACTCTTATCTAGGTGGGATACTGAGTCATTGATGGTTAAAAGGTAACCCTGTCGAGGCTATGGATGCCTGCTAGCAGCAAAGGCTCTACCTGTGACAAATGAGTACATCTAAGAGCTAATCTGCAAGATCCCCTTGCTTTATCTTTAAACCAGGTAAAGATTGATATAGAAAAAGGAATTTTCATTTTGAAGAGGATATCAAGTGGATAATAATTAGGTGAGTTTTGTTTATTATGCAAAGAAATGTTACTTATCTTAAATTTCATGTAATTTCTAATTTTTGAACCATCTTTATTTTTGAAGTCTTAGAAGTTTCAAAAAACTATCAGAGATAACTGATTCTTCTAGTGAAATGCCAATTATTGTACTGTTGAACAACCCCCCCATTTATTGATTTAATAGTTAATATTCTATCGATAAATTGGGACCCTTTATAAAAAATCCTCCCAAAACTTAGCACTTAGGTACGTCCTTTTTGAAATTGCTAGCAATAAATTTCTAAATAATATAAGGTATCAAGCCAAGTCACTTTGTAACTAGCTATTCTCGCCTTATCACATATCACCAGATCATGTGTGTTAAAGGCTAATTAACAAATAAGGATTTGCGAATTGCAATAAGAGGGATCGCCGTAAAAAAATTATGGTATCATTAAACTTTTCATTTAAAACTAAGGCTTAAACTATTTCTTGCAAAATAAATTGCCTATCGCAATCGCATATCAGCATTCACAAAAAGAAAAACTAAGAAAACCTTTGGAATATGTGAATTGCGATATTGCGGCATAACAAGCCAACTAGTCAGCACATTGCGGTGCCTACACAAAGGCCAATCTTGTGAACTATGAAAAACTTGCGAAACACGATATGAACCAGGCCTGATGGAAGCATCAGATAAATGTTGTTAGGTTGTGTTATATTCTTTCCATGACTAGACCACCTAGTTAACAAGGGGTTAGAGGGCGGGTGGCATCCTCCCTTGTCCAGGGGGTTTGAGGGGGGTGGGAAGCCACCCGCTACGGGGTCTGGGGCAGCGCCCTAGGGGAATTTTTTTGGACCCTTTATTAGGTTGGGCAGACCTACCTATGGTTTTGGGCATGGTTTTTGCACATGGTTTTTGGCACAATGGTTTTTGGTCCATGGTATTGGATGTTATGGCATGTATAAATATGTATTGTAACATTGAAATTAAAATAATGAAAAATCAATTTGGTAGTCCCGTTTTGGGATCTAGGGGAAAATATAAGTTCATATGTGTATTATGTGTTATGCTCTTGCTTTGTTTATTTTCTATTTTTAGAATTCGTATGAAGGTAATTTTTGTATGGGGTTAAAACCTACATTTGGTATCAGAGTTGTTTTGGCTTCAAGGGGACGCCTTTGTTGCCGAGGGGTTTTTCTCAGGCATGTGGTAGACCCTATTCAGTGGGAGATCTGTGGGATTGATTCTGGTGGTGAATGAAGATGGTGAGCAATGGAAAGATAGAGATCAAGAAATTCAATGGTCAGAGTTTTGAGTTGTGGAAACTCAAGATGGAGAATCTATTAGTGGATAGAGATCAGTGGATTGCGATAGATCCAGATACTAAACCAATGGGAGTGTCTGATGAAGAATGGAAGAAGTTGGATCAGAAGGCAAAGACTATAATATGATTGTGTGTCTTAGATTCAGTATTGCTGAATGTATTAGGGGAAGCTATGGTGAAGGCTTTGTGGGACAAATTAGGGACTTTGTACCAATCTAAGTCTCTGGTGAATAAATTGTTCCTACGGAAAAAGTTGTATAACCTGAGGATGAAAGATGGAAACTCGGTGACAGAGCATCTGAATGCATTTAATACTGTGGTAAGTCAGTTATTATCTGTCGATATTCAAATTTAAAATGATGATAAGTGCATCCATTTGTTGTGTTCTCTACCAGATTCATGGGAGAGTCTGGTTATTGCAATAGATAACAATGCAAATGGCTTGTAGTTTGATGAAATAGTCTCATCCTTGCTAACAAAGGAGATGAGACGAAGAAATATGGAGAGACAGAATGGTGATGCCTTGTCTATACGAGGACGGTCCCAGAACAAAAACAAAAATACGTCATCGAGTGGGAGATCCAAATCTAGAGGGAGATATAAATCTCCAAGAAAACCTGTAAAGGTGGTGTGCTGGAAATGAAGAAAGGAAGGGAACTACAAAAGGGATTGTAAATCTAAAGCTCCTGACAAAGGAAAGGGATTTGATGATGCTTCTTTTGCAGAGGCAGAAACCACCTCAGATGAAGGTGGGGATGTGTACTTTTCTTCTTCAAGTACACATCTAGATCATGAGGCATGGTTGATTGAATGAGGTGCATCCTTTCACTTTACTCCCCATAAAGAGTGGTTCTACGAGTATGAGAAATATGATGGTGGTGATGTCTTCTTGGGGTATGACAGGAAGGCTAGAATCGTTGGTTGCAGAAAAGCTAAGTTGAAGTTGCAAGGTGGAAGGATTAGAACACTTTCAGGTGTTTTTCATATTCCTGCATTAGCCAGAAATCTGATTTCTGTAAGCAAGTTGGATGATGCAGGTGTAAAAACAATGTTTGAGAAAGATACCTATAAGATGGTTCCAGGAGCACTGGTATTGATGTGGGGATTTTAGATTGGAACTCTGTACAAGTTTCAAGATAGCACTGTTATTGATGGGTTCAATAGTTCTATGGTTCCTGAAAGTGGAGCAGAAAATATAGTGGCCTCTGAAGAAAAGACCATGCTATGGCATCAAAGGCTTGGACATATTGGAGACAAGGGCCTTCGAATACTTCATGGTAAAGGTATGGTAGATGGTATGACTAATAGCTCTTTGGATTTTTATTTCTATGCAAATTCTGTATATCGGAAAAAGAATCGAGTGAGTTTCCCCTCTGCTGGTAAGAGGGCGAAACAGATATTAGAGCTTGTGCATAGTAATTTGTTTGGACCTGTGAAGGTTCCATCACTGGGTAAGTCTATGTACTATGTATCATTTATAGATGACTTCTCAAGGAATACATGGACATATTTCCTTAAGAAGAAATCTGAAGTCTTTGACAAGTTTAAAGAATTTAAGGCTCTGGTAGAAAACTAGACAGAGAAGAAGATAAAGGTGCTGAGGAAAAATAATGGTGGAGAGTTTTTCATCAAGGAATTTGAAGAATTCTGTAAGAAGTGTGGTATAGCACGATAGAAGACTACTCCATACACAACAGAGAAAAATGGAGTTGTAAAAAGAATGAACAAGAAGTTAATGAAATGGCAAGTAGCATGCTAAGTTGTTATGGGTTAGGAAAGGAATTATGGGCAGAGGCGGTAGAGACAACATGTTAGTTGGTCAACAGATCACCTTCATCATCATTGGAGGATAAGGATCCACAAGAGGTATGGACTGGTAAGAAACCCTCTCTTTCACATCTGAGGGTATTTGGATGTGATGCATATGTACATGTTCTAAAGGAGAAAAGAACAAAGTTGGATAGTAAATCTGAAAAGTGCATCTCTAATGGGTATAGGGATGGTTTAAATGGTTATAAGCTTCGGAACCTAGTAACAAGGAAGGTTGTGTACAACCGAGATGTGGTGTTCAGAGAGGTGAAAAATGTTATTAAACATGAAGTCCCATCAAAGGAACCTGAGAAGATAGAGTTTGAGCTAAAGGAGGAAGAATCAAACTCTATAATAGAAGAGGAATTAGAAGATGAATAGCCACTAAATACGGTTGTCTGAAGATCAGTTCCAGAAAGAAAGCAGCCAGAAAATTATAATCCATCTGCTTTCTGTTAAACTTTTGCTTTATCTATTACTGATGATGATCCCAGAACTCTGAAGGAAGCAGTAGATTCAGAGGATGGAAAACTCTGGAAAGATGCCATGGTTGATGAAATGGCATCTTTGCACAAAGATGAGGCTTTAGATCTAGTGGAGTTCCTGGCTGGAAGGAAACCCATTGGCAACAAATGAGTGTTCAAGAAGAAGATGAATGTAGAAGGAAAGGTGGAGAAATACAAAGCTCAGTTGGTAAAAAAAGGTTATTCCGAGGTGTTGAGAATTGATTTTGGTGATATTTTTTCTCCAGTTGCAAGGTAGATTCTATTCGATTACTTTTATCTATTGTTGCTACTTTTGATTTTAAGGTAGAACAGATGGATGTGAAGACAACATTTCTTCATGGGGAACTAGAAGTGGAGATCTACATGAAGCAACTTGAAGGCTTTGTGGTGAAGGGTAATAAAGAACTGGTATGCAAGTTAAAGAAGTCTCTATATGGGCTAAAACAGTCACTAAGGATGTGATATCAGAAATTTGATGCATTTATACAGGGACTTGGCTTCACCAGAAGCAAAGCAAATCACTATGTGTATTTTAAATTAATTGGTAACTATGTTATTTATCTAATATTGTATGTGGATGAAATTTTGTTGGTTGGAAATGACAAAGAAATTATCCAATATTTGAAAACCCAATTGTCCTCCAAATTCGACATGAAAGGTCTTGGTGCTGCAAACGATATTTTGGGCATGGAAATTAAAAGAGATCGGGCAAAGAGGAAGCTCTAGTTAAACTAGAGGAAGTGTGTTGAGACAATATTGCGAAGGTTTAATATGGAGGATAGTAAACCAGTGAAGGTTCCTGTTCCTATAGGTGTAAATTTATCTGTTGAACAGTGTCCTAGGACACAAGAAGAGGAAGAGGACATGTCCCATGTTCCATATGCAAGTGAAATCGGTAGCTTGAGGTATATGATGGCCTATACTAGACCAAGAATTGCACATGCAGTGGGAGTATTGAGTAGGTTTATGTCAAAACTAGGGAAGGAGCATTGGACAACAGTGAAGCGGGTTTTCAAGTATTTCCGTGGCACTAGTGATTATGGTTTGCGTTATCAAGGAAGACTAGGATTGGATAAACTTTTGGATATTTGTGGCTTTGTTTATGCAGACTGGGCTGGAGATCTAGCTCAGAGAAGATCTAAAATTGGGTATGTGTTTAACCTTTTTGGAGGTGCAGTCAATTGGATGAGTAAGAAACAATCTGTAGTGGCACTATCAACTATAGAGGCATAATACATGGAAGCCACTCATGCAAGCAAGGAAGCAGTTTTGTTGCAAAGATTGTGTTCAAGTATGGGGTTATTATAAGGAGCTATAAGGATACATCGCGACAGCCAAAGTGCAACTTTCTTGGCAGAGAACCTTGCTTATCATTCAAAGACAAAGCAGATTGATGTTCAATATCAATTTGTGAGGGATATGATAGAAGACAAAAAGGTGTTGCCAGTAATGGTGGACACTTTGAAGAATACTGCATATGCATTGAAAAAATCTGTGAGCTCTTAGAATTTCTCTTGGTGTAGAGAACCAATGGCTGTTGCAGGGCTGGCTAAATGACTAAGCTCTCCTGTGGAATGAAAGTAACAAGTGGGAGAATGTTGGTTGTGTTATATTCTTTCCATGACTAGCCCACCTAGTTAACCGGGGGGTTAGAGGGGGGCAGGAGCCACCCCCTTCATTGCGCTGATTACGCAGCAGGGCGGTGGTATCCCCCCCTGTCCAGGGTGTTTGAGGGGGGTGGGTAGACCCCCTCTACTAGGTCTGGGGCAGCACCCCAGGGATTTTTTTTGGACCCTATATTAGGTTGGGCAGACCTACCTATGGTTTTGTGCATGGTTTTATCACATGGTTTTGGGCACGATGGTTTTTGGTCCATGGTATTGGATGCTTCAGCATGTATAAATATGTATTGTAACATTGAAAGGAAAATAATGAAAAATCAATCCAGTGGTCCCAGTTTTGGGATCCATTGGAAAATCTCTGTGTATATGTGTTTTATGTGTTATGCTCTCGCTTTGTTTATTTTCTGTTTTTAGAATTCGTATGCAGGTAATTTCGGTACGATATTAAAACCTACAAATGTTATAAGTTTCGTTAAGTCTAATGCATAGTAAAAGGTCACTTTATGCAATAAATATTCATTCAAGGAAAATCCACTTTAAACGATAAAAGGTACGTGACTCATCACATCTTGCAAAATTATAAACGACTCCGAAATAACGCATAATAAAAAATGCGATATTGCGATAATATTTATCGCAATCGCATAATCGAAATTTTGCACTTTAAACTCATCACCTTAAAGTTTTTTCTTCACATGTTTGCGATGCGATGGCTTAAATGAATAATAAAGGCCATGATAAAATATCTTAGTGCATATTTAATAAGTTTAATGGAATTTATGTTTAAAATGGCTCGACCTGATTTTATATATTTCATCTGCAGTTTTGAATAAAATCTTCTTCATTGTGACCTTTCGGAATTATCTGTATCATTGAATTTCCAATGTCAATTTCACTCTATGCTTATCTGATAGTATCCATTGCCCCATTTCAGGGAACATCCGAAGAAAACAACATTGGAAAATATGGAAAAGAAAGGAAAAACTACTGCATCTGAGAAATAAGACATAATACCATTCTTCTCCGATACCACCTACAACATAGACGGAGTAACCACATAATGGGAAGCTATGTATAACCTACTGGAAGAAGAGAAACCCATGCCACTGGAAGCAAAGGAAATAGCTGATGCCCAAGAATCATCTGACGCTTCTTACTTTGAAGTAGCATGTTCATTTTTACATAGAATAACAACAAGACCTAAGATATTACCATACACTGATATGGTAAAATGGGTGATTGATGATGTAAATGTCTCAAATAGAAATTTCAAGAATCCAAGACATGAGGTCATGGGGTCTTTCACACTAGACAACCTGCATCAGATGTACCAGCTACCAGAGCCTCAAAAGCTATATAACAAAGATTTCCTTGAGCATTTTTCCAAAGAGAACGAGGAGCCATTGGATGTTACATAGAACTGGAGGTTAGGTGGACGCAAATTCAAATGGGAGAAATTATGTTTGTACTCGATTGCATCCCTCTCTACCCCACATAATTTCACAGCTACGATCATGTGTAGATTATTTGGAAAAGATGATAGCACCAAATTTTCTATAGACTGTCTTCCATTACGTGATGTAGCAGTTAAGCCAACAACTATGAACTAGAGTCAAATTTTATCAAACAATTTAGTAATGGCTATTAGGGAATATAGATAGAAGAGAAGTGTTTCCTCAAGAAGTTTTCACCCTTTATTTATGAGTTCTTATGTTATGGGCGCCATTTGTTTTTTTTCTCAATTTCCAAACATGGGTTGGAAATGGACTATACAAAACCCTCTTCCCATCCATGTATACCATAAAATCTTGTGCGAATCCCAATTCAAGCCCCATTTTTACAAAACCTGTCAGGGTATTATGCTGTCTATTCATAAAACCATTTTTTTATAGAATGACCCCTAGGTTTTCCGAAGAAGGAAAGATAGACATCTTTCAGGTTGCAAGATGGTTCTCTGAAGAAACATTCACTTATATCAGAATTTTTGGAAGCATTGTTGCTCCGCATGACCTCCCATATTATGTTCCAGATAAGCTACTGGCCAGACAAATAGCTTACCAGACAACAAGGGAGGGTGGTTTAACTAAAGGCCCAAGGGAACAGAAGAAAGCCATTTGACCATCCTTCCCATTACAATGTGGTGCTTTCGCACTACATGACTATGGTAATCTAGTAAAACAAGTGGAGATTATTTTGTCTCTAAAATTGGCCACAGTTCAAGGGTGATAGTATGACCCAAATCGAGTTGCTAAAGAGTTTTCCATTATGGTTAAAGTAAAACAGTTTACTAATGAAGAGGATGCCTTTGATGACCTCTTCCAAGGAGTCAAAGCATTTGCATAGGTCCTACATTCAGCATCATTACAATTAAGGCCAGATGATATTAATGATTTTCATGTATATAGGAATAAAATATTGTTAAAGGTCCCATTGGAGCTATTATGAAATGAATGGATAAGAGAACCAACTCCTAGCATAAGCCTATAGGGAAGTTCAAAGGAAAATTCTGATGAGGAAATGCAAGAGAAATCAACTCATGTGTCAGAACAGTCAGAACAAAAATCTCAAAATGGAGAAGGGAGTCCTAATAAATATTTTGAGAAAGATACCGCAGGAAATACTGAGGGAACAACCGAACAGGCTTCGGCTCAAATAGGGAAGATCCCAGTCATTGACTTAGACACGGAATGGGAGAAATTCATTAAGAAGCTCCAAACAGGCACAAATCTTGAGGAAAAATATGATTTTTAGACCCCCAAACAGACTCAGAACAAACCAAATCGAGAGATAACTGAGAAAGGAGCTACAAACACTCAAGATATTGAAGTTATTAAGGAATTTAGACTTCTGTGATCCATAACATTGTTTAGTAATCTTCGGCAAAATCACATAATCAATCTTATGTCGACGCGTTTCGAACCAACCAGTGTGGTTCATCGTCAGGACAAGATGAAGAACTAATCTGGCTTAGCTTGATTAAATAGAGTGTGCAGAGACTCCAACGACTATATTGCAACGGCTAATTTTGACCTGATGACGAAAGTCAAACTAATAATTTTATTGTTAATAGAGACATATTATTATTAGTTAATTGAATAATACAATAAATTTATTGTTTTAAATATAATGGTCATTAAATCTACATATTTATTAAAAACCTATATTTTTTTTTATTATTCGTAAATTATTTAATTACAAATAAATAGTATTAAATTACTATCTGTGTATTTATTTAATAATAATTGTTTATATCTAGGGACCCAATGGTAAACTAGATATAATGGTCATTAATAAATTATGGTAAATTAATAATGGTAAACTAAATATAATGGTCATTAATCAATTATATCTTCATAAAACCTATATTTATTATTATTCAAATTATTTAAATATGATTAAATATTATTAAATTGTTCTTAGGATTTAGTTATCATAGGTAAAAGTTTAAATCCAAAAAATCATTTTAATTTAATATTTAAATGTAAAGGCCCATTCGAAATTAAAATAATAAGTTCTATACAATAATCTATATTTTCTTAATAATTTATAGTTCTAATATTATTAAAAACAATAAATAGTATTCTAGATAAACCATTAATATTCCTAGAATATAGTTACATTAGGTAAAATCAAAGTACAAGTTTATTAAAAGTATATTCATTATCGCATGTTATCATATATTTTTATTAATTTCTTGTTTACCATTTAACCTAAGGGTCATTTGGTAAAACTAGATCACCTTTTATCATTAATTTAATAATTATATTCATTAATTATTTTTATTAACTATGTTATTAGTTAATTATCTTATTACTTATAAGGTTTAAAAAAAAAGGGGGGGTCTTTATTAATTCGATATAAGGAAATCAGATAAAGGTAAAAATCAAATCTAATTCTGAAATACCCCCTGGAATAAGGTTAATACAATAAGCCGTAAATTATATTAATACCCCATGCACTCCATAATAATAAGATAAACCCGCCAAAACCAGAACTTGAGGAGAGGGAAGACAGAAACCCTAAGACTTAACAAAAGGGAAGGAGGAGGCTAGGAAGACAAGGTTGGGACCCAGCAACTGCTAATCTTCCAGCCATCATCCCTGTTGTAGGGAAAAGTATCCGACTCGGATGACCCTATCCCACTCTAAGGGTGACAGTTCCTTAGCAACAACTGTAAAACAAACTACTTAAGGTTTACTTCTTTATGAAAGCAAAAGAGAATGGAGAAAGCACTAACCGTTGCCTTGCGCTTAATGTCGAATCCAAACTCTTCTCTTTGGCCGCTTGCTCCTAGCTCTTTGTTCTTCTGCTCGCCCAGCTACGATGAGATCCTGCAAAATAACAAAGAAGGAAACTACAAGAGGCATGCAATCATAACTGGTTCATGGATTAGTGTAAACCAAACATGCAATCATCACAATATATAATTGAAACAAGAGCACATAGGAGAACCTCAATAGATTTTATTAATGAAGAAATAAAAGTTCGGAGAGTATTACAACCATTGAAGGCTCCAACCCAGCAACACCTCCCAGCAGAAAGAATTGCTCTTCTTCACCTCTCTCAAACAATCACCCAATAACTCAATAGTGAAACCAACAGCATATCATTACTTTGCACAAAATTCCAGCCTCCTGAGCTCATAGGAGAGAGCTCAATATATAGATGAATTGAGAAAGGATGAGTCAGCTTGCAACTGATGTGTAGCTGCCTTGTGTCCTCTCTCTCTTCAGTTAATCTTTAGTTGATCTTCAGTTCTTGAGTCCACTTGGAGAACTTTGCTTCCACTTGGAGAAACAGAGCCTCTGACTCATCACAAGGCGAAATACCTGATCCAAGTGTCATTTTTGGAAGATTCCAAAGCAATGACTCACTGTGCCACTTGTCCTTTCTCGCTCAGCGCAGGTGGCCTTTGTCCCACTTGCTTTGCAATGCAGGTACACCATGGAGCAACTGAGTTTCAGCGCAGAAACCTAGTGGAGCACCTGCTTTGATTTCAGGATTGCTTGTTTTTGAGTGTTTTCAGGTGGAGAACTGATCTGAGAGTTGTTGGTTTTCTGACCTTGTTCCTCTAGGGGGTAGGAACATCATGTTTAGGGAACTTTGGATCCCTTGGATTATTGACAATTCATGCTTGTTTCTGTAAGGCACAAAATTGTCTATAACAGATGCCCCCTAAAGTATGAGGTCGTTTATCGGGTGAAATGCTTTATTGAGAGGATCCGAAGTTCATTCAATCTGCTGAGAAGTGTCCTGTAATAAGATACAATACAATACATTATTTTTCATACATTTTTCATGATCTAGCTGAGGCGGGCATTCCCATGCTCAGCTTTATAAATACATTTTGGTACATAGAACAGACGATCGTCTGATTGTAGACTGATAATTCTCTGCTGAAATTATCATCCTTTGAGAAGGATGATCATCTGCTGTAATGGTGTACATATCAAATGTCTTTATGTCCCGAATATATATTGCAGCCCGGATGGATGAAACTAGATCCGGGGTCTTCAATCTCTTCCGATATTCACTCGATGTACAAGTCGATCCATGTGAGAATTTCTTGAAGTCGAACATGGAAAGACATCGCTTGATTACCGGTCAATGATGTAAACCATTAACAAGCACGAGAGGAGTCACCGATAAGGATGATGACCCTCAAGGTACGGCAGTACAATCCACATGGTGGGAATAAAGGACTTGGCGTCGACCACCATGCAAAATCTTCTGGTCGAAGGTCATTGATGTATACCTGTCGCCGGAAGTGAGAAACTCGCCATTGAGGCATGCAAGCTTCAAAGTACTGAGGGGGGTGTTCCTAGATCAACTCCTTGGATAATGAGCTGATGTCGACAAGGAGCGATCCGTCAAAGGAGGGCCTTAATGAATCCCACATCAGTGACACGGAATGGAGCTAGTGATTGTGATGAGGTGAAAACAAACTGTGATGTATGATTCAGGGTGGCGGTCATGAAGTGGATGAAGGATAATGTATGGCAGTGGGTGGAACACGGTTGACTCTTTACAGAACCACATCTCTTGAACATATAACGACATTGATGTGATGGATTGGTAGCATTACCCCAATTGTGGATGGTGTGGCGAAGACCATGGTTATGAGACCGGTGAATGAAACAACCCAACCCGATGTGATACGGAGGACAAAGTGTCATGTTCAAGAGCGACTTGCTACCATTAATGCTGTGAGGTTCTCCCAATTTTTCCCCAGTCATTGCTGACCAGTACCTCTTTATTTTTGTCAAGCTTGAGGAGGATAACATATGCTTGTTCTATAACCTGCCCTTCGGGCAAGCCCATCGCTATGTTTTAACAAGCCTAGCGATAGGGAAACTCGTTCTCGTCTAAAGACAAGTTTGTCGCTATTTAATCATTTTAACGAGTCTAACGACAAAGAAAACTCGGTCCTTTTCATTTTTAGAGAGTCTGAAAAGGTACGAAAAGTTAACTCCAAAATTCCTTTTTCGTCTTCTAATCCCTTAAGTCCAAAAAAGTATAAAACAATACAGAAGGGATGAATTTTCGATTTCTTTAACGAGCCGAACAAAACAAGCGCTCGATCTTTTTGTGTAATAATCCCTCAGGTCCAAAAAGATTAAAATCTAGAGGAGGGATAGCTCTTCTTGTCCTTTAACGAGCTGGAAGGCCAAAACTCGGCAAACTTTTCATATTTTACGAGTCAGTGAAAAGAGCTCAAAGAAGACTCGTCTTTTGAGGAACGAGTGATGAACAGGGATAACAGCAGATTCCAGGTACAGGTTGGAATTCTCCAATCACGGCAGTGTCACAAGGATGGCTAAGTGAAATCACTCTTCGCAGCTGTTCCTCAAAAAGGGTAAACAAACATATGGAGGTGAACGATTGGCCAAATGAACGGATGGAGGTGATGGCATATAAACACGACCAAGGGCTTTTAATATGGATTTCAAAGGTTACATTTCTCGAGGTTGTTTACCGGTTCATTTTTTCTGGATGAGCTTGAACTGTAGGGAAAGATTGCTCACAACTTGTGTTTATTTTTTAACGAGCATGAACTCTGTACAAAACTGCTCGATTCTTGCGTTTATTTTTTAACGAGCATGAACATTGCTAAAACTGCTCGATTATATGGTTTACTTTTGATTTTTTACCATAATTAGCTTCTCTTTTTCATTGATAGTACCGCATTTTCAATTTGCTGCAACATACTAGTTAGAAATGGGTAATATTTACTTGAAAATGAGATTAACACATCAATATTTACCTTGAATTACGTAAGAAAGCAAATAAAAAGGGTTTTACCTCTCATTTTACCATTTCATTTGCATTTTGCTTGTTGGAGCTTTGGAGGAGCCTCTTTCCCCTCGATTTTCATCAGCTGATTCCGGGAGATTCTGCGGACGATTTTCGGCGCCGTTTGGACCAGGTAGGAGCTAAACCTTAGCTCTTCATTTTCATGGTTTCATTTTCCTGTTTTATGCCTATTTTTCTGCTCTATTGAGCCTCTGGGGTTTTGCCGGGGCGCCCTCTGATCAACGCAGGTTCCCCATTCGAAAACTGCGTTGGGATCCAAGCTGCTTGAAGGCAGCTTGTCCCCCAACGCAGGTAGTACACTGGGCACCTGCTTTGGGGCATAAAAGCAACAATTTTTCACAGATTTTGATGAAATTTTCGCCAGTTTTTCATCAATTTCAGGAGCTGACTCATCCTCTTGTTTGTTTTGCAGGGATTCTTGAACAAGATGGCCCTAACATGGCGAGAACGAGAACATGAAGAAGAAGATATGATTGCCCTTCATGATCCTGTTACGGTGGGCGCATTGCGAGACTGTGGTTTACTGAAGTTTTTTCGTATCTCTAGCATGAGAGCACAGATTTCACTACTGCAGTATTTGCTTGATGCTTGGGATCCTGTTAACCAAGTATTCCAGATCAGGAACAAACCTATTCCATTGACTGTGACAGATATTTACTTCTTGACTGGCCTGTCAAGGCGGGGTGCCCCCATTTCTTTATCAGGTACAGTTCGGGGGAATGATTCCGTGAGAGATTATGTTCGCCAGTATTGCAGGGAGGGGTCCCAGCCGAGCAGAGACGGCAAGGTGGTTATCCGTGATGTCACTAGCAGGCCTCTCAGGTCCATTCTGTATACTCTTGGTAGGATGGCTGGTAGCGCATCTTTACGTGTTGCCAACAGGTCTCACATGCAGAATGCCTTGGAATGTCTCCAACCGAAAATCTTCAACTGGAGTGATGCAGTGCTTAGTCAGATGAAAAATCAATTGAACAAGGTGAAGGACGGGAAGCTGAAGAACTTTGGTTTTGGTTCGATTCTGACTGCCTTCGCCTTGGAGAAGATCCCTCTGATGCAACCTCAGTACATTGATCTGGGAGTGCCTTCTCCTACCGAGCCACGTATGCAGCGATGGGTCGATCACATGTCCAGGCATGCCGGTCAATCCCAGATTTCTTTCAATGCTGCTTTCTTTAGGTGGTTCGATCGCCAGGAGATGGCTTTTTCCGAGTACCCATATGTTGGTATGGATTTCCGGGGCGATCCGGATATGGTACTGCCAGATGGTGCTCAGTGGGATGCTACTGGTAAGAACTTCAACCATATTACCGTTCATTGTTTTCATTCATAATGTTCTTGTGCTTTATTCTTTCAAGACTTTAATCGAACTCATGTGCGCTTGCAGATGTCGGTCCTGTTCGTCCGGCATTTCGTCCGAGACCACCTGTTACTGTTCCGGCAGAGGAACCTGCTCGGAGAGTTATTATCCGTGATCTTAGCGACACAGAGACTCTTACAGCTGTGCAGGGGCAGGTCGAGAACCTTACCCGTGGTCTTCCGGATGTACAGATTGACGAGTTACCTTTATCGATGCAGCAACATACTATCGGTGTACCTAGACGATGGACCCGTCTTCTACGCATAATCGCACATACTGTGGCTTACTATCAGGAGCATCACTAGGCTAGGGTGCCCCCTAGCATTTTGAGTTTTTAGGTCATATGACCAATTTTGTCTTGGTTACAGAACATTATGTATGAACTTTATGAACAGCTTATATATATATTTTGATTTTCGAGTCTTATTCTGGTTGATTTGGATGATTCATATGTACACTTTTTATGATGTGTCCTTTATAAATGTTGCAAATGTCTATCTAACACATAGTTTGCCAATGAGTCAGTTAATGTGTTTTGATTTCTTGAAATGTGTTGATATTGAATTGAATCAAATCGTCTTTCCAAGATCTTTACTCTTAGGAACATGTGATAAATAGCTGGATTACGAACATAATATATACCATTGAGTTGTAGTACTACGAGCTATGAGTCTAGCCTGACAATTAGTCGGCGTATGCCTCGTGTGATGGCATCAGAGAGTAGTTCTATCAACGCGCTATATTCAGCGATGTTATTCGTTGATTGCCCAATACATACACCTCTGAAACTTACTAACTCGCCACTTGGATCAAAAATGGCCCATGCTCCGGAGGATAGGTTCCGCGAACTATGACTCGCTCCGTCGGCATATCCAACACATGTCTCCATAAGGTTTGACATCTGCAACGAATGAAAAAGGGAATCACTCAACCAGAACAAGAACTTTGGCGAAAACAAAATACAACAAAAGCATGCAGATTACTATTTAAGCATAGTAACGCTTGAGGTACAGCCCGTTCCGGGGCTGCGCTAGTGGAATTCCGTCGTAATCTATTAACTCGTAGGCTCCTTTTGCTAACACTCTTTTAACAATATAGGGGCCCATCCATAAGGAATTGAATTTACCTGCTCCTAATTTATCGGATTCTTGGTCATAAAGCAAGACCAAATCACCTTCTGAGAAGACACGGGGTTTGACATTTTTGTCGAACTGAGCCTTGACTCGTTTCTTATGGGCTTCGTTAGCCAAAGCGGCATCACGACGGGTTTCATCCAGTTGGACTAATTCCAAGAAACGAGCCTCTTCTTCCGAAGTTCCGGGGAGGAGATCAATTGCGAGTTTAAGCGACGAAATTTCACACTGGATCGGTAAGACTGCTTCTAGACCGTACACCAATTGGAAAGGTGTGAAACCGGTCGCGTTTCTTACCGAGGTTCGGTAGGCCCACAAGGCTGCATACAGGATTAGGTGCCGTCTTTTTTTATGAACTCCGATCATCCTCTGCAACATACGCTTCAGGACCTTGTTGATTGCTTCAACTTGTCCGTTGGCTTGTGGATAATACGGAGTAGAGCTGTCGTGAGATAGCCCTAGTTTGGCAGCTAATTCGACCATCATATGATTGCGGAAGTGCGATCCATGATCTGTAACTATAGCCTGGGGTACACCGAACCGGGCGACTACATGATTGAAAAAGAATAGGGCAGCTGTTTCACCAGTATTGTCCAATGTAGGCATCGCCTCGGCCCATTTGGTAAAATAGTCAACTGCGACTATAATATACCCATGCCCCCCGGTCGAGGTGGGGTTACATTGCATGAAATCGATGCCCCATTTGGCGAAAGGCCCAACCGCAACTATTGGTTGCAGCGGTGCGGGTGGTTTTCTGGTTTTGCTATCAAAGATTTGGCAGGAATGACAACTTCGGACTGCGATTATGCAATCTTTGAACATTGTTGGCCAAAAATATCCTGCTCTTAATATCTTTTGGGCTATAGCGAAACCTGATTGATGCCCCCCACACGCGCCTGAATGACACTCATTCAGGGCTTTTTCGGCTTCTTCATGGGTGAGACACCTCCTCAGAACGGTATCGATACCACGACGGTAAAGAGTATCACCGACGATCATGTAGTCTTTTGCTTGGTATCGTATACGTTTCTGTTCGGAGTGTGAGGTGTTAGGCCGAAACTTTTGGGTTTGGAGATAGATAATTATATCTCCATACCATTCATCGCTTGCAGATATCAGAAATAAAGTCTCGTCCACTATTGACTCCTTGGAAGTTTCGTCGTTGGACGATGATGGGAGATCGCATAATAATTCTGCGAATACCAGAGCTTTCTTTGACTTGGATTTCACAAATTCCAGATCAAACTCTTGAAGGATCGCTATCCATTTGGAATATTTTCCTCCCAGCAACTGTCGCGACAGTATATAAGTCATGGGGTTGCAATCTGACAGAATGGTAGTTTTCCTAAAGAGGATATAATGTCGAAATCTCTGTACCGCTTGAACAGCAGCGAGCGCTAGCTCTTCAACGTAAGAATATTTACTTTCTGTATCATTTAAGTTTTTACTTAAATAATATACAGGATGTTCAACTCCATCGACTTCTTGTACTAAAACCATCGCAATGGTCGTATCTGCCGCAGCTAGATACAGGTTAAAATCCCTAAGATAATCTGGGGCGTACATTAATGATGCTTTTACTAGAGACTCTTTCAAAGCATCAAAGGAAGCTTGCGCAACCTGGTCCCAATCGAAGGGTACATCCTTTTTCAAAAGACGTGTATAACCTTTAGCAAGTTCTGCGTAATTTGGAATGAACCTCCTCAGAAAGTTTGCTTTCCCTTGGAGTTTCTGAATCTGAAGCAAATTCGAAGGTGGAGGCAAATTAATGATTGCCTGAACCTTACAGGGGTCGAGACGAATCCCATCTTTAGAGACCACAAAGCCAAGTAAACGACCAGAACCGACGCAAAACACACATTTGTGAGGGTTGAGTCTTATCTTGTAGTGTCGGCAACGTAGAAATATCGCTCTTAAATGCTGCGGATGATCAGTCCGCTTTCGCGAATGAGCCGGAAGATCGTCGAGATATGGTTGAACAATGCTCTTGATGTCATGGAAGGCGTAATTCATAGCCCTCTGAAAAGTTGCCCCTGCGTTCTTCAAGCCAAAGGGTAATTTTCGATAAGCGAATGTGCCCCACGGACATATAAATGCTGTCTTTGACTGGTCCTGTGGGCGGATATTTATTTGATTATACCCGGAAAATCCATCCATAAAGGAAAAGATTTCACATCCGGCGCATTCATCAATTATCTGGTCGATGAAGGGCGTAGGGTAGTTGTCTTTCGGACAAGCTTGGTTTACATCCCTATAATCGACGCACACTCTTATCGTCCCTTGTTTTTTCATAACAGGGACAATATTCGATACCCAATCGGTTAGAGGAACCGGGTAGATGAATCTAGCATGGAGAAGTTTCTCAACTTCTGCTTTAATGGCAGCGGCTTTCTTAGGGTGCACCTGTCGAAGCCGTTGTCTTACTGGTTTGACATCAGGATACATTTTAATTTCATGTTCAACGATACTCGAGTCGATGCCTGGCATTTCATCATATGACCAAGCAAAGACATCTCTAAATTCGCGAAAGAGAGCATTATATATTTCCAGTTCTGAAGGGGAACAACCTTTGCCAACATGAATATTCTCTACAACATCAGGTTTTGTCGAGATATTTATGGCTATAGTCTCTTCAATATTTGATAAGTTTCGCTCGGAATCCACCGTGTTTACAGTATTTGTTAGGAATTCAAAGACTGAAGGGTGGTAAAGATCTTTTTGAGTATCTTCTTTGTATTCTGGAAGAAGGGAACGATGGTGGTGATCATTCCATGGTGCCCCCTCAATCATCATTGATTGTAAGATTCCTTCGTCAGTCCCATGTATTTTCGACCAAGGATCTAATGGGGTACCATATTCTCTAGATCTATCTACCCAAACACTCGACGAGCGTTGATTTGGGTTTGCCTCCCATGCATGAAACATTGATTGCTACAATATTTCAATGGGGCTTGGTGGCAAAACCATTGCATGATCCATAGCGACTCTGCCTTCTGTGACTTTCAAGGTGGATACCATATTGCATGTTGCTACAAATGGTACATTTCCTATACAAATAGGAGGTGGTAGCGCGAAAGTTCCCATCATAGTGGGGTCTTTCAACAGACCTACTCCAATGTCTTGAATCGACCGGTCGCTGCCATGGATCATGGGAACGCTTCCTGTAACTTGTGAACCATTAGGGAGGAAGTTTTGTTGATCGACGACCGTAATCCCTCCTTCAAAGGGGAATGCGATCTTCCTAAAATAAGTCGACACAACAGCTTGCATGGCATAAATCCATGGCCTTCCTAGTAGGATGTTATAGTCAAGATTGCCATCGATGACTTCAACATCTATTTCTACTGTTTTGCCCCCTAGTTCAACCTTCAGGTTACTAAGGATACCGTAAGGGGTATATATCCTTCCGTCGAATGCTTTTAATGTTGTCGATGATCGCGACAAGGTTGGAGATCCTAAAGTTTTCCAGCAACTCATCGACATAATACACGTCGATGCTCCCTCATCAATAATCGTTCTGTGAACTGTTTTGTTGAGGGCTTTCACTTGGACGAGGAAAGCTAATTGAGCCGGCAACTGAGGATCATACCCTTTGTGATCAAAGGATACCAGATTGGAATCTTTAGGATCCACCCCACCAATTGCTGATAACAATGCCTGCCTTTGGGATGGGCAATGCTGTAATACCTCAAGAGTCGACATAGCAGATGGCGATTGCGCTAAATCTTCTACTATGTTGTAATGCTGTGCCGCTCGGGCACGAGGATTAAATGTCGACTTGTGTATTACTCCCTTTGGCGGTTTTATTGTTAATTCATGTGTGATGGGGGGCACAACTTCTGCCGAAGTTGTTGTCGAACTGCTAGGTTGATCTGTCCCTTTATCGTTCGACACCTGTGGATTCCCATAATCTTTGCTCCTTGTCGAAATCAAAGCATCATTTTGCTGTTTTGAAATCGACAACATAAGTACTTGGGACGGGGAAGCGTTTCCACTATCAACTAGATTTTGACCTGGGTTAGGAAATTGATCACTTGACCCAATTGAGGTATGAGGACTTTTAAAGAACCTCTTTAGCTCAGCTTTGAATGGGCAATCCTTAGTGTTGTGATCTTCGTCATCGCATATTTGACACGGAAACTGTTTCCTATTCCCAGGAGGGTTTGAAGAATTTTTCTTAGGGGGTGACCCACCTTGTTTATTCTTCCTCCCTTTGTTTTGATTCTTATTGCTTCCTGGTTGATTGGTTTCTTTGCCCTTATCTGTCGATACGACATTTACTTCCGAAGCAAGAACTTCTTCATGCGCATTTTGATTCGAATCCTTACAGGCCTTCTTTTGATTGGTTCTTTTCGGATTCGTGTTTGCCGTGCCAATCACGCCATCACCGGCATGAGAGTCACTGTTTGATTTAGGAGGAGGAGGGATTGAAAATTCTGGTCTAGGGGCGTCTGGTATTTTGTCATAGAGCGTGCCGGACTGAGTATATACTAAATCCAAGTATTATGCACGAGCGATAACTTGCTCTTCTGTTACGACTCCTCCCTTTGCTACATCTTCCGTTATAGCCGGAAGTAATGACTTTATAAACCACTCAGCTAAAAGCTGATCAGGAACGTATGTTTTAACCATTCTTCATCGACGTCGCCACTCATGTATGTGATCTGATATATGAGTTGCGGTTGTCTGTTTGAAGTTAGTCAATATTTCTGTTCCCGTTTCATACCTTATTGGTAATTGAAAGTGGGTTAAGAATGTCGTGGCAAGGGAGCTAAAATTGTCGAACGAAGCTCTTGGCAATTATATATACCATTTTGCCGCTGGACCTGTCAATGTCCTCTGAAAGAGGCGAAGCCTTATCGAATCATCATTTAGAGTGTTCGACGAACACCACAGATGAAATGTCATCACATGATTCGACGGGTCTTCACCTGGATTTCCATTGAATTTAGGAATGTCGGATGGAAGTTTGTGTGGGATCACTGGCCACCATGGGGCATAAGCAATTGGATCATTGGTTAACCGATGTAAATCAGGCAACTCTAAAGTCGCCACGAATGGTAACTGTTGATTCAAGTTAGGTGAAGCGTAACCAGGGTACGATGGAATCGCCTGAACAGTTGGTCTTTGCATACCAGCATAATGGAGTTGATGTTGGTATGACTGATACGGTTGATGGACTTGACCACTATAAAGTGGTTGATTTTGACCATTTTGAATATATGGTTGTCCCGTATTCGCAAAGATTTGCTGTTCAGAACCCTGGTACACTTGTTGGAATTGCGGCTGTTGGTATTGCACTATCCACGGTTGTGACACCATGGGTTGTTGCGTTATACTAACCATTGGACCAAGATGTGGGGTAGTTGTACCCGACTGTACTTGTGTTGCCCCACCAGTAGGCAATTGTGGTTGGGTCGCAGGGTCAAGGGGTTGTTGCATGAGAACCTGAGAAATCTGAGGTTGACACACAACAGGCATTGTTTGAACTTGCGACACGATCACAATAGCCGGTGTAGTTGGGATGTTTGTCACAGGTACACACTGTTGCATAGAATATACAACTCTTGGTGGCTGGGATAGCATAGGTACCCAACTACTCGTTGCAATTCCACCATAACTTGAATAAGGTTGAGAACTCCCGTATGGGTACCCTCCCGGAGGGGGTAATGAAAGGGCATACTGCCCCCCATACGGTAGCAATCCAGAACTCAAGGCAATTGATTGTCCTGGAGGACTGGATGGCCTAATTAGATTCCCAAAAGGGTCAATTTGATGAGTCTCACCATGAGAGTTACCAGACATTACTCCGGAACAAACAGGAATAGACCATACTGTCGAGATAGTCTCTTGGTGGACTCCTTCTAGCGATTGAGAGCTAGTTGGGATAGATGGTATGCCGGCGAACATTGTTGGATTTGCGGCAGGTAATTCTGCCGTCGCCGTGTCATTTGACACAGTCCTAGATGTCGACGGTTGTTCAGACATTTTTAGTCTATCCAATTGATCGCCTAGTGATTCTACAGGAACTTCCACTGGTGATAGACAAACTTCTGTTGTAGCAGGAAATAGAGTGACCCCTACTCCAAATTGAATTGGAGTGGATACTTGCGGTTCCTCTATAATTTCCTCTATCGCAATCAGACCAGGTGGAAGAGGAAGACCGTCAGGTCCGTAAAAGATTTCCGGTGCCGAAGAAGGGGTTGTATCGACAGCGACAGATGTTTGAGGAACAAAACTCTCTGGACCGGTTACAGATGGAACTGGTTCAGTCATACAAGTATTTGCCCCCAGACTAGGATCAGTGTTACTGTCCCTCTGTGGCGGTTGAACTTCTTCTATGGAGGCAGGGTTTCCGGAAATTTTTGGAGTGACCAGAATCTCAGATGTTGTTGGAACACTTGTTCTAACTTTTAAAGGAGATTTTGAACTGGTTCGACGAGCTCGCTTTGTCCGGATTGTTTTCGATTCCGGAGACAAAGATGGTTGACTCGCAAGCCTCCGAGAACGACGGATATTCAATTGACTTTCTTCCATGATTGCGGATTACTCGATCAACTAAAATATAAAGGGGAAAATTTGTGTTTCCGATTTGAATGAATTTTATTAGACGCTTTTAAACATAACTTTGCTTTTTCATGTTTTAAGAGTCGAGAAAAAGCTAAAGATGACTCTAGTCTCCTTCGATGTATTAACGAGCCTGAAGTGACAAATGCTTGGTTGGACCTTTTCAGTTATAGAGTTTGAAAAGGGCCAAAAGAAACTGCTCTGGAGATCTAGGCAGAGGGTGTGCCAAACCTTTCGCGAAACCACATAATACGTTTTACGGTACGGGTGGTCGATCTTCGTGAATGTTGTGTTCACTGCATCGCGATCAGTAGGGCGGCCGACACGGCTTCCTATGGATAAAGGATAAATGCCTATAGGGGTCTCCCAATATATACGCGACGGTACGTGGGAGCACAAGTCCGTATTAGTGCCACCGACTCTCAGGAGGAATCACCCACCTTCGTAGAGATCGACAGTCACTATGTTTAACGACGCCGGAACACGTCTCTACCTAGACCTCTAGATGTTTACGTTATGTTTCAAATGCGTTGTTAGGTTCATTTAGTATATTTTAAGTTGATCTTTTTAAAGTTTGCCTTTCAAGGTTCACCACGAGATGTATATGACAAATTCCTAAATGCAGCCTAAGATGAGAAGCAAGCTTTTTCAAATCTTTTTGACTGATGAAAATCTTAACTACTGAGGGAGAAGAAAGGCAAATTCTTTTCACATAGTTCATACAGCACAAACTAATGCACTTTCTCCTAAATCATCATGCAAACTTTTTCAAATGCAAAATGCACAATGCATGTATTTTCTTTTCCCTTTCTTAATGTGGATGGATTACAAAAAGAAAGTGGTTATATAACTTTGATTTCGATTTAAAGCGAAAGTAAACAAGTTTGTCCAAAATCAAAAGACACCTTAAGATTCACTTGCTTAATCACTGGAAATACATGAAATCAAACCATACTAACGAAAGTAAAATGACTAATCAGCTATGGACAGCAAACAAGCTAACTCTTTAGACCAGCAAAATGCTTAACACAGGTTCAGATCTAAAAGGCCAAAAGCATGACTAGTTTACTTTTCGTTATGGGAAATTGTCAATGAGTAAGAAATACAAAGAACAAGTACAATTTCGTTATATAATAGAGGCAGAATGATGGCAAGTAATATTGGTTTCAAAACAGGCACAAGACTGACACCTAGCAGCAAAACTAAGTGAAAACAGGCAAGAGAAAGGAGGAAACCCCAAATGCACTAGGCAAATTTGGGCCAACGCAGGCTCTGCACAGCCAAACTGGCTCTCAGTGCAGGTAGCCCCTTCAGGACCTGCGTTGCAAAGCAGGTAGCCTGTGTACTACCTGCTTTGGAAAACGAGAATTGCATTTTCACAGTTTCCGGGTCATAATTTTCTGAAAAATGCACGGTTTTTGCTCAAATCAGAAGCAATCAGTCAAGCACACTCAAAGGGATGATTAGGAAGGTGCAAAGCTATCACTAAGAGCTTACAAGGATCCTTGTAGATCAGCTCTTCAAATCATGAATTTGCTCAGAAAATGAGCAAGAGTAGCTGCCCTCTACTTCGCTTTTGATATAGTCAAAAGCTTTTCGATTTGGTACTCTTTTGTTCAGGAAATGAATAGCAAAATACTACAAACACAATCAAACGGATACGTTCCCCAGCGGAGTCACCAGTTTGTTGTAGGGAAAAGTATCCGACTCGGATGACCCTATCCCACTCTAAGGGTGACAGTTCCTTAGCAACAACTGTAAAACAAACTACTTAAGGTTTACTTCTTTATGAAAGCAAAAGAGAATGGAGAAAGCACTAACCGTTGCCTTGCGCTTAATGTCGAATCCAAACTCTTCTCTTTGGCCGCTTGCTCCTAGCTCTTTGTTCTTCTGCTCGCCCAGCTACGATGAGATCCTGCAAAATAACAAAGAAGGAAACTACAAGAGGCATGCAATTATAACTGGTTCATGGATTAGTGTAAACCAAACATGCAATCATCAAAATATATAATTGAAACAAGAGCACATAGGAGAACCTCAATAGCTTTTATTAATGAAGAAATAAAGGTTCTGAGAGTATTACAACCATTGAAGGCTCCAACCCAGCAACACCTCCCAGCAGAAAGAATTGCTCTTCTTCACCTCTCTCAAACAATCACCCAATAACTCAATAGTGAAACCAACAGCATATCATTACTTTGCACAAAATTCCAGCCTCCTGAGCTCATAGGAGAGAGCTCAATATATAGATGAATTGAGAAAGGATGAGTCAGCTTGCAACTGATGTGTAGTTGCCTTGTGTCCTCTCTCTCTTCAGTTAATCTTTAGTTGATCTTCAGTTCTTGAGTCCACTTGGAGAACTTTGCTTCCACTTGGAGAAACAGAGCCTCTGACTCATCACAAGGCGAAATACCTGATCCAAGTGTCATTTTTGGAAGATTCCAAAGCAATGACTCACTGTGCCACTTGTCCTTTCTCGCTCAGCGCAGGTGGCCTTTGTCCCACTTGCTTTGCAACGCAGGTACACCATGGAGCAACTGAGTTTCAGCGCAGAAACCTAGTGGAGCACCTGCTTTGATTTCAGGATTGCTTGTTTTTGAGTGTTTTCAGGTGGAGAACTGATCTGAGAGCTGTTGGTTTGCTGACCTTGTTCCTCTAGGGGGTAGGAACATCATGTTTAGGGAACTTTGGATCCCTTGGATTATTGACAATTCATGCTTGTTGCTGTAAGGCACAAAATTGTCTATAACAATCCCTATTAAGATTGTTCGGCCTTTTCTCAATCTCCAGGGCCTCTCTAAATTTGCGATGGTGAAACTGCGCAACTTTGGCAATGACTTGAGCATCTTCTATACAAACATGATGCATAGTCTTACCCGCATGCTCAGCCAAGGCTGAGGACTTGGTCCTTCCATGTCTCAAGTCAGCCGAATGCTCGCTAATCCGTTGATTGATAGAGCGACCAGTCTCACCAATGTAAGGGGTCCCACAGGAACAGGGAATGACATAGACGCCCTTCATGTCCCTAGGGTCAATAGGGTCTTTTACAGACCTGAGGGAGCTACGAATAGTGCGGAGAGGTCTAAATGTTGCTGGCACATCGTACTTCCTCAGAACCCTCGCAATCCTATCTGTGGTCCCTTCGATGTAAGGAAGATTCACACCCAAGGTACGGTCTTTGGGAACCTTTCGGATGGAAGGCTCCTTCTTGGCCCTGAGGAAGGCTTTATGACCTAGGTGCCTATTATAACCATTCTTCTCAAAGACATCAAGGAGATGAGCCTTCTCCACTTCCAGGCTCTCCTCATCCGAAATTCTAACAGCACGAGTGGCAAGCGTGCTAAGGACCCCTAACTTCTGAGCGGGGAAATGATGCGAAGACACATGCAAGTATTGTTCAGTATGCGTCTTCTTTCTAAACACCTGATGAGAAAAGGAACCATCCACCTTCTTTGAGATGAGAAAATCTAAGAACGGAAGACAACCATTATCTTCTTTTTCCATCGTGCATTTAATGGCGGCGGACTGGTTATTGAGGTGACTGAAGAAACGATCCAGCTCGACCGGACCATGAGACCAGACAACACCAGTGTCATCAACGAATCTTTTCCAAAGCTTCGGTAAGAGACGAGAGGAGGCCAAAGCCTTAGACTCAAACTCCTCCATGAAGAGATTAGTGACGACAGGGGACAAGGGGGAGCCCATGGCAACTCCGCAAGTCTGCTCATAGAATTCTCCCTCGAAGCTGAAAAAGGTGGAGGTAAGGCAAAGTTCAACTAACTTAGCCGTATCCGGGTCAGTTAGCTTATTAATTACCTTCATGGCCTCATTGATAGGAATACAAGTATAAAGAGAGACCACGTCGAAACTTACCAGCATGTCCTCAGGCTCAAGTTCAATTTTCTTAAGATCCTCAATAAAAGAAGCTGAGTCTTTGACAAAAGACTCAGTCTTCCCAACCAAGGGTCTCAACTTAGCAGCGAGGAACTTGGCCAGGAGGTAAGTTGGACCACCAATGGTATTGACAATGGGTCTCAGGGGGACCCCATCCTTATGGATTTTAGGAAGACCATAAATCCTAGGAGTGATGGGGTTACCCTCAATAAGTTTCTGGGCAAGAGGAATCGTGGAATTGCACGACTTGATCGCACGAGCGACCGCTCTGGAAACCTTTTTGAGGAGATTTTTCGAAAGCTTATTATAACTCCCACTGTTACAGAGATGGTCGAGAATCTTAGTCCTGTAATCCTCTCTATCCAGGATAACGGCAGCCCCACCTTTATCCGCTTTTAAGACCACAACGTCCCGATTTTCGTTCAAGGTCTTCAGAGCCTCAAACTCAGCCTTGCTAATATTGCTACGGGGAGGCTTAGCCCTCCTCAGGGCAACAGCGCAATCCTGTCTAATCGTGTCTTTAATCTTATCAGGAAGGTTCTTAATGCCATATTCTACATCACAAATGATGTCTTCAACCGGGATTTTCCTGGGAGCTAAGGCAAAATTGAGACCCTTCCTTAAGAGACTAAAAACCGTGGGCGGAAAAGAGAAACTCGACAGATTCACCACTTTATTGTCCTGAGGAAAGGAACCTGACCTACCCACCGACAAACCCTCAATATCCACTTTACGATTAAGGCTATCAACACCATCTAACACTTTATTGAACCGACCATTATTATTATTGAATACTTTATCACCACTCGGATTCTCGATTATTTTATTTCTATAATTCAATTTATACATCGTAGAATTATTATCGTAATCAATAATATCATAATGCTTTTTATTGATAACTAAATTAACGCTAACATACACATCATTCAACGGAAATAAATTAGGGTCACCATTGTTTATCGGGTTATTATTAATATTATTACATTTATATAGTGCCGCTTCTCTATCGTAATCGTTATGCTTCTTTTCAATAATCAAATTACCGCTAACACCAGCATCCTTAACGCTAACACCCATATCGTTAACCGGATTGGGGTCTCCAATATTTATCGGGTTATTATTAATATTATTACATTTATACAATGCAGCTTTTTTACCCTGGAAGCGGAGAAGGCTCATCTCCTTGATGTCTTTGAGGAGAATGGTTATAATAGGCACCTAGGTCATAAAGCCTTCCTCAGGGCCAAGAAGGAGCCTTCCATCCGAAAGGTTCCCAAAGACTGTACCTTGGGTGTGAATCTTCCTTACATCCAAGGGACCACCGATGGGATTGCGAGGGTTCTGAAGAAGTACGATGTGCCCGCAACTTTTGAACCTCTCTGCACTATCCGTAGCTCCCTCAGGTCTGTAAAAGACCCTATTGACCCTAGGGACATGAAGGGCGTCTATGTCATTCCCTGTTCCTGTGGGACCCCTTACATTGGTGAGACTGGTCGCTCTATCAATCAACGGATTAGCGAGCATTTGGCTGACTTGAGACATGGAAGGACCAAGTCCTCAGTCTTGGCTGAGCATGCGGGTAAGACTATGCATCATGTTTGTATAGAAGATGATCAAGTCATTGCCAAAGTTGCGCAGTTTCACCATCGCAAATTTAGAGAGGCCTTGGAGATTGAGAAAAGGCCGAACAATCTTAATAGGGATGATGGATGGAAGATTAGCAGTTGCTGGGTCCCAGCCTTGTCTTCCTAGCCTCCTCCTTCCCTTTTGTTAAGTCTTAGGGTTTCTGTCTTCCCTCTCCTCAAGTTCTGGTTTTGGCGGGTTTATCTTATTATTATGGAGTGCATGGGGTATTAATATAATTTCCGGCTTATTGTATTAACCTTATTCCAGGGGGTATTTCAGAATTAGATTTGATTTTTACCTTTATCTGATTTCCTTATATAGAATTAATAAAGACCCCCGCTTTTTTTAAACCTTATAAGTAATAAGATAATTAACTAATAACATAGTTAATAAAAATAATTAATGAATATAATTATTAAATTAATGATAAAATGTGATCCAGTTTTACCAAATGACCCTTAGGTTAAATGGTAAACAAGAAATTAATAAAAATATATGATAACATGAGATAATGGATATACTTTTAATAAACTTGTACTTTGATTTTACCTAATGTAACTATATTCTAGGAATATTAATGGTTTATCTAGAATACTATTTATTGCTTTTAATAATATTAGAACTATAAATTATTAAGAAAATATAGATTATTGTATAGAACTTATTATTTAATTTCGAATGGGCCTTTACATTTAAATATTAAATTAAAATGATTTTTTGGATTTAAACTTTTACCTATGATAACTAAATCCTAAGAACAATTTAATAATATTTAATCGTATTTAAATAATTTGAATAATAATAAATATAGGTTTTATGAAGATATAATTGATTAATGACCATTATATTTAGTATAACATTATTAGTTTACCATAATTTATTAATGACCATTATATCTAGTTTACCATTGGGTCCCTAGATATAAACAATTATTATTAAATAAATACACAGATAGTAATTTAATACTATTTATTTGTAATTAAATAATTTACGAATAATAAAAAAAAAAATATAGGTTTTTAATAAATATGTAGATTTAATGACCATTATATTTAAAACAATAAATTTATTTTATTATTCAATTAACTAATAATAATATGTCTCTATTAACAATAAAATTATTAGTTTGACTTTGGTCATCAGGTCAAAATTAGCCGTTGCAATATAGCCGTTGGAGTCTCTGCACACTCTATTTAATCAAGCTAAGCCAGATTAGTTCTTCATCTTGTCCTAACGATGAACCACACTGGTTGGTTCGAAACGCGTCGACATAAGATTGATTATGTGATTTTGCCGAAGATTACTAAACGGTATTGAAGTTATTCTTTCTTTTCCTACTTCCTAAATTGTCTTGAAAACTGAAGAGATACCTCCATTAGATATATTCTATAGTCCTGATCATAAGTTTGTAGTTAAAAGACAAAGAAAGAAGAGTAAATTAGACACCACGGTTATTGCAACTCTAGAAAACGAATCCATGGATGTTGTGTGGAAAGATACTCCTTTTCACCCATCAGAAAATCTTACGAAGTTGTCACAGTTTTCCGGAGCTTACGCCACAAAGACCATTGATAAAGTAACAAAAGTTTGACTACTATTAAAAGAAAAAGAACAAAAAAATATTTTTCTTGAACAACAATTAGAACAAGAAAAAAATAATCAGCAAGCAGAACAACAGGTAGCTGAGCTTCAGAGGGAATTCGAGCAAATGAGGTTACAACACCAAGAAATCATATCAAAAAAGGACTTACATATTCGCCAAATGCAGGCCATGGTGGATAGATTTAAAGATAACCCTCAAATGAATGAGTTCATCAAAGAAGAAATCAAGCTAAATTCCCTATTAATACAACAACAAGGAATGTTCTGCCAGAAAATCTCACAGATTAATCCTTACTGTGAGACAAGTGATCAATTGACAAACCAAGGGATTGATATGAGGTTTGAATATGAAGAAATCCATTCAAGGATTTCTGAATTTATTACCTAGCAAGATTCTAATGAGGGAAGAAAGGATGACCTACAAAAAATACAAGAATCCCACAAAGACATTCTATTTACAGATTGGGATACACGGTTAAAACAGGTACAAAGGGTGACAACAACAACAACAAGTGTTGCAAGCCGTATAATTGAAGTCGTTAATGAAAACCTCCATAGTGCCAACCTTGTCAAAGAGTGCATACCAGGTTCTCTCCCAAATATCAAACAACTGGAACAATAGTGGAAACAGACAACACAGATCAAAGAGGAAGCAATCAAATAACTGACAAAACTGGATTTGGAAACATACTGGTAGTATCTAGTAAAATCACATAGCCATTGGATGATTCTGTGATGTTTAACTACCTCTGCACAAAATATGGTGCCAGCTTTGTTAGATGCCAAATTTGTTGGATAGTTAAAATCCACAATCTGCTAGTTGCCTCAGCTCAAGCCAATGGTCGAAATTTGCAATCTCAAAGGTCAAGTTAGTCGACTAAGTTAGTTCAAGCTGAAAGGAGCTTGTCATTAGTTTAATTCTATTTTTAGTTTTATTTTTGCTTAATCTAAGGAAGGTTGTTTGAAACATCCTCATATTTTTTTGTAAGAATCTATTTTTGAGGCATGTATTATAGTAGTTAAATCCCTCTCATGCATTTATAGATGGGTCCAAAATTTTATAAGAACACTTTTCAAGACATTACACTTCTATATTTTTGGGAATGCTTTGATAAAATTAATGGAACAAGATCTACTTTTCTTTGAATATCGAGCATGCTCTACTGAAATTACACTTTTGTACTCTTAGAGTGTATTTGATTAGATGAAATTGGATCAATATCAGTAAGCCCATGAGTAGGACCTTTCATATATGGTAGTTTTATCATACGATTATGTTTTATTTATGCATTAGCAATACTCTTTCTCTTGATTGTCTTATGTATGAAAATTTGAGTTATAGTTATGCATTATTACGATTTTTTATGATGTTTTATATCTGATTTTGTTTTGAATACATGAACAATTATTATATGCGATATAGTTTTCTCAATTTGTTTGTCTAACTATTTATCCAAAATAATTATCGTTAAACAATTTCATTCCTTTTGGTATTTGAATGATCTTGATTACCAATTGCTTTGAGACATCTTTGTAGATCGCATACTTTAGTTTATTCCTGGGTATATTTATAGTCATATAATGTTAAATTAAGATATAAGCATGTGTTTATTATTTATATTAGATTACACTTAGTTGAATCATCCTCTGTTATATCTTATAACATCCCCAACAACATTATTAAATCAATCCTCTCTGGGAAACTGGTCCAATTATCCCCAGTCGAAGCCACTATACCAAACGGAAAAGGAGCTACTTTTAAGGTCTAGACCAAGTGGTTATACCCCATGTTGTTGCAGTGAATTTCAAGGCGTCAACACAGTTTGGGGCCAAGGTTGCACACACAATGACCTCCTGAGAGCAACTATGTAGTTACAGTCGCACACATGCAGTCTTCACGAGAGCGACCCTAAAGTTTAAGTCACCTGCAGAAAGTGTTGTGAGATCGACCTAGTCCATATCTAAGTTTTCATCATCTCAACTTTAGTTATCTTTAGTGATCTATTAGATTTGAGTTTCTCTATTGTTGTTATAGATCTATAGATCTATAGATCTGATATATTATTTTCCACTACAAGTTATATGTATTAGGGTCATTGTACTCTCGACTATAAACTTTTCTTGACGATTGACTAAAAAAGAATATTTGAAAGGGTTTCCCTATAGTGGGGTTTTTCCTTTGTCTTGGACTAATATGTTGTCTCTTATGGTTGTGTTGTTGTCTTCTCTATCACTGAATATGTTGTTCTTTCTTCAATTACATTTATGATTGATTATACTACTAACATATTAGATGCATCGTTAATGAAAAGATAAATTGGGCTAAAGTAACAGATACGACATTGAACAATATGAAAATTTAACATCGAATAAGAGAAACAATGAAAGTAAAGCCCAAGAGAAGATAACCTTTGAAGCCATCTCCATCAGATAGTAGATTGACTATTCAAGGGCAAGATGTCATCCTCTACCTTAAAGGAGCATGAAAAGTTAGGTGATGCATCAAACTTTGTTGCAAGGAAATTGATATTAGAGATCATAGCTAATAATAATGGTGTGCTAGATGTTGGCTTAGGGGGTCGTGACCCAGGTTCAAATTTAGTTGCGCCATCCAAAAAAACCCTCAAAACACTACACTACTAGCCCTTTTGGTAACAACCCACGCAGCACAGGCTGTTGTCTCACCCAAAGAAGTATGGGAGGATGCAAGAACCAAGTTTCTGCATCTAGAGACTAGTGTGATGTCTTCTAGTGCCTTGGATCTTCCTTCGTGTATATTGATAGACTCCTAGGGCATGTCCCTATAACTCATCTAAAGTGGCCTTTAGACCTTCGCAAAGGTCCATGACCAGTCCTTGTGGACCTTTAACAATTGATTTACCTACTTATGCGCATCAGGAAGCAATCCTAAATTGGAGTTCACGCAAATCTACTTAATTCATCAAAACACATAAGAGAAATCACTAGAAACTTCACGGAAGTGCCTAAGCATTCATTTTGTACATTATTAAGATAGGTTCAAGAGAATCACGTAGCATTTAATCATTATTTCATAAAACATTTTATTAATTGGCATCATATAACATAAACATATATGAACAAAAAATACTCAACAATTTTTCATAAAATTGTCTTTATTGGTCTTCAATTCACTGATTACAGACTCAAAATACCTTGTGCACACAGCTGTAGGGGTTCGCACACTCAATTGTGGACTCTGCCTACCTAGGCCTCCAGGCACTCAGCTGTAGAGCCTTCCCTTCTCTACCTAAGCACGGGAAGTAGAGCCTTCCTGCCTTAGCTCCTGCATGAGACTCTTCAACCCATTTCTCCATCCAAAAATATATGTCAAAAAATTATCCTTAGACTTGCTAAGATTCGACCATTTATAGACTTCTCCATACAATTCCATGGTCCATGGACCATGGGAGAATCTAAAAAATGACTAAAAAAATTACTTAAAACAACGAGCTAAGCCCCTTTGACTCTCATTCATCTACGCACTCTGCATCCACAAATCATGAAGACTTTAAATATTTTACAAATTTTGTTACAAAAAATGACTAATTAATTCCATTTTTCCCCTGGGGACCCCATCCCAACAGGCTCCCAACACAAAGATCATGACTTGCCCTCGAGTCACTCAGCTAGTTGTTCTACTTTCTGGTAAAGTTCGCTCAATGCCTTAGTCAATGCTTATAGCTACATGATACTCTATTTTGCTACTTGCTGCACCTCCTGGACCAGTTTCTCTATGGTTGGTCCTTCTACTACTAGTTGCATAGTCCTCTATGTTTGTTGCATAGCCTTCATCTTCTCAAAAATGGTTTGTGAGAACTTGCTGGCTTCCTCTATCTAGGGCTCAAGTCATGCACTGAGCACAACATTCTTCTTCTGTAATTCCCAACTGTGCAGAAATTTTGCTTTACCTTCTTGTAAGCACGTGAAACACTTGACTAGTGCCAATGTCCATGCTGTCATGCTGATTTCATTGTACTATTGCTGCACTTCCCTAAGTTTCGTGCTCAGCTCTTGTAGCGTAGGGTCCTCCTGCAATGTATCCCTGAGGCCTAGTGTTTGAGTGAAGAGCTTTTCATACTCTTGAATGACAACATCTAGCTTAGCCATGGATTCTTTAATTTCCACATTTCTTTGTTATCGAACCTCAAGTGGCGTGGTCGGTTACAACTTCAACTGAAGCTCAACGATCTACATCATGAGATTGAAATCCACCTTTTCAACCTTCTCCTTTGAATTGCGCACTGCAATAGCCAATTTCCTTACCTTGTCTGAGGCCTCTACATCATCAGGTATACCCAACTCATGTATAGTTTTGCAGGCCTGCTCGATAGTTGTAATGAGATTCTGACATTGTGTGCACAACTCCTCCTTCTCATTTAGGGCCTGAGTATTTTATATGAAACGTTGTTGGTTGTTGACTTTGAACTCATTGATGGCAGTGAGTGCACACTGTCCTCTAATCTTGAGCTCTTCCACAACCCCTAGATGTAGCGCATTCACAGACTCAAGCGGTAGTGTGGCAAGGTTCAACCTCATGTATTTTACTATGTCGAGCACCACGCGATGCTCATCCGGCTCCATGCGGACTGACCCTTGAGGTAAAGGAAAGACTCTGATGTTCTAAGGCCAGTCAATCTCTGATACTACATTCCTTCCCTATGTCAGGCTAGCTTTTGCGTCACTCGCCTTCCTGATGTCTGCCTGAATTCTGTTTGCCTTGATCTACAACTCGTGTACATCCTTCTAGACGCTCCTGAGCATCTACATGTATTGCTTCTCGAATTGTTGCAACACCTCTGTCATCGTGTCCCAAATTTTGTCACTAATCTCATTGAGATCTCCCTTTGTTAGCACCATGGGACTAACATGCATCTACTTATCAAACTTTTTTTTCTTTCACTACCCACCTTGCCGCTACTGCACTCGCTTCTTCAAGATGAAAGGAGTGGCTTGCTCCTCAGTGCCACCTCCTCCTTCCTTTGACAACTCTTGCTCATCAGTGTAGTGGGAAGTATACTTCTCACTTTCCTCTGCATCCTTTTGTTTAAGCTCTACCTGCACTTTGTCAGCATGCTCTTTATCCATACGGGCCTTCTCTGCAGCTGTCGTAGCAACATCCTTCCTCTTTCTCTCAGCCAATGTGCGCACAAATTTCTTAGATGCGTCCTTTCATTTCTGCACAACATAGATTTATGCGCTTTTGCTTTTGCTTGCATCTAACTGTAGGCGTGCACCATTCCTACGACCAAATCCCCACAACTTCCTAGATATCTATATCTGTCACCATATAAGGTGACGGGTGCCATTTCTGCTTAGGGTCTTTGCGCGCTTTGATAGAGACCCTATGAAAATCAGCTTTGAATTATGCATAAGTCGATAACTGCACGTACAAGGTGGGAGACAACCTTGGCCACCAGTTAGTCACCATATGCATGTCCATCTCCATCAGAACCCAAAATATCTTTGTCTCCTTAACATGCTCTGGATCTTTTGAGGTCCATAACGAGGAATCATGCTGCCTCGGGCAATTCTTCTTTGTGTGAAGGCAATTGGTTATCCTCCGGTAACCTCCAAGCAACCAAAATAATCGACAACAATAACCAGGCATAATGAAATGGCCTGATCTCATCTTGGGCATCACAACAGTTCGCGAGTAACTCTTGGCATAGATACTTGGCCCAGTTGTACTAAACCCCCTTCGTGCACTGAGATGCGAGTTATATGACCAACGCCGGAACATCATCTGCGCGACATTTTATCATTACTTTTCCTACTATAATTTGGGAAGCCAACTGTACTGCCAGGTCTAATATGGATGTGGTAGAGTACCCTCGAAATTTTTTTATTAGACCAAACTCCTTATTCATCTTATCTACCAACTCTTTCTCTACGAATTTTCCTCCAAACTCCTTAGCAGGGTTCACTCGCTTGCAAGGTAACTTAGTGATCCTATGGATCAACATGTTAGTGATAGGCATAGGCTCTCCTAGACATAGTCACCCATCATGCACTAGTGTGAGGATATGGCACACACAGACCGTGTTAATGGGGGTGCGGTGATAATGCGACACTAACAACAAATTGAGAAACCCTGACTGCTCAACACCACACACCCACTTCATGGCCTTGGTGAGCACTAGTATTGCAGTAATAATGTTGTAACTCCTGGGCTACGTACTTTACTCTTATCAACCCGGTATTTCGTAACAAACTTGGAAGTGTCGGTGATGTATGCACAAGTACTAGTTCTCACTGCAGGTTGTCACTTGGTCAGCCGGTGCAAGATCACTAGAAGCTCAATCCAACTTCTATGGATTCTAGGAGAAGCTCTATATGTGATGAAAGGAAAGAAATATTTCTCTACAGATGCTATTCTAACTGCAGAAAGGAGAAAGACTGAAATGTAAAACAAAACTAGTAAACCTTAATTAACCAACTAATTCTACTTTTGCAGGAAGCACTATGAAAACCATGAAAGGAATGCCATTACCTACTGAAGGAAGTAAACAACATCTAACTAAGCTATTTCTAGAAGTAAATAAGAAAAAAACATATTTTTGGATTTTTATGTATTTTTATGTGAATTTGACATGGATGTAATTTATTGTGTGTGAATGTGGCAACAAATAGGTGGCGTTGAAAGGTTGTTTTGGGACTTGAGAGGATGTAGGATGGTGTGGATGGGTCCTAGGAGGTCTTAGATGGCCTTCTGGAGGCTTTTCTCCCACTCGGCCTTCAAAAGAAAGCCTACAGGAAAATCTATAAGAGGACACAGGAAATCTACAAGAGGAAAATAGGGAAACTACAGGAGGCCTACAAGAAGAGGCCGAGAGTAGTTTTCACTATTTTGAGGGTGTGAGAGTGGGTGAAAACGGTGGATGAAGGTTGGAATGAGGTGTTAGGGCATCTAAGGTCTACCATGGATCACTAGGAGAGAGAAAGATGATTGGGTTTGCTCAAGGAGGGAGGAAGAAGTTCTATGGAAAAATGAAGGAAACTAGGGCAGAATTGAGGTGAGATTTGGGAGACCTATAGGACATGGATCAAATGGAGGATGTGATTGCTAACAAGCTGGCCTACTACTGGAAGAGATCTGCTACAAAGGAATTGACGGTCAACCAAGAAGATCAAGAAAACAATTAAATGAGTGCATCTAGAAAAACATAGTTTTGCATCAAAATAGTCTAAACTATGATCTATGAAAGGAAATGCTGAGAAATGCTGCAGGAGAGGAAAGCATGAAATGAGACTATTGCAAATTAGGAATTGAGCATGATGAAGAAGACCTAGTGTAAAGCAAAGCTGGACTATTAACCTACTAAAAAGCTGCAAACACTAGAAGTCCTATGAATGAGGAAAATCTGTGTTTTTGGGGCAGCAAGAGAGTCTTTGCCTCAAATCATGGTCCCAAAGGGAGGAAGAGAGGCCAAGGCATTGTTGCTAGCCTTTTGAATCTTTTATAATCATTTCTTAACCTGCTACAGAAAGAACAAGTGAAAGAAAACTACTAAATCATCAAAAGCAACCTATTCTTAACCATCAAAGAAATACATCTAACAACAAATTAATTTACAAACTGAAGTAAACATACAAATAAAAGTAAAGAGAAGCTTAGCTGCTTGGATTGGGCCCTAACCCAAGAGCTTCGGCCCTTTGAGGTAACTCAGTGCTTGCTGAAAAAGAAATCCATCTTTATTTTCAAAACAATAGCACAATTACATGAAACTGTCACAAAAATAATAAGCTCGAAATTTGAGCAGAGTTTACATAAGCAAAAAATATTACCCTAGTGAGGCCCTCGACCTCTCTACTTATACAAATGAAGCTACAAATAGCTTCCTTAAAATCAGGGAGGCTTGGCTCCCAAAACTCGAGATAATCATCAGTCGTCCTCCACTTGCTCAACTACCTTCTAGTGCATGATTCAACTACTTGTACTCTAAGATGAATGAAGGGGAATTCAAAGTGAGGAGTAATAAATGAGGGGGATTCCCTCCTATAAGTCCTCTCCTCTATCCATTTTGAGTTATTGCTGCCATTTGTCCACTAGATCTTTGACTCTGACCTCGAAATCCATCAATAATCTGCATTAAATACATGTTAGACCACATGGAACAATAACTAACTCAACTCACTCTATAAACATGAATATAATCAGAAAATCATATAATAAGCTAAGTGAATGCATGCTTTGACTAGGTTAGGAGGTAAAATGAGCCCATATAATTACCCATTTATGAGGCTCATCATCACCCCCTACTGAAGGTGTTTCTCATCCTCTGAGCAACCTAGTCAATCTCCTCATCTTTTATGGCCCTGTTGACCTGCCTAGCATCTCAGGCTTCTGATGTGGTCTGTTCTTCTTCGCCATAGAATCCTGCCTTCCTATCTATGTCCTTCCATTGCTCCTCCTCTTCTTCTTCTCTTCTTCCTTCTACCATACCTAATATCAGTGGGGGACTCAGTTTGAGGCCAATCCAATTGATCTTCACCCTCTCCATGGAGTGCTTGTACATTGGCACTCTTCTTAATGCTTGCTTCAGCCTCATGGGAGAATGATATTCCCTGATCTGCAAACTGTGTGGTAAGGTGTTCCATCTCCTCATGTAGGCATGCACACAGTCATCCCCAAGTAGCCTTTCCATATCCTCAAAGTGTGCAATGGCTTGTGCTTGATTGGTGAGATATCTAGGGGCAATCTAAGGGTCATTGGCAAGCAGGTTGTGTGTTCTGATGAGTGCCATAGGATCTGATGGCTCAACTCTTATCATTAATGGCTCATTCTACTCCTTTATCATCAATTTTTTTTATTTCTGGCGCCCTCAATTCTTCATGGCTCGTCCATGAGGCCATGGGAATTAATTGCAGGTCCCCTAGCTTGGCATTGGGATCCCACACATTCATGTCTGTGAGGGCCATGTTGTGTAAGTAGAATTTTTCCATCCTTGCTTTATCCTCTGAGGTGCTTTGGTCACACAAATCCATGAACTACATGTAGTCTTGGAAAGGCATTGTGCCTCTTTGTGCCAAAGTCTTTATTTGGAATTGTAACCATTGGTCCTTTTGATAGAGGCCATAGGATTTTGTTGGTGTTCTACATTGGAATGCCTCCATGGCTAAGCTAGCCATGCATGCCACCTGGGTCTCTTTCTCTTGCAGCTGCCTCCTTATCAATTCGTTTTCAGTTTCAATGTGGCTTCTTGTAATTGCTTCCCTCTCTCTGAGAGCACTCAACTCTCTGCCCATTTCGATGAGTTTGTTTTCCATATGGCCAAAATCCTCAACCCCTTTGGATTTGGCTATTTGCATCCAACTGTGTGCTCTCAATCTTTCTTTTGTCCAATTCGAAAAATAGTGGGATTGAAAATTTTTGTGGAATTATTTTACCTCCCTCAAGTAGGTTGTAATAGGAGGCAAGACTAGGCTGGGGGTCGGGCTCTTATATCTCTTGTCCTTCCACCTTCACCTGTGGCTATTCTTCTATCCCTTTCTCAAGTTTTTGGGTTTCTTGTAGTTTTGATAGTGTCTCCTGTAGAACTGTCTGAGCCTCCTATAGGACTGTTTTTGGGTCCTATAGTACTACCTTTTCCTTCCATGTGGAAGATCTAGGAGTCCCCCTTTCATATGTTATGTTGGCATTATGAGACAAGTGTTGTCCTTGATGGCAAATAAAACTGATAACAAATCATAGTGCAGAAGGATAGCAGCAAGGAATTGATGATCAGACTATAAGAAGAAGAGAAAATTCATATACGCAAGTTCATTAAGCCCAAGTGCGTATACACGCAGGTTCGCTATATACCAAGTCGCGTATACACAGGTTCGCTATATACCAAGTGGGGTATACACGCAGGTTCATGAATGGAAAAGAGCGTACATGTCAGAAAGATTACTTTTGGTCCGTGGTAGTTAGTCCTCGGTACTTGAGCCTATGTTTTTGGACCAAAGTATCTCGACAGACGTGTTGATCCCTAGTATTGAGTTGACGGTATTGTTTTACTGTGGTTTTGGACCGTGGTATTATGAAAGGCCTAAACCTATATAAGGAGAAGATCATTAGGCCAAACAGTGTGAGTGAGTAATGAATATCTAATGAAGTGTGAGATCCAAATGCTGGTTATGGGTTGGTGATCTGAACCATGGTTTCACTCATGTGGAGGATGATGAACTATGGAATGGGATCTCAAGGCTTGGAATGATTATCCTCGTATGGTTTGATTGTGGATAGACTAGATCTATTGACGCATGTTTATTGTTATGATCTGAGTATGTTTTGATGTTTGATATAGCTGCGGAATTATAAGTTAGTATTTGCATATCTGTACGTAGGTTGTCTTTGGCAAAAGAGCGTATACACGCAGGTTGGGTTTGTCCAAGTAGCGTATACAATGTGATGTATGATATTTGAAGATGAAGTTGGATCTGGTTATTGTTATGTTGTCTATGTTGTTGACAGGGTTTCAGTGATTCAGTATTGGGTGATTCAGAGATTGATGATGCAGGTTGTTTTATGGATCCAGTATGAAAATGTATGAAACGTGGGCCCGTGAAGATCGTAGAGTTCAGTAGGCTGGCGCCTACGTACTGGTAAACATATCAGCCAGTACAAGAGCCAGGGGGTTGTAGCTCCCTTCCAGGAGCAGCTGGAGGACGAGTAAAGGTTGGAGCATTCTGTATGCAGGCACCTACGTACTAGTAAATGGATCGGCTAGTACAAGAGCTAAGAGGGTTGTAGCCCTCTGCAGGTTGTAGCCTGCGTGCTGGTAAAGGACTGCACCAGTACATTGTAAAAGAAGTTTCTTATTAAGGGAAGATAGAAACAAATTGCAGCAGGTGGTTTTCACCCACATTGGGTTTCCACCTTATATCATGGTGTTCATGTGTGTGCCTTATGTGTGATCATCTGTTCGGTTATACTGCACCTGTTTACTCTTAATATGGTTAATAATGTTCTGATGCATTTACTGGAGATAAGCTAACTGAATCATAAGATTACTACATGTACGCTAGTTGCCCTTAACGAAGTCGCGTATATACGCTGATATCCTTAACTGAAGCTGCGTGTATGAATCTGAGTATGAAATTGAAAAGTTTTATCTGATCTGATAATACTGATTCACCCCCCCCCTCAGTATTATTTCCAACAATTGGTATCAGAGCAGGTCCTTTGATAGAAGCTTGATCGCTTGAAGGAGATCCATGGAACAATGGGAAAGAAGCTTAAGAAGAAAGCTCATAAGAAGAAGAAAACATCTCAGAAGGACTATGACAGTGGGAGAATCAATTGGGGATTAGGTATAAGAAGCTCTACAGATTCAGAATCATTATCAGGTATAAATGTGTTATCCTCTGATGTTCCAGCTATATTTCCTTGTGAAAGAGATGGAAGTGATAGTGAAACTACTGAACTTTCTCTTATGGGTGAACAAGAAAGATATCAAATAGAGGCAGAATTTAAAAGGCTGACAGACAAAATTAGAGATCAACAAGATCTATTGAACAAAAGGGAATGTGACTTCAAAGAAGAAGCTACCAAACTAAAGGCCCAACTTGAAGAAGGAAACAAGGTAAGAAAACTACTCAAGGACAAGGAAGCCCAATGTCAAAAATTGCAGCATGAAGTGACATCATTAAGAAAAGAAGTCAACGAAAGAAGCACTACCATCAAGAAACTCAAAGATAGATCTAGCTACTATGAAAATCTTGAAGCTACAATCCTCTCACTAAAGGGAGATCTTGAAGAATCAAGGAAGCAGAATGAAGATCTACATCAAGCAATTGAAAAACAAGACAATGAAGTCATCAGCTTAAAATCCCAGCTGGAATGTGCCTTCCAAGTTCGTCAAATGCAGCAGGATCTGAATAAAGAACAAGAAAAGGAGATTCTCAAACTAAGGGAACAAATGGAAGAAGGAAGAAAAGCTGAGGAAGATTTGAAAAAGCAATCTCTTGAAAAGGAAGAACAACTTCAGGATGAGGTAAATATCTTGAAAGGTAAAATAGAAGAAAAGGATAAGCTTTTACGATTTCAAGATAGCTCTAAAGTCTTGGATGATATTCTTAGTAGTCAAAGATCTCCTACTATAAAGACTGGTCTTGTTTCCATGAATCTATTGAAGGTGAATCTAGTTCACAAGGTGAGGCAAGGAACTCTAAAGAGAAATCTAAAGTGATCAATGAAGAAATGAAAGATCCATCTCATCATCAACCAAGGAAAGAGATTCTTCAAAGAAAATCTTTTACTTCTCCTATGAATAATGTTGAATGTTATGTATGTCATAATCTTGGACATGTTGCAGCCAGATGTGGAAGAAGAAGTGTTCAAGACCATCATGCAGAAAGATCATCACATTCAAGGTACTTTAATGGATATTTCTTTGCTTGCAATAAGTTTGGTCACAAAGCTGCTGATTGCTACAGGAGGAATATGAAACATGTAAGATGTTATGCATGTAACAAACTTGGACATATAGCAAAGGAATGCAGGAACAAAGGACGGACATCACACCAAAAGGAGAAAACATCATCACACTTGAAGATATGGAAGAAGAAGGAAGTTCAGCCAGAAAGATGTGGCACAGCACAAAATACTCAGGTTCAGCACAACACAGACATAATAAACTTAGAAGGAGCTGAAGGTGTAAAACTTCAGTGTCCTGAAACTCATACACAAGTTTCATAAATTGAAGTCACGTATATACGCGAGTTATACACTACAAAGTCGTGTATATGTTAGTCTGTGGAAAAGCAGTGGGGACAGGCTCAGAAAAGGGGTCTGATATGATTCAATCCAGTATCTGCTCTATTGGTTAATAGTTACAGTCTGCTGAGAATGTCTAGAAATGACTTGATACTTGTAAGATGCTAGAAGTGTTTTAATCCTAACTTGATGATGATGATGTCTTGATGCTTACTACTGATGTATGCATGTTCAGATCTAATAGCAAACATATGGCACAGGTTGAGGGGGAGAATATGCCTTTAATATTGCATTGTTGGCATTATGGATTAATAGTCCTTGGTGATGTTACTTATATGGCTAAATGATATATCTTGCTATGATGTGGTTGTGAGTAGTCCATGATAAAATCTCATATGATTCTTGGGGTTTCATAGTTGATGTTCAGATCAGATTTATGGTTGACTCATTGATGATGCATATATGGTGCTTACATGGTGATCTTCATAAGGATAAGGAGAAGTACAAAGCTTGAATACACATCTTCCTCACTTGATGATGAGTCACTCATATGCTGTTGTCATCATATGCATAAAGATCATACGGTTATGATGCAGGCACTCATGGGGATAAGGATTGTTGTTGTTAATGATATCAAGAAGTTTTGTCAAAAGAGTTTGAGCTCAAGATACATAGTGCTGATACATGGATGACTCCTCAAAGTCACTTTGTTGGAGACATGATGATGAGTTCATATCTATATGATGATAGGTTGATACTTACATATGTTGGTTGATGCAGATGTTCCCAAGTAATGATACTTGGATCATGTAGAGCTTGATGAAATGGCTATGGTGGTTTCACACATGATATAATGTGAATGACTCTGAATTCTGGTCAAAGGGATGAATTGATGCAGACATACCTTGTTATAGGTTGATGACTTATTCTCTACTGGACATTTACAGGTTGCTGATATGGAAATTTGTGGACGCAAGTTGGATAAGGACTATCCGCGTATATACGCTTGTTTATGTAGATACAGCCACGTATATGATAATTTGAAGGAAATCAGTGGGTCAAACTCAGAATGAGAAGATTCTGATATGGGTCTAACAGAGACCATCTGGCACAGGTTCAGGGGGAGCAGATTAACATCTAATAATGCATTGTTGGCTTTTGGTTCTAGTTCATAGTTGTTGCTGGTTTCAGGTGGAACAGAGGTAGATGGAGAATAGAAGGAGAACATGATTGCTGATATATACAGTGATTGACAGATGCTGCTGATAGTAGTTATTGATGATTTGCATAGTCTTGATATTTCATCTCTATGTCATATATCTCTTTTATGTGGTATCTCTTTCATGGTGTCAAGGTCATGTAACGGCCTATATTGGTTTCCCCACTATGCCTGGGATGAAGATGTAATGTAATTGGTTATCATATGTAAACTTCTGATGTATCCCCACTTAGTTGGGAGGTTGATCCCCACTTGGTTGGGTGAAGGATGTATGTATGAGTCTTTGGTGTTAGGAAGGTCACTTATGATGTATAGAGTTGTGTTCTTTCTTGTAGAACATCTTTTTGCAGATCTTGCCTTCAGTCAGGAAGAGCATGAACAACACACTTCAGCAGTACAGAGACTTGGCATGGACAGATTGGTACACTTTGGCATATACAAAGGGGGAGCAGATTTGGAGATTTCAGCAGGTACTCAGGGGGAGTATGGACAGCAGAATTTTTATCAAGGAAAGAGAATATCTTGGTCCACCCTTTGCCCTTGATGTCAAAGGGGGAAAGTGATTTGGTGTTGTTGGCATCAAGTCCAAAGGGGGAGATTGTTGGCATTATGAGACAAGTGTTGTCCTTGATGGCAAATCACACTGATGACAAATCATAGTGCAGAAGGATAGCAACAAGGAATTGATGATCAGACTATAAGAAGAAGAGAAAATTCATATACGCAGGTTCATTAAGCCCAAGTCGCGTATACACGCAGGTTCGCTATATACCAAGTCGCGTATACGCAGGTTCGCTATATACCAAGTGGGGTATACACGCAGGTTCATGAATGGAAAAGAGCGTACGTGTCGGAAAGCTTACTTTTGGTCTGTGGTAGTTAGTCCTCGGTACTTGAGCCTATGTTTTTGGACCAAAGTATCTCGACAGACATGTTGATCCCTTGTATTGAGTTGATGGTATTGTTTGACTATGGTTTTGGACCGTGGTATTATGAAAGGACTAAACCTATATAAGGAGAAGATCATTAGGCCAAAGGGTGTGAGTGAGTAATGAATATATGATGAAGTGTGAGATCCAAATGTTGGTTATGGGTTGGTGATCTGAACCATGGTTTCACTCATGTGGAGGATGATGAACTATGGAACGGGATCTCAAGGCTTGGAATGATTATCTTCGTATGGTTTGACTGTGGATAGACTAGATCTATTAACGCATTTTTATTGTTATGATCCGGGTATGTTTTGATGTCTGATATAGCTACGGAATTATAAGTTAGGATTTGCAGTTCTGTACGCAGGTTGTCTTTGGCAAAAGAGCGTATACAGGCAGGTTGGGTTTGTCCAAGTAGCGTATACAATGTGATGTATGATATTTGAAGATGAAGTTGGATCTGGTTATTGTTATGTTGTCTATATTGTTGACAGGGTTTCACTGATTCAGTATTGGGTGATTCAGAGATTGTTGATGCAGGTTGTTTTATGGATCCAGTATGAAAATGTATGAAACGTGGTCCCGGGAAGATCGTAGAGTTCAGTAGGCTGGCGCCTACGTAATGGTAAACATATCAGCCAGTACAAGAGCCAGGGGTTTGTAGCTCCCTTCCAGGAGCAGCTGGAAAACGAGTAAAGGTTGGAGCATTCTGTAGGGAGGCACCTACGTACTAGTAAATGGATCGGCTAGTACAAGAGCTAAGAGGGTTGTAGCCCTCTGCAGGTTGTAGCCTGCGTGCTGGTAAAGGACTGCACCAGTACATTGTAAAGGAAGTTTCTTATTAAAGGAAGATAGAAACAAATTGCAGCAGGTGGTTTTCACCCACATTGGGTCTCCACCATATATCATGGTGTTCATGTGTGTGCCTTATGTGTGATGATATGTTCTGTTATACTGCATCTGTTTACTGTTAATATGGTTAATAATGTTCTGATGCATTTACTGAAGATAAGCTAACTGAATCATAAGATTACTACATGTACGCTAGTTGCCCTTAACGAAGTCGCGTATATACGCTGATATCCTTAACTGAAGCCGCGTGTATGAATCTAAGTATGAAATTGAAAAGTTTTATCTGATCTGATAATACTGATTCACCCCCCCTCTCAGTATTATTTACAACATGTTATAGGTGTCTTAGAAGGAGATTCTTTCCCATTGGCAGAGGGTGAATCTTAGTTGGTAATTGGCACTTTTGAAGAGGGCTAAGGTTTGCTATTTTAATTCTTGTGCTCTTCCTAGCCTTGAAAAACATGCGGGTCTATTTTTTCCTCTTTTTCTTTGGCTTGATTGATATACTGAGGGCAGTGAGGGCAGTTGTTGCCTCCCTTTCCAAAGTCTCAGGGGACTCTTCTCCTTGTTCTTCCTTCTCTCCCTCTTTTTCTCCTTCTTCTGTCTCTTTTCCTATCCCTTTTTTTGTCTCTTCCTGCTCTGTTTCTTCAGCTCTCTCCTCTATTTAGTTCCTTCCTCCTTCCTTTCTTGTTCTGCTATGTCACCCCTAGCTCCACCTTCTCCTCCTTGCTATTCTTCCTCCTCACTACCAGTAGGGCTGACATCATAGGTTAAGGCCTTTATGTCATCCTCAGCAATCATGTTTCGGAAAAATTCCCATGCTATAGGGATTGTTAAGGTATGGAGGCCTTCCTCTACTAAGATTTTGATTAAGCCATGGTGAGCTAGCTGCTCTGAATTTCCTACTTGTACCTTGGTGTTGGAGTCAATGAGGGATTCCAGGAGGAATTAAGGGATGCTTAGCTTCTGAGGTGCTGGAGTGTCCATGCCATACCTTAATTCTTGGAGGATTCTAAAGTGATAACCTTAAACAATATTGTACCTCCCCTCACAGGAAATGTATTTGATTATTTGATAGCTAACCTCATTCCAGGGATATGGTATGCTAGCCCTTCTAATTCCATTTTTATCTTCAACAAGGGTTTCATGATTTTGGAAAAAGTTCTTCTTGGCAGCCTGACCAATTGGTTTCTCATCTTTACTCCAAGGTAGCCCAAGAGGAAGGGTAGTGACCCTACTGGTAAATTCAGGGGTTATCTCCATGTAAATACCTCTAATGGTGATAGTGGCATGTGTTCTTGTGTGAGGGACAAAAGAGAGGGAAAATTCTTGGGCAATCTCCTCATCAAACCCTCAGAATTTATCAAAAAATTTCATCCAATTTGCTCTTGTGAATATGTCCACTACTTGGGGATGTGCATGGAGCCTAGTGGAATTAGTGGGCTCCTTTCTCATAAAACCTCCTATCATATTGTCTATACTCTTTTGGAAAACCAAATATGGAGGTGGAGACAGAGAATTTTGAGAAAAATAGAGAAACAAAGGAGACAATATTTTTTTTTTAAATAAGCAACTTTTTATTATTATGTATTTTCTTCTCTCCTAAAGACTTATTTCCTCCTAAAATTGAAACCAATTATTTTATATATTGCTATTCAACAGGGGGTATGCATGAACCCTACCTCTTTAGACCAAAAATCATGCTAAAAACCATGTTTTCTCCCTTCAAAGCAACTCACTTCCCCTCCTGTAGAAGCCTGATGTCCCTCCTGTAGATTTCCTGTAGGTGCTCATGTAGAAAACCTATAGGTGCTCCTGTAGAAAACGTTGAGAGAAAGAATATGGGATAAATCGATGGAGGATGGTGGTTACAAGGCTGTGGGGGCACAAGGAGATTGCTGTAGCTAAGTTACAAGGAGGGAATGAAGGAAAAGGTGGTGAGAGTGCTTGGGGAGGACTACTTATTACCATTTATGGATATTTTTGGTGAGGAGTGCTGAACTGGCAAGGTATATGTTGGCCATATTCAGACTATTGGTCCCCGCCTGCTTGTTCATCATGGCCCTTCCTCATAATCATCCATCATTATTGCATCAGAGTTCACACTTCCTCCACTACCTATCCTTGGCATCTTGCATTGGAGTTGACTGTGTGCATGTGTAGGTGACATCTCGGATGAGTGGAGTCAACTAGATGAAGGTGGCCAAGTTAACTGGCCACCTTTCCCTCATTCAACACCAACCATCTCATTGCTCTTGAATGATTTCTAATTACATAAATGCAAACATATGAGTGACTTAGTTACTTACCTGTGATTTGAGTGTATTGGCCGTGAAGTGTTGTGGCTTTCTCTACTGCATGCCTTTATTTCCCTTCTTTCATGTTGTCTCTGCTTGCTAATGTGTGGTTGTGTGCTCGTGCAAGTTCTTTTCTGGCTAGATCTAAGCTTTAAGTGCCTCTTCAACCTTCATGCTTTCACTCTCTTGCTGTTGGTATTGGATTTCTATGGGATCAGCTACTGTAGGAATTCCTATAAGAGCTCCTGTAACTGCTTCTCCCTTGGAAACTTCAGCTTCTTCCTATGCTTGGAGATCGAGGATGATGCCGAAGGTGTAAATAAAGATGGAGAGGTAGTAGGTAAGCTTCAGGTATGGCTATTGATGCCTTTTTCCCTTTTTTTGTTTTCTTTCATATTGGAAAACTATTTTTTCTGTGTTTTTCTTGGATAGGAAAAGAAATGATGCTTGGGGGTGTGATGCAGGCTTGGAAATGATAGCAAAGAGGCTTGAAGGTGATAAGAGGGATGATAAGTTCTTCATCAAGCTCTCCTGGTCCCTCAAATTTCCTTCTGTAGACATTTTTGGCTCTCTATAATTCCTATAGGGGCCTCCTGCAGAAAACACAGAGCCTCCTATAGAAAACACAGTTTTTGAAAAAAAGGTACAGTGGGGTAAAAGAAATGCCAAAAATGATGGACGAAGGTGTGGAGAATATGACATGGATGCTGGTATGAATGTCAGGGTCCCCTTGGAACCTTCTTCTTCTCCATGTAGTCCTCCTGCAAACCTGCAATACAACAAAAATTCATTTTCTTTTTCTCTCTTTTTTTTTTTTTGAAAACAACCAGGGTGCCTCAGAGAGGTTTTCACCCTAATTTCCAACCCTAGGCACCTCCAAAGGAGGTTTTCACCCAAGGATCTATTGTGGCCAGCAAAAACCCCCCTTCTTATTTAGTTTATTACTAATTCTAAATAAGTGGGGACCCTTATTCAAAAAATTTAAAAATCGATTAATGCTTGTATTTCCTTTTTCAATAAAGCTTACTATCATGAACTTAGGAGAATACCCTCAAAAACCTAAAAGCACTTAAGTTTTATGATAAGTTAGAATAAAATCACTCCTTAAAACACGTCGCATCACAAAAAGGGTAAAGGACCCCTTCCAACAAGAAGAATTCTAAAAATTGCGATGCGAAATCACGCATCAAAAAGCCCTCATCGCATTGCATGCCTTAAACATCACCTACGCTGAAGTGCCTTAAAACGTCGATATGCAATGGCGCATCTCACGAATCACATTTCTTAGAAAACACATTGATGAATGCTTGCCACACGTAAAGGAACTGCGATTTGCGATATTGCGGTATTGCGATCTGCGATACTGCGATCTGCGATATTGTGAAGCAAATCGCGAAATCACCTTACCGCAGATCTGCGCGACCCATTTTTCGAGTAAGATATTTCCATAAACCGAGGGCCAGTTATGTGCATTAATGTTAATCAATGAATTAGTTGGCAATCATTAATAAAATATGGTTTTGATCTTATCAAGGAGCCAGTTCACGTAAGGTGATATATTTTATATGTTTTCCGCATTTAAAGCTTTCCTGTCACCTTTTCTTATCATGGTTCTCACCTCATTTGTAAACTGCAGGAGCGAAGAACTGAGAAGTATACAGAGCAAAGAACAAGATATTATGGGAAAAAAGGGTAAAGCTCCCAGTGCTGAAGATAAAGAGATGACTCCCTTGTACACAGACACCACCTGTAACAAAGACGTCAGTATCACTACTTGGGAAGGCATGTATAGTTTACTTAAGGAAGAAGATCCCAAGGTAATGGAGGTAACGACCACTGCAGGTTCACACGGGTCTTCTGAGGCATCTATTATAGATCTAGCATGTTCATTCTTGCACAGGAAAGTGGCAAGGCCCAAAATTCTCACGTATACAGATATGGTTAAATGAGTACTAAATAATGCTGATATCATGTATAGAGAAATTAAAGCTCAGAACTAAGAACATATAAAACCATTCTTTCCACAAAATTTAAGCTTTATATCCTCTAAGAAAAGCGTGCAAGAGGTGAAAATCGCACCAGGGAAGCCTGGATCAAGAAACAGAGGCAGTTTCCAATCCGCAATTAGCGCCTAGCACCTAGCGCTAATCGCGCATCGCTAGGCAAAACCCTTCAAGATGGGAAGCCTCAAATTGCTCAGTTGCCTGTAAGCGCAGAAACTTGTAAGAAAAAAGTGCTAAAGACAGAAAGTAAAACTGGAACTCAAAACCAGTGATATTTATCAAGTATATCATCAAGCGGTATGCAAATATCTACCAAATGTATAGCATCTACAAACAAGCTGGAGACAGAAGGTTCACGAAAATGCAGATTCAATCCAAAGGTTAACCAAGTTGAATTGGGATTCTTACTGGGCATACTTGGTGAAACCACACAGCCAGTGCATGACTCTCAAGTGTGTCATCAATTTTGCCGAGAAGATGGTGCCAGCTCTTACCGACTCCATTTTCACAGGATAGCTAAAATCGAAAGTCAGCCAACCAACTCTCCTCAAGCAAATGTTGAATGCTTGCAACTTCATGGAGTAAATACATAAATAGTTAGTTAGTAGTTTTAGTTTTAGATTCAGTTTTAGTTTTAATTTTGCTTTATTTTTTCCTGAAATGAGGATGGTCATTTACACATCCTACATTTTTGTAATAAATTATTTTTAGAATTAGTTAGTAGTATTTAAACCCTTCTCATGTATTTAGAGAAGGGTCTAGAAATTTGTCTATAAATTGTCCACAGACATGCACTTTTGCACCCTCCAAGGAGGTTTTGATGAATGAATGAAATAGGATTTATTGATATCTGCGTCTAATATCTACTACTGATGTTCCACTTTTGTACTCTTAGTGCATGTTGGATTAAGAAGAGATAGATCATTATTGCTGGAGCTCATGAGTAGAACTAGTTATAAATGGTACTTTTATCTCTTAACTGTTTCTGATTATGTGTTATGGTGATATTTAAATTCAATTATTTATATATGAAAGCTTAAATGCTTGAGTTATCATTTGGCACTTTTGTACGGTGATAGCTATTTATTTATGCTTAGAATATGAGTAGCTTACTATGCGATATATTTTTCACAACTGTTTCATCTAAATTTTTATATGAAATGGTTTATCTTTATTGAATTCTTTTCTCATAGCAGTTGAAAGATCTTTATTACCAACTTTTGTTTGAAATCATTTTAGATTGCATAATGGAAAGATTACATCCCGGGTTAGTTTAGAATTAGATAGTTATGTTTATTAGAATACAATTGCATGTCGTTAGATTAGATTTAGAATAAAAAGAATTTTACTTAGGAATCATTAGGAAAGAAATACCAATTCTCAACACACACACACACATATTGGGAAACTAGTCCCATATCCCCAGTCGAACCCACTATACCAAACGGAAAAGGAGCTGCTAACCAAGGTCCGAATAGGGTGGGTATCCCCCTTGTTGTAGACCCGATTTTTGGGGCTTCAACATATTTGGCGCTAGAAGGAGGGCCCCGAACTGTGAATGGCAAGCAAGTCTGAATCTAAATACCATTCTGAGAGTAAATTGTCCTCACCATCTCCCTCGACTTCTCCATTGCACATAGAATCTTTAAATCTTGAGAACGAAGTCGAAAGAACAACAATCACTGCCAAAAACCCTGAAATTTCAGAGAAATCTGCTATTGAAACTCCTGAAGTTGTATCTTTGATTCATAAACTTCAATGATTTTCTATATCACCCCAAAGATTTGATAAATCTCAAGGCAGTGTGACTTCGCAATATAATCCTGCTCATCCTCTCACTAGATTAAAGAGCGAAAAGTTTGGTATTGAACCAACTGAGTTACCTCTACCTACAAGGAAGAGAGCAAGGAAATCACCTAAAGGGTCTGATAGTGAGACTCTTTCGTCATCATCATCCATCTAAACTTCCCCACCGTGAAGTCAACCATCCACTCCTCCACTTCAAATCATCGTCCATCAGACCACTGGAACTTCAACATCTGCTTCTCAAACATCTGGAACTGTAATATCCTCATCTTCCCAACTGCAGGGATCATCTTCTGCGCTTTCCTCTATTAGCAGTTCAGTGATGGCCCAAAGGCCATGGAATAACCTAGGAGCAGTCTTAATGCCCGCGCCCTTGAGTCAAATACCAGCCCATCCTGAAAAATGGTTGCCTAAGTTTAATCCTGAAGCAGGTATGCTGGTAGAAGAACACATAAATAATTTTATGTTATCCATAAATCTCAATGGGGTCACTAATGAAGACGCTGTCGTTTGGATTTTCCCGTACACGTTGCAAGGATCAGCTGGATCATGGTATTTCTCATTAACATCTGGGTCTATTACTAGTTGGGAGATCTTCCAAGAACAATTCTTGACTAAGTTTGGTGATGACAAGTCCACTGCAACAGTAATCAATGACCTGTCTAACCTTAGAGCTGAGTCACAGGAACCTATCAAAGATTTTAACTTGCATTTTAATAAACTATTGAAAAAAATTCCTACTACTTCTAAACCCAGTGAAGAAGTGCGAAGTGAATGGTACATCTCCGCCTTACCATCAAACATAGCAATCTTCATGGATAGAGCGAACAAGACAACTTTAGATGACAATATGAAGGAAGCAATAGCGGTAGAGAAACGTATCATAGCTCTAGAAATGAAAAACGTTGTTGAAGAACGTAAATCTAAAAGGGTTTCTTTCAAAGAAGATCCAAGGAAAAAGCAACCCAAAGACCCATTTGATTTAGAAGGATTGCAAAAAGTTTTGAAAACCATGTCTAACGAAATGGTTGATATAAAAAACAAGTAGCAAATACTTCTTCTAAAAACCCTTACAAGCCTTATAGAAGGAATCCTTCGACTGATTCAAAGCCTCCTAACACTATTACAAGTGCTGAATTAGAAGAAGAAGAAGAGGAAATTACTACCGACATACCTACTGATGAAGAAGAAGTTGTAGAATTACAAGGTATGTGGGATTTCATCCTCCCCGATGAAGAGGATCAAGAGGCATCACCAGTTAATACTTGAAGTAGAAATCAACTCGATCCTCCTCAATCTACTCCTAAGCCAAAAAGCACAAGCTCAACGCCTAAGGATAGAGTCGCAGCCAAGAAAACGACATCCAAAGCGACTCAAACAAGCCCAGTCCAGAAAAATTCACCAACTCCATCTAAAACATTGATTGTTTCAGATGAAATGGAGTATAATATCATAGAAGACATGAAGACGACTAGGGCTAACATCACTTTTTATGAATTGAGCAAGTTAAAACATCAACAAAAGCTCCTTCTGAAAGAATTGCATGCAGTACCAATTGCACCTCTTCCTGTTGTTGTAATCTCGCAAGCTTCCCATGAGATGGGAAGACCTCCAAATACTGTGATTAACAAAGTTGATCCAATTGACATCACTCTAATTGGAGGAAGGTCAAGGTCTCATACTCTGCCATTTCTTCTTACTTATGACATTTTCAATAAAAATTTGCATAATTGTTTAGTTGATTCAGGAGCCTCATCCAACATCTTACCTAAAACAATTTGTGCAAAGTTGAACGTTCAACCTCAAAAATTTGTTGTGCGCTAGTATAGCTGGATTGGTCGCATGTTGAAGTGATCGGCGAATTAAATCAGGTCACCATAAGGTTGTCATCTAATCCAAAGGTATGTCAAGTTATCAATATTTTAGTTGCAGACATTCCAGAATTCTATGGCTTGATTCTTAGCAGGGATTGGCTAGAAAAGCTTCATGGATATCTTGCAACCGATTGGTTGCATATGTGGCTTCCTTACAATGATAAGCCAAATCAGATAAAGGTTGAGCGAGAAAGACATCATAAATAAATAGTAACAGAATTGGAAGGAGAAAATGAACCAGTAGAGTACAACAATAATATAATTGGTAACTATTCTATTGATTCTTTCCTAGGAAATTTCAATGCTCACACTTCACCTTACTTTGAAAATTCTGTTTTATCTCAAGTAGAAATTTTTTCTCAAACAGATAGTTCTAAAAGTATTATTTTTATAGATAATACTGTAAATAAATCTTTATTTTGGAAGTTATTTTTTGATGGTTCTAAGTCTAATGAAAGAGCAGGAGCAGGATACATAACAGTTAGCCCAGAAGGAAACATAACTATGCTAACTTGTAGACTCGAGTTGGATTCCACAAATAACACTGCAGAATATGAGGCTTTAGTCCAAGGATTATACAAAGCACTCTGATTAGACGTCAAATATCTACAAGTCTTCAGAGATTTTGAAATTGTTATCAAAAAGGTACGGAATACTATACATTGTCTATTAGGTCATTTAAAGCATTGCCAATCTTTAGTACAAGATCTGATTGAACATTTTATAGCATTTAATATTTCATCAATTCCTAGAATCCAGAATGCTAGTGCTGACCTCTTGGCAAACGTAGCTTCCAAGCTCATTCCCTCAGAAGACTTTAGCCCCGATAGATTTTCAATTGAATTAATCTTTAGACCCTTGATTCTTGATAACATTACAAATTGGAGAATTTTCAATGATGATCTTGATATTGTAAGCTTCCTCACCTTTGAGGTATCTTATACTAATCAGATAATTGATGAGGACCAACATGACAGACAATTGCAAGAAGATAGCACTAATAATGCTATGCCAAAATCAGTAGTCAAATTAGAAGATCTATATGATTTGAAAGATTGATTCAAAAGATCTACCAACTCAAAGCTTCAAAGTTCAACTTTGAACTACGAATTAGTAAATCTAGGAACTGATACCAAGCCACAAAACATCAACCTAGGCCTTGGCCTAGCTCCTGAAGAAAAACTACCGTATGTTCGTCTCTTGAAACAATACAAAAGTGTCTTTGCTTGGAACTACAATGAACTTAAGACTTATGAAACTTCTATCATCCAACATACTATCCCAATGATAAAATATGAAAAACCTGTCCAGCAGAAACTGAGAAAAATCCATCCAATTTAGAAAACCAGATCAAATATGAGATTAATAAGCTATTGAAAGCCAAAATCATTTTCCCCGTGCAACATTCTCAATGGGTTTCCAATATGATTCCCATTAGGAAAAAGAAAGGAGACATTAGAATTTGCATTGACTTTCGAAATCTTAACAAAGCCTGCCAAAAAGATAATTTTCCTTTGCCTCCTATGGAGCAAATATTGCAGGTAGTCGTAGGATCAGAATTAATGTCCTTCTTGGATGGTTTCTCTGGCTATAACCAAGTTTTGGTCCATCTAGATGATCAATTAAAGACCACATTCAGAACCAAATGGGGTACTTATGCCTATCAAAAGATGCCTTTTGGTCTCATCAATGCTGGTGCCACATTCCAAAGAGCCATGGACATCACATTTAAGGGACTAGTAAACAAATCGGTAGTAATCTACCTGGATGATATAACTGTGTATTCCAAGAAGCGAGGCAATCATATCAGAGATTTAAAACAGATCTTCCAACTGTGTCAAAGGTATGGAATTTCTCTTAACCCAAAAAAATCCTTTTTTTCATTAAGTGAAGGAAAAGTTCTTGGATTCATAGTGTCAAAATCTGGAATCCATATCGATCCTGATAGAATTGAGGAGATTTCCGCAATACCTTTGCCTCACAACAAGAAAGCTATGCAATCTTTCCTTGGCCAGATTAACTTTATAAAGAGATTTGTTCCACATTTTTCAAGAATCGTATCTCCTTTATAGGCAATGATTAAAAAGAACTCAATCTTCAAATGGGGCCAAGACGAATATGAAGCATTCAATTTGATCAAACAAGCAATTGTTAACGCTCCATCTTTAACAACTTTCAATTTTTCAGATCCTTTTTATTTTATATACGTTTTCATATGATAGATCATATGCTGCGATACTCACTCAACCAAATCAAGACAAGGCAGAAGCCCCAATTGCTTTTTTTAGTTCAAATCTACAAGGGGCTGAGTTAAACTATTCAGACGTAGAGAAACAAGCATTTTCTGTTTTCAAGGAGATAAAATATTTCAAACCCTTTTTGCTTAAAACCCATACTAAGATCATAGTACCGTTTCCAGCGGTAAGAAATATTTTAGTATAGAAATATGTGGGTGAGAAAAGATCCAATTGGGTTACCACATTACAAGAATATGACATTGATATTAAATCAACAAATATTGTTAAAGGTCAAGGCTTTTACAAAATGCTAGTTGGAGCATCGCTTATTTTCGAAATACCATCTACATAGATACAAATGTGTGAGGTAAGCCTAAACGATGTTGATTCATTATACGTTGATATCATATTTTATTTGAAGAATGGATATGCCCCTTCAAACCTCGATTATAAAGAGAAAAGAGCTTTAAGGTTGAAGACTAAGAAATATCAGCTCGTGAACGATGTACTTTTTAGGATGAATTATGATTCTGTTATACTTAGATGTCTTGAGAAATCTGAAGCTGAAAAGGTTTTGCAGGAACTCCACGATGGACCAGCAAGTGTACATTATGCTAGAGATTCTACTGCACATAAGATCCTCTGTGCAGGCTATTACTAGCCCACACTATTCAAAGACGCGGATAGCTACGTAAGGAAGTGTCAAATTTGTCAGACTGTTGCTGGAAGACAAAAGAAGCCATCATTACCTTTGCAGCCAGCCAACATTGAACAACCTTTTGATCAATGGGGATTGGATATAATAGGTGAGATCGTTCTTCACTCTTCTAAACAACATAGGTATATCCTTATAGCTACAGACTATTTTACTAAATGGGTAGAAGAAGCTCCTCTTAAGACAGAAAATGCCGAACACATCATTGATTTCATAGATCAGTTCATAATTGCCAGGTTTGGTTTACCCTCTGCTTTAATATTTGATAATGCATCGTATTTTTCTGGCAATGCTATGACTGACTTTGCACTCAAAAGAGGTGTGAAGCTTAAGTACTTTCCCAATTATTACCCACAGGGGAATGGATTAGTTGAATCTATGAATAAAAAATTGATCAAGATTATTAAGTGAACCATTGACCAGAATCATAAAAATTGGCACAAGTCTTTAATATATGCTTTATGGGCAGACTGAATAATGCAGAAAACCTCTATTGGTACTTCTCCCTTTAATTTAGTTTATGGGAAAGAAGTGATTCTTCCAACTCATCTAGCAATTCTCTCTTTGGCCTTAGTTCAATATATCGATGAAACACCAACCTCTTCCTTACAACTAAGGCAATTACAAATTCTTAAGCTAGAAGAGCAAAGAGAGCGAGCTAAAATAACTCATGCTCATCACCAAGCATTAGTAAAAGCTTATTTTGACTCAAACATGATGTCTAGAAAAGACTTTTAGATAGGGGATCTAGTTTTAAAATGGGACAAGGCTCATGAGGAAAAGGGCAAACATACGAAGTTTCAATGAATGTGGCTTGGTCCTTTCCAAATCACAAAAATCATAGACCCATATACCTTTATGTTATAGGATTTAACAGGAAAAAGAGAATCTTTACTTGTTAACGGGAATATCCTCAAAAAATACTTTCCATAGGAGATCGTTCTTCTATTTTTGTAGATTAGTTTTTCTTTATTTTCATAATAAAACCAGTTGTAAACGGTTACATTTGGAATTCATGAAAAGGACAAGTATTTCTTTTAGATTTTGTTTTTTTGCCTGTATAAATAGAAATAATTTAGAAAGTTGGTCATTATTATTGAAAGATACAGTCAAAAAGCTATAAGCCTGAATATGATACTATTCTCAACCTTGTAAATTTTGATAAAAAGCAACCTTTCGTGGGAATTTATTTTATATCAATCGAATGAAAGGTATCAATAACAAAACAAAGATTCTCTGTAGAAAAGCTCTTTCCAAAAACTATACCATTGTCATCCAGAGCTATTCTTAAGGAAACAATGACTTCCTCCCCACCTAACAATACACAAGATTCAGGGAATAATCCAGTGTTGTTTATGGCTACCACTTTAGGATTCTTGAAGAATTAAGATTTGGGGTACAAACACCAGTTCACCAAAGACTCAACATACCCTATATCTTGATGCAATCACTCATAGACTCCAACAACAAAGTAAAGGAAGAAAACTCCAAATAATTGGCTCACCATGGGTTGATTAGGATCCTCATTGAGGATTCCCTCCAAAATCTTAGGATCATTATAACATGGTCAGTCTTCAGAGACTTTCCAGCAGAGGATGACATAAAAACCCTCACTTATGATGTTAGTCCTTCTGTTACTGAGGAGGAGGAAAAATAGGGAGAAGAAGATACAAAGCTAGATAGGGATGAGATGGATGAAGAAGGGATTGATACAGAGGAACATGATGAGGTAGAAGAAGAAGAGGAAGAAGAGAAGGAGAATGATGATGAAACAAAGGAGGAAACTAAGGAAGAAACTGATGGAGATGAGGAAGAACAACAAGAGGAAGAAGATAGGAAAAACAGAGAGGAGAAGGCATTAAAATAAAAAGGGAATAACACAAGGAGGAGCCACCTAGGGTGTCTCCAGAGGCCCCCAAGAGAGAGGCGGCGGCTATCCTCACTACTCTCATCACCCTAGTTAACCAAAAAGGAAAAAGAAGGAGACAAGCCCCACTATATTTCAGAAGAAGAAAGAGCACAAGAATGAAACAAGGGAAGCCACAAGTATAAAAAAAATCCCTATTGAGATTGAAGATTCCCCTACAACAAGAGACAAAATGCCTTCCCCTAAGTCACCAATCACCCATGTAAGAAGGCATAGTACCATATCTACTTCCCTAAAGGCTAAGGCCATCCTACTAGATCCACATCAAAACCTACAGGAAGCAAAAATAGTCCTACAAGATACTCTGCAAAAACTACAGGAAGCACAGAAATTGGAAAGCAAGGTAGGGGAGCATCAAGAAATAGAAGAGGAACACCCTGAAACTAAGGGACCATGTCCCCAACCTAACCTAGACTCCTACTACCGGTTTATTGAAGGAGGCAGGGTAATACCCCAAAAAGTTTCCATCCCATTGTTTTTCAAACTTCAGAAGGAGAGGGCCAGAACCCACTGATGGATGCAAATCGCTAAGTCAAAAAGGGTGGAAGACATTGGGCACATGGAAGAGAAGCTCAAAGAAATGGGGAAAGAGATCAGTGGCTTAAGGGATAAAGAAGCAATAATGAGAGATCAACTTGAAAGGGAAAATGCATGGCTAAGGGTACAATTGCAAGAAAGAGAGAACCAACTTGCATATATGGCCAACCTCTCCTTAGAGGCCATCCAGTGTAGGATGCTAGCTAAATCCTATTCTCTTTACCTCAGATAAAAATGGCTGCAATTTCGTATTAAAACACTAGCACAAAGGGTCACCATGCCATTTCAGGACTACAAACAATTTATTGATATTTGTGATCAATGTACACTAGAGGATAGGGCCAAAATGGCTGCATTTTACTTGCACAACATGGCTCTCACAGACATGAATGTTTGGGATCCTAATGTTAAGCCAAGAGATCTACAATTAATGGCTTTGGCATCATGGATGAACCATGAGGAGTCAAGGGCTGTAGAGATGAAAAGAATATTGGCTAGAGAGCAAAATTAACCTCAGCTGGCACCTAGATATCTTATTGCCCAAGAGCAAGAAATTTCAAATTTTGAGGATATGTTTAAGCTGCTAGGAGATGAAAACATCCATGCCTGCCTAAGGAGATGGAACACACTACCACACAGCTTGAAGATCAGAGAATATCACTCCCCTAAAAGATTAAGAGAGGCACTCAATAGAACACATTTGTATAAGAAATCAATGCAAAGGTTGAAGGTCATTCGAATAGGCCTAAAAATCAGTCCACTACTACTCCTAGGGATGCTAGAAGGGAGAAAATAAAAAGAGGAAAGGAGGTAGTGGGAAGAAGTAGAAAGAAAAGTAGGCTTCTATGAACAAGAAGAAGAGACCCCAACACAGGCATGGGATGTCAGAGAGGCTACTAGAGCCATGAATGACATGGAAATTGACTACGTTGCTCAGGGGATGAGAAACAATTTTAGTACGGGGATGATGATGAGCCTCATCATTGGGTAATTATATGGACCTTAATTCACCTCCTAGCTTAGTGTTGGGGACGGGATCTGCCGTAGCAGATTTTGGGACTTAAGCCCTAGTTTTGGTCAATTGTGTTATAAGACTTCGCGAAGTGCAGGTGCGGAGCCTGAAAGTCTAGGATGAGTCATAGGGTTGTCTGCCCTAAGAATTGTGAAATAATGTAAAGTTGTGTCAACCTACCCATGGTCCGCGAACCATGGGATTGTATAAATAGAGTGAGGTTGTAGTAGTAGGAAGAGGCTCTGTAGCTGAGTGCGCAGAGGCCTAGTAGAGTCTGCATCTGAGTGTGCAGACCCCTGCAGCTGAGTGCACAGGGTGGAGTCAGGTATGTAAGTGGTATTGTACTTGAAAAAGAATACTAATAAAAATAAGTTTGATTCTGAATATTGTGCATCCATGTTTCTGTTTATCTTTATGCATTTATACTATTTATGATTACGCGCACTTACCTGATTGTTGAATGAAGTAATAAGAATATTGAGCTGTCACAAGATAAGTTAAGCACTAATATAATAGTGCAGTAAGGATATAGACCAGGGTAGTAGTTTCTTCATGCCCTTATAGAAGTGCGCAGAGGTAGTGAAACAGGTCGCGAAGGATAGTCAGCTGTGCTAAAAGTAGCGCAAGCATGCACGGCTGGACCATGACCCCTCCGGAAACTTCATCAAGACATCCCTAGGGTGTGGAAACCTAGTTCCAGCACCCTCCCATACTACTGTGGGTGAGACCTCAATATGCGCTTCGCAGACTATTGCTGAAAGGGCTAGTAGTACTGGGATTTGCTTGGCAAAATCACTTCCAAACCTGGGTCAGGCCTCAATAAGCCAACAAATGGTTACATTGTCGGGACCGAGATCTACATAAGGGATGTCTGATGTCATGGAAATGGAACCCAACAGAGAAGTAAATTAAAGAGTGGTTGGATAAGAAGATTCACGAGTTCACAACATAGGAAAACAAAACTCTGCAAGTATCTGAGAAAAAGTGGTTGGATCGCTACGTGTAGATGAAAATCCATGAGATTTTCTTTGCATCATTTACTTCTGAACTATATGAGTGGATCGCGAGGTTAGCTGACAGCCAGGGAAGGTGTAGGCTTGACCAACTGATAGTGTGGACTCTGGAATTAGTGCGTAGACTGGAAGCCTCAGAAGATAAGATAACGTGAGCTGTGGACCACTGGCTCGACCGAATAATAGGAGGATTTATCACTAAGTTCGTAGTGGACACAACCATCAGTTACAACGAGGTAGAGTGATATTTTCTCAAGGGACCGCGCGGTAAGTATATTAAGTCTTTGAATACTTGGATTAACATGCTATTGTGTGAAAAAAAGGGTCATGCAAATACATTAATGTTTGGGACTCTGTGGAGCAGAAAGATCTACAAAAGTAGCGAAGAATTAGAAAATAGTTCCTTAATTTCACCCTTGAGGGAGAGTGAGGAAGAGCTCGTGAAGGCCTCTCCGAGAAGCGTAGTCAGTTTGATAAGGTAGCGCATTCCAAGGTTACCACTTCCACCCACACCACCACCTGCTTCACCTCCCTCACCTCCATCACCAGCCACTCCACCTCCACCACCTCCACAGTTCAATATGGCGAGCGCAATCAAACTACCAGTATTCAAAGGAGTAGGGAACGAGAATCCGGACAAATTTTGTTTCGTGGTAAGAGCAGTATGGGAAGCACAAGGTGTCACAGATGACAACATTAAGAGGGCTACATTGGTGTGTGCCCTGCAGGATAACGCATTAACATGGTACATCAAGAACTCTAATGACCACCCAAACGTAAGGATAACAGGGATCTAGAATGCGTTGAACATAGAATTTAGCAGGCCAAAATTAGAGACATAGTCAATCATTGGGTTTAAAGAAATCGAGATGCTTCCAGGCAAGACCCCATGGGATCTGGACCAAAGGCTGAAGAGTATGATCCATGAGGCCAATATGATGTTAATGGATGTGCAACATCGCACATGGTTTGTAGCATCTCTGACACCACACTTGAGGATGGCGTTGTCATAGCAGAAACTTTCTACCCAGGCTGAAGCTTTGGAGATGGTGATGAGATTACATGAGACCTCGATATAGGACCCTGGGTTGGGAGTTCACAAAATCCACATGCAACTATAGAATCTGTGTTTGGAAATTTAAAGCTTGAAGTAGGATAGCACACTGCAGCCAAAGTCATGTGAGGAAGTATGGTGCATAAAATGCAAAGGCTAGGGTCAGGACAAGGATCACTGTCCAGTGTTCACGAACTACTTGGCATGAGGAGGGTCAATGCTGTTGAGACCGGAGGCATAGGAAGGACCGAGCACAACACCCGCTTTATGGTGTGTGATCTGTCAAATAGGAGGGAAACACATGATAGACAATTGTCATTTGCTGCAGAAATATACACAGACACCCCAGAAATTGTTTTGTAATTTCTACAGGTCGGTAGGCCACAATGAGCGCACTTGCCGCAGTTATGAGCTAATGATGGATCACACCCTAGCCTATAGAATGTAGATTGAAACGCGAGCCCTCGACCCAGATGCGGGGATGGTGCACACTGGATTTCATGGGCGAGGTTGAGGACGAGGTGGAATGGGACCAGGAAGGGGCCGTAGACAATTAATTTGTTACAATTACAGAGGACCAGGGCACTATGCCCACGACTGTACCAACCCAACGAGGATATATTGTACGTATTGAGCTCAGTTTGATCATGAAACAATAGACTGTCCTAGGTTGATTACAAAAATGCGTGAAAAAGGGGTATTCGATCGTCCCCCAACTCAGAATATACAAATGATGAGGTCTGAGCCACGCGAAGAAGACCCTAATGTGAACATGATGCTCAGAAGTAGTGCAACCATAGGAGAGGATAAGGGGAAGCAGCTCAAGGAAGATATGTGGGTTCGCAAGGCTCCTACGAAGGAACCAGAGTTTGACTTAGAATGCGCAATGGAGACACTCATGGAAGCTAACAAGAGCTTTGCGGAGGCCTCCACTTTAGGTAGTAAGGATCAACTAGAGCCAGGAATGGATCCTTCAATGCTTACTACCTTTCTGGAAACATGCATGAAACTGTTGCTTGACATCAAGGCAGTTAAAGGTAGGAACTGATCACCAGGTGTGCAGGTTTAGGGGAACCACACGTCGTCCAGGAATTGGGGAAGCATGCATTACGCATTGGAAGAGAAATGAGGTTGACTGCATAGATTGGGGAATATAAGGTAATCCTATATCTGGCTTTGGACGCGAATGTATTATCGAAGCATACATGGAAACATATGGGCAAGGCCATGTTACAGTGGTCCCCTATTCAATTACGAATGGCAAACCAATAGAATATTTTTCCCATGGGAAGGTTGCAAGGGGTAATAGTTGATATTGAAGGTGCGAGAGCACAGACAGACATTGAAGTGATAGAGATTGTCGATGAAAACAATCCCTATCCTGCATTGTTAGGAATAGACTAGGCCACCGATATGAATGGAGTCATCAATCTGAAGAAGCGCAAAATGATCTTCAAGAAAAAGTCGCTACGTGTAGTAGTCCCACTGGACCCAGCCGAAGGAACGCGCTACACTGAACCAGTGTGCGATGATGAAAGCAATGATGATCTTGATTGTATTTACAAGATAACTGCATGAGACTAGGATTAGGTGAATCCAACTGTAGATGGGAGGATCTTGTGGGAGCGTGAAAGATCCTGCACTTCGGGTTCAACGAAGAAGTAGAGCACTGGCAGAATTGGTTGCACAAAGTGACAACGTTCAATTGTAACATGATGATTAGATCACTACATTGCATGACAACAGAGGCACGAGAGATGCTGACCTATGATGGATTGAAAGTGGTGGATGAATTCTAGAGAAACTTTGAAAGCGTAGTACCGAAACAGTAGTGGTTCGATGCATTAAAATGGGCACTGCGCAAAACACCCGCATGATGGTGGGGTCCACATCAAGGAAATTTCAAGGACTAGCGCGGATGCAGAAGGATGATGCGCCTACAATTTGGGAAGCCGTAGTTGTGGCTAGAAGACAAATACGATGGATGAGACGACCCGTGTACACACCTCGCGAAATGGACCAAGGCCTATGGAGAAGAATCACAGCACGAATGGGTACACTTATTCTACGATACCTTGGATGTCATACCCATGAACTGGTATACTGAAATAGAACTCCAACATGGTATGGGTGAATGGGATTTCTTGCAGGAGGGATTTTTGTTAACATTCACATTTGAAGACTGGTGCTCAGATACTTTTGACAATCCACTGCAAGAAGTAAAAGTTGCCATCTTCAAAATACCACAGGAGTCGTTGGAAATGTTGCAACTAGTATGGGAAACCCAGTTAAGTAGTGCTCTAAAATGTTATAACGTGTAGGTGGAGGAGGATGATGACGACCCTCGAAATATTGATATCCTAGAAACCGAAGGCTGTCATGAGGTTCGAGGACCATCAATTAAGGATCCCAACATCATCGTGCCGCTAAAAACAAAGCAGGTAAACATTTGCATAGAAGTGGATCCAAAGTATGCGACACTTGGGGACTATTGGGACGATGCTACAGTAGATAAGGTCGTTGAGTTACTCCATGAATACCAAGACTTGTTCCCGACCAAAATCATGGACTTAAAAGGGATCATTGGCAACTTAGGGATGATGAAGATCACCCTAAAACTGGACATGAAGCCAGTGAAGCAGCAACCTTACCGCTTGAACCCAAAGTATAAAGAAAACATCTACGATGAACTAGATAAAATGCTCGTAGCTAGAATTATCGAACCAGTGGAAGAATCCGACTGGGTGAGTCCTATGCTAGTGGAGGAGAAAAAATAGAAAGGAAAAATAAGAATATGAGTGGACCTCATGAAGCTCAATGACACCTATGTTTACGATCCATTGCCGATACCATTCACAGATGAATTATTGGAGAATGTTGTCAGTCAGGAAGCTTACTCATTTATGGATGGCTTCTGAGCGTACCATCAGATTAAGATCACACTAGAAGATAGGAGAAAAACAACCTTTGCAACAAAATGGGGCTGCTTTCAGTACACCATTATGCCCTTTGGACTGAAGAACGTGCCAGTGATATTCTCACGCATAGTGGTGGCGGCATTCAAAGAACACATCCACAGGTTCTTGGAGGTCTATCTAGACGATTCCACTGTCTTTGGATTAGTTAAGCACCATGTAGCGAGCTTATGGTTGATGTTGGATACTTGTCGCCGACACCCGATTGCGCTGAAACTTAAAAAGGGAACCTTCCTCATTCCCTTTGGCAACCTGCTGATGAGCCCCAAATTTGGTAACATTTTGGGCTCATTTGGCCTAACTACCTCTGCTCAATCCTTCATTTTTCATAACTTCTGCATCATTTTTTAGTATATTTATGTCATTTGTACGAATGAGGGCAGTCACTATTACTAGGTGGCTAACACGTGCTTATTTCAGGTTTTTTGACATTTAATGGAGCAAAACCACGCAGATGAGGGCTACAAGACAACCAAGATGGGATTGAGATTTTGTAGGAAGGTTGTCCACATCATTGAATGGCCTTCCTTGTGATATTCACCCCCAACTCCAAGCTCCAACAGCCACCACCACCAAGTTAGAAGGCAGCCAAACGGATCTTGAGGAAGCAACAGTTCACTCCTAGTTTGGTCAGCCAAATCCCATTGATTTAGGAGGCCAACTTGGGACCTCGTAATGTATAAATGATGAGGCTGTAGCCTTCGAATGGGACTTTTGAAACCTTGTTACACATTTTGAACTACGAGCTGCTAGCTCTGTTTTGCTCTTTTGTAGCCATTATTGGCATGTTGTTTGACTTATGATTATTATCTTTTAATGGAAAGCAGGCAGATTTGAGTTCAGTTCTGAGTTCTTAAAGGCGCCATAGCTCTCGGGGTTGGGCCCAACCTGAGAGCCTAAGGCCTCCTTCCTTTTTATTGTTATCTTTCTTTCAGCATTATGTTTTTTTCCTTTACATGCATTTGAAACATAGTTGTTGAATCAGATTTCTTGGTATGGTTAAGTAGGTCATTGGTAGAAGATAGAGTTGCTTTAGCTGTTTGGAATAAATTGAAGAGATTAGAATTGATAAAGGTTCCAGAAAAGGGTTGCTTGCACACTCATTTCACCTCTTTCTAGGGGCTGGAATTGCAGACAGTGCTGCCCACCAAAACCATTGGTTTACACATTCATGTAATCTTTGATGCAATATTTTTGTTTGTAGAAGTGTCCATGGAATGTTTCTTTGTTTCAGTACCATGCATGATTCTCCTTAGAAATAACGTTGTTGCTCATTGGTTTTATTAAACAGTTAGAATAGGTTAATAATATTTCTGTTATGTGTAGGACGTGGATGATTTGTTTCATTTACACTGTGCAGCGCTACTCCCTCACTCTCTTATCCTTCTAAGCCATGCCCAGGCCAACTACTCATCTCCTAATCAGACCCCTTGTCTCTCAACTATTCTATTACCCTCGTTACTCTACCTTCTTCGGCCTTCCATTCCCTCTACCCTCCTTTAGACAAACCAGCTTAGCACACCCCCTCATCATCTCATCTCTCTGTCACTGAGGCATTACAAACCCCTCTCCTACCTCCCTATCCATCCATGTAGCCACTTCCACTCACCCATCACCCAAAAATCCGATTATAGAACATCCTGTAGGAATTACTGAACTTCCTGTAGAAATTTTGAACATCCTGTAGAACCCCTGTAGACTTCCTGTAGAAGCTCATAAACACGGTTGCTTAGCATCCAAACTTTGTGAAACTCTCTGAAAGGACGTTAGGGACTCCTTAGACCCTCTCTGAGCCTTCCTGGCCTCTTCCAAGCATTTCCCCCGTTGATCTATCCCTGCACAGTAAAGATCCAGTTAGAAGCACATGCATAATAATTCCAACAACTTGAATAAAAATACAAAAATATGTTCTCTTTAGATCAAAGTAGTCTAGACACATGCACCTCACCTTCCTAGAAGTAATGGCATTCCTTTCAGTAGTTTGCATTCCCACCTTTGCATCAATAGGACTAGATGGTAGAATTAGGGTTTGCTAGGGTTTGCATTTCTTGTTGGCTTTCAGTTCTTTTTTGCAAATAGATTAGCCTCCTTTGAGTTAGCTTTCATTCATCAGTTAAAAAGCTTCTTCTGAGAGCTCATAGAAGTTGGCTTGAGCCCCTAGCGGACTTGTGCCAGCTGACCAAGTGACAGCTGCGACAAGAGCTAGTACTTGTGCATACAACACCGTCGCTTCCAAGTTTGTTACGAACTACCGGGTTGATAAAATTAGAGAAGGAAGCTCCAGGAGTTGTAGCATTATTGCTATAATACTGGAGCCCACCATTTTTTGGCGCCGTTGCCGGGGAAGCGTCAAAGTATTAGTGATTGTTGCTTTTCTTCTACTTTTCTACTCGTGCCTTCTGCTAAGTAGTATTTCATTTCCATTCTGCATTTCCTTTCTGCAAAAATAGTATAGACATTTCCTGCTTTCATAGATTAACATTTCAATTCCGCAATTTCATTTCTGCAAGCGTAGCTTAGCATTTCATTTGAGCAAAATAGATTAGTTCTTTCATTTCAATTCCACATTTCCACTTCAGCAAGATAGTTAGTTGCAGTTCAATCTATTTTAGTTTTGCAGGTACCAGAAAAAACATAAGCAATCATAAGTCTTTTCATTTCATTCCTTGTAGAAATCGGGATAAAACAGGCAAATTATTACCCAACACCCCCACCACATCACTAAGTCACCCTTCTCTCTTCTTTGGTGACAGTGATCCAGAAGAACCTATAGGTGAACCTCCTGAGATATACGAAGATCCTATAGCAAAAGAAGAGTTAGAGACCACTCCATCTGAAGCTATGGCTGACAATAGGGGAGAAGATGAGAGAATTGAGGGTGCCTTCCCCATCCGAGAGACCAATGGGGACATGAAAATGAAGAACATTAGCCCCTCCACTTTACCTCACTTCCATGGACTGAATACTGAAGATCCTGATACCTTCCTGTTTGAGTTTTTTGTCCTTTCTCTAACCTATGACTATACTGAAGATGAGCAGAAACTGAAACTCTTCCCTCAACCCTTAAGGATGCAGCACTATGCTGGTTCATGGGCTTACCTGGGAACAATATCACCACTTGGACTCAGATGCAGCAAGCTTTCAATACCAAATACCAGGACTACTGTAGGTCCAAGGAAACCAAGGGAGAAATCTTTCGAATGACCATGGGAAATGATGGGTCCTTAGAGGATTACGAGGAAAGGTTCCAACTTAGCTATAAATGGGTCAGGTGCACACTTGACCCTGAATCCCTCAAGTTGGTTCTGCTCCGAGGAGTCCCTGAAGACATCTTAGATACCCTTCACATGCTAGCTGGAGGAGATATTTACCAACTACCTTATGAGGACATAAAGACTGTGTTTAGAAACCACTCTAGGGCAGCCCGGAGACGAGGTAGAGGAAACCTCCTCTCAGCTGGTATTCCTTTCTCCAAACATGAGTTTGCAAATCAATTAGAGGACCTCAAGAGTGAGGTGAGACAGACCATTGCAATGCAACTTGATACATTCTGAATCCAGCAGAAGAAAGAAGAAGCTGAGAGGGCCTTGGCTATCTTCTGCCCTAGGTGTACAAGGAAACACCCCAAGAACGAATGCCCATTACATTCGGTTGAAGTATGTTTTGTTTGTGAGGAGGACCACCCCACAAACCAATGTCCAACCTTACCTAGGCTTAAAGCCATGTATCAAGGGACAAAATTGCCCACTGAACCTCTCTATTTCCTCAACCAAAGAAGGCCATAAGGACCTAGACCTTACCAGCAGGGGATGCAAGGGACACCCCAAGCTTATTACAACCCCAACCAATCCACTCCTATGCCTTCATGGGGACCCCCTATTCATTCTTCCTAGTCTATACCTCCTCCATGGTCTTACCCACCTCAGTACCATACTCAGCCCACTACTCATTCGTTTCACTCACATGCCCAGCCACAACCTAAGTGGAATGCACCTCAATCAGGGTGGAGGCCCCAGTACAATACTCCTCCCGCCATTTTTCCTCCACCACCAGCTCAACCACAACCATTACCTCCTGCCCCTCCAAGGAAACCCCAAATGCCTGCTCAACCGAACCCGAACCCCAACAACAGAGAGGCCCAACAGGTATATACTGGGGAAACATCATGCCCTACCTATGTTGTGGAGATCCAGGAGATCAATCTGCGATCTAGAAATACTCTTCCAGATCGCCAACCTCCTCCCCCAGAGGACGAGGAAGATAAACAGGAAAGTGAACCAAAGGCCATTCCACCCTTTCTTGAGAGACTAATGACCCCCACACAACCCAATCCAGAGGAGGATGAGCTTCTGGGGGAACTCAAACAGTTGTGTGTGAGAATACCACTTCTCCAAGCCATCAAAGATGTACCGATATACAACAAACTGGTTAAGGAAAAGTGTTTCAGACACCCAGGCAGGCGAAAAAGAGATGCTTCAACCATCAATGTCATGGGACAACTGTCGGATCTTATGTTGGGGCAGGCCATCTACGCAAAGTATCTGGATCCTGGGAGTCCTGTAGTGGATGTCCACATCAATGGCACCATCATACCTCACACATTGATTGACCTGGGGGCTGCCATTAATATGATGACCAGAGATACCATGCTCAAACTCAACCTTCAGGGTTCCCTGAGAAAGACCTCGACAATCCTACAATTAGCAGATCGCTCCACTGTGATTCCCGAAGGGATTGTAGAGGATGTCTTGGTCTCTGTTGACTCTTGGGAGTACCCTGCAGACTTCTTGGTTCTGCAACCCAAGGCAAAGCTTACTAGATACCCTCTCATTTTGGGAAGGCCTTGGTTAGCCACTGCAGATGCCTACATAAGTTGCCGTGCAGGAAACATGACCATCAAAAATGGTCCTATGTCCAAGCAGCTAGTCCTATACCCTCTTGCCCAACCCTCACTAGAGCATGAATTACCACTTTGGTTGGAGGAAGGAGAAGAGGATGAGGTGTACTCAGCACCTTTGTGCACCCTAGACACCACTAAGGGAGACCCCCCAACCGAGGATGATTTGATTGAGACCTTGATCGAGAATCCACCTCCCAGTGCACTGTCCTTAGAGGAATTGGTGGAGGATACCTAAGCTAACACCTTAGTGGACCTTTGTGTGACCAACCCTGTCACTCCCAAAGTCAAAAATGTGGAGTTCGGCCCTGAGAGAGCGTTAAAGATTAGCTCCTCCCTATCTCCTTCCCAGGAAAAGGAGGTGTGTAGTCTGTTGGCCAGTCATCTAGATGCTTTTGCTTGGAGCTATAAGGAGATGAAAGGAGTCCATCCTGCAGTCTGTACCCATCAAATATACATCAAAGAGGATTGCAAGCCGGTTAGGCAACCCCAGAGGAGAATGAATCCAGCCCTTCAGTTCATCGTCAAGGAGGAATTACAAAAACTGTTGGATGCCGGATTCATTTACCCCATCTCGGATAGTGAATGGGTGTCCCCTTTGGTGTTGGTTCCTAAGAAAAACGAGAAGTGGAGAATATGTGTGGACTACCGAGAACTGAACAAAGCTACCAAGAAATACCACTTTCCTCTACCTTTCATAGATCAAGTGTTGGATGGACTGGCAGGAAAGAAGTTTTTCTCTTTCCTAGATGGGTTTAGCGGGTACAACCAGATCCAAATTAGCCCGGAAGACCAAGATAAGACCACCTTCACTTGTCCTTGGGGTACCTTTGCTTACCGAGTTCTTCCCTTTGGACTATGCAATGATCCTGCCACCTTCCAGAGAGCCGTCTTGAGCATCTTTTCTGAGCTGGTCCATGATTCGGTGGAAATCTATATGGATGACTTCACACCTTATGGGTCCAACTTCCAGGAAGCATTTTCCAATCTGGGAAAAGTCCTAACCAAGTGCATTGAGATGAACCTGTCCCTTAGTCCTGAAAAGTGTGAATTCTTGATGACTGAAGGGACCGTGCTAGGCCATACCATTTCTTGTCAAGGATTACAGGTGGATCCCAACAAAATTGCTCTCATCAAGAAGGTTCCACCTCCTCAGAAGGTAAGAGATGTCCGAAGTTTCTTAGGATTAGCAGGGTATTATAGGAGATTCATTAAATAAGTCAGCAAGCTAGCCTCGCCATTGTTTGGCCTCTTGGCAAAAGATGTTGAGTTTAAATGGACTGACGATTGTCAGAAGGCTCTGAATGAATTAAAGGACAAGTTGGTGTCTGCCCCAATCTTGAGAGGTCCAAACTGGGCCCTACCTTTCCACATCCACACTGATGCCTCGAACAAAGCCATAGGGGAAGCCTTAGGACAATTTGAACAAAAACTTCAATATGCCATCTACTTTGTCAGCAAAAACTTATCCAAGGCAGAACTGAACTACACTGTAACTGAGAAAGAATTCTTGGCCATGGTCCATGCACTGAACAAGTTCCGACATTATATCACTGGCTATCAAAAATTTGTACATACTGATCATGCTGCAATTAGATATTTATTGAATAAACCAGATGTGAATGCTCGTATTATTAGATGGTTACTTTTGTTGCAACAATTTGATTTGACTATCGTTGACAAACCAGGTAAAGAAAATGTTGTTGCTGACTTTTTGTCTAGATTGGATTTATCTGCAGATGAGGATGGAACAGTGGATGACTAGATGCCCGATGAACATATGTTTGCTATTTCAGTACTCTCTCCATGGTTTGCTGATATAGCAAACTACCTTGTTTCAGCACAGTTCCCTCCGCACCTATCCTCAAGACAGAAGAGAAGAATCATCAGAAAAAGTGCTTCATTCACTTGGATCGGGGGCAACCTGTTCAAGCTTGGCCCTGATCAGATCTTAAGGCATTGTGTAAGGGAGGAGGAAGTCTTTGATATCCTCCTCACCTGTCATGATGGGCCTTGTGGAGGACATTTTGCAGCAAAGAGGACTGCCTTCAAAATCCTTCAGGCAGGCTACTATTGGCCCACGCTTCATCAAGATGTCAGAAGGTATATCAGCTAGTGTGACCGATGCCAAAGGATGGGGAAACTAACTCCAAGGGATGAAATGACTCTCCAACCTCAAGTGACTCTTGAGCCATTTGAGGAGTGGGGTATGGATTTTATGGGTCCAATCAATCCTCCTTAGAGGCAAAGGTCTTACATCATTGTGTGCACAGACTACCTGACAAAGTGGGCAGAAATGAAGGCCATCAAAGCAACGACATAAGAAAAGGTGGCCGAGTTCTTAAGAGAAAACATCTTCTACAAATTTGGCTACCCGAGAGAGCTAGTCACCGATCAGGGAAGCCAGTTCACCTCCAACTTAGTTGAAGACCTGCTAGCTCATCACAAAATCAAGCATAGGACTTCCACCCCTATCATCCTCAGGCAAATGGGCAGGTGGAAGTCACCAATAGAGCATTGGAAGGGATCTTGACTAAGGTGGTGAGCAGCAGCAGGAAAGATTGGGCAGATCGCCTGGTTGAGGCCACATGGGCTTACAACACCACTTTGAAGACCACAACCGGCTTCACACCTTATGAGATGGTTTATGGGAAGAAATCTTTGCTATCAATTGAGTTTGAATACAACACTTTGAGGATGGCAGCTCAGTTGGACCTAGATATCAGCCATGCCCAACAAGAAAGGTTATTGCAGCTGAATGGATTAGACAAGCACCGAATGCAGGCCCTTCTTCACTCAGAAGTGGTTCAACTTCAGAGGAAGGTGTGGCATGACCAACACCTCAATGACAAGCAATTTCAGTCGAGAGATTGGGCACTGTTGTATGATTCCGGGCATAAAGATTTCAAGGGGAAGCTGAGAACTAGATGGCTGGGACCATATGCAGTGGAAAAATGTCATGACAATGGATCTGTTCTTATTCGGACCATTGATGAGGAGGCCATCCCTATGCTTGTCAATGGGCATCGACTGAAGATCTACAGGAAACCTCTCTCAAGACAAGAATTCATCAAAACTGTGGAAAAATCAGTGCTGGTCATAGAGAAGGGTTCTGCCTCTGTTTTGGGCATACCCTGAAGATCTTAAAAGAATAAATAAATAAATAAAGATCCTTGGGTGAAAACCTTTCTGAGGCTCCCAAGGCAGATGGTAGGGGTGAAAACCTCATTGAGGCGTCCCTACTATCTTTTTGAAAATGTTTGAGAAAAGACCCTTGAGTGAAAACCTATTTGAGGCACTCAAGGCAGATGGTAAGGGTGAAAACCTCATGGAGGCGCCCCTGCTGTCTTTCAAAAAAAAAAAACAAAAACAAAAAAATAGGGACAGCAAGTTCACAATGTGGCAATGCATGCGGGTTGCAGGTATTCTATGAAGGAAAAGAGGTCCCTCAACTCAAAGACAAGGGTCCTTATTATGCTACCAGGTGACCTCACCAGCACCCCCTCTGGAAACACTCATCTTCTCCAAGGTCTGGGCACGATTTTATCACAGTTAGTCTTCTACAGGAAGCTACAGGACTTTCTACCGGAAGTTCTATATTTCTACAGGAGACTTCGTGTAGAAGTTTTGGACGGCCCAGAACTAATTGTGTGGGGAGATCTAATGCCCGAGGTCCAGCACGAAGGCATGCAAGCTAATATTTTCTCCATCACGCACTGCTGTCACCTCCTTCTACCACCCCAGTTGCCATGCAAAGAAAATACTTGCACAGTCAAGACAAAACATTGAATTATCAGAGGAAACGCTTCTCAAATGGAAAGAAGATGCAGAGATACCATGCAATACTTATCCAAGCCATCCGAGGGCCCTGTGACCATGGCTGTGATGACACCATCTCCACTGTCTGAGCATGCACCCGAGGAGGAAAAAACTGCTACAGGACATCCTACAGGAATCCCGTAGCAGTTCATCCAGCTAGAGTGTACACCATTAAATCGCCTGCAACATGCAATAATAGAGCGGGCACATGCAGTCGAGTCACAAGCTTCATCATCAGCGGCAGTCTGCAAGGAAGGACCTCCGGGCCTATGCAAACAGCAGCAACGGGAAAATCTAATCACCATCATCCTGAAACCTGGAAAATCATGTCGCGGTTGCACAGGTAAGTGCCTTGCCCTTTCTTTCGTCGAATTACATGAATAATACTTTGAAATGTTTGCAAGTATGAAATGAACGGGTTGAGCAGTTGAATGGCCATTCAACTGGCCACGATGACCAGTCAGCTGGTCTAGTCGGATTTGGAAAGTGGCGGTCGTGGCAAGAAAACCGGGTAATGGACACATGAGAAGTGTCCAGTCGGGGGGAAGCGGCGTTTTAAAAGAAATGACGGCGGCTGATCTGCAGAGAATGATGCAACCGTCAGGGAAACTTGCAGTGGAATGAGTAGGTGACGTCGTCCAACGGTCTGGCAGGGACAACTCACCCCCGCACCATGAATTCCGCCGGGATTCAAATCCATCGGCTACATCGCCACCCCACACATTTGTCATCAGCCGTTTAGAAGTCGAGTGAGCGTCGGAATTTATCTGAAGCTCGTTACTCCAAGTCTTCAGCTTGTTCGAACATCTCGTAGCGGCACAGAAGGCGCATAACCACTGCAGTGCTCTCCAGAACCCGTGCGCTGCTTCTACAGGAAAGCTACGCTATAGGAAGCTCACTGCCACGAGGAAAATTGGTCTCTTCACGTCAAAGGTGGCGAATTGGAAAAGGTAAGCCTAAACCTGTGCCTCCCATGCAATTGGTTTCGAGGGTGGCGGATTCGACATTCTCAAAAACGTAAAACTATAGTCTGATCATAAAAATTGCAAGCATTGTCTTCCTTTTGCATGAGTTGTCGTCGAAGTATATGTGGGGTTTTCCACAGGAGGTGATTTTTAAGGCTCATCTGTAGATAGTCTTCGCAAATTATGTGCGTGGTAGAGGCGTAGTTCTATGCTCTGTCCCAAAAGGCTAGTTTTTGATACGCACCCGCCACCTCCAGCTAACATAGCAGGTTTTCACCATGCCGGGTGGATTCATCAGAAAGGAACCGACCGACTCAAAGAAACTAAGGGAGAACCCTGAGGTGGTAGAGTTGTTCACTCGTGCGCAATGGATGTCGTTCAGCGACAAAATTCAAGGATATGATGATGAGGTGGCAGAGGAGTTCTTGCGAGCTCTGAAGCCAAAATCAAAAACGCTGGCCACCGTCAATTTCAGGGGTTTGAGTCTCAGACTCACCCCACAGTTCATCAGCCGAGTCATTAAGCTCCCAATGGGGGTACCGTGCGACAAGGAGGAGAGGAAATTAGGCTAGAAGGCTAAAAAGGAGTTCTTCCCACCAGAGGAGCAATTCTCAGAGGATAAGAACGGGGTTCGCAGAGCTAGCTTACTACCACTTTGGAGCGAGGTCAACCTCCAAATTATGAAATACATCACAAGCGAAGGACGGTTTAGCATTGTGTATGGGTACCATTTCCGACTACTCACAGAATTAAGGCATCAGATGGACCTACCTGTAGAAAGCAAACTAAGTATCCCCTACTTCCTCCTGCAGTCTATGACTGAATGTGCCACCAAATTACGAGAGGGCACACCAGACCAGGTAGCTCATCATGGGCTCATTAAGCTCCTCGTGGAGGATGCACTCCACACATACAAAGTCCCTCTCTCGTTGGAAGCCTTCCGAAATTTGACTAAGGATGGCGATATAAAAATGTTGACCAAAGAGCTTGGTTCCTCCAGCAGCGAGGAAAAGGAGTCAGTATGCACAAAGAAGAAAGGGAAAGGCCAAGAACCCACGGCCAAAGCACCGAAGAAAGAGAAAAAGGAGAAACAAGAGCAAAAGGTTGCCAAAGAGAAGGATGACACACCCATATTGACGCCCAGAGAGAAAACGTTACAAATTAGGGTGGACAGGACTGAGCAAGTCCACGTCAGTAAAGGCACCTTGACAGCAGCCTCAACCAAGTCAAAAATAAAAACACACTCAGCAAAACAGGCTAAAATGGTGCCACCTATTTCTATAGGAAAAGCAAAACCGGCTTCTACAGGAAGCCAGAAATCAGCTGATAAAGGGCCTTCTACAGGAAGCCCTGAGAAAGGAAAACCAAAGGAGAAGAGAGCTGACATTCTTGCAAGGGAGGCAGCAGCTGTGCTGGCTGCCCTTAGTACACCTCCTAAGCCAAAGGAAAAACGAAAGAGTGAGACCCCTCTATATTTCAAAGCTAGGAGAAGTGTGAGAATCAAAACGGGCAAGCCCCAACTTCCATCCAGCAGCCCAATTACTATCGAAGATACTCCTACCTCACCAAGGGAGAGGTCCCCCTCAAAGATATCAGTCACTTATGAGAGGGGGAGCCCGAAGACAACTACTTGGAAGGAGAGGATGGACCGGTTGGCTTCAAAAGCCCGGCTACAGGATGCTGAGGCTGCTCTACAGGAAACCTTGGCCCGGCTTAAGGAGACAGAGAGGATGGAAGGAGAGGCACCCTCATCACCACCGAGGGAAGACGAAGTAGAGCCACCAAGGGAAGAAGAAAAAGAGCATATTCCGGAGCCTAGTCCCCAGCCAAGTTTAAGCTCATATTATAACTTCTTAGAAGCTGGAAAAATTATACCACAGAAATTCAATGTGCCACTTTTCTTTGCGTTGAACAATGTAAACTTTGAAACAGGAACCATAAACTCAAAACGGGAACTCTGGCCCAAAAACCCCAAAAAAACATCAAAAACAGTGCTAAAAACGAAAAGTGTGTATACTGGAACGATGTTTTTTTTAGGTGCCAATTTTGAACGTGTTTTAAAAATGGCGGTGACTACGAAATTTACTACGAAATTTTCGTGCAAAATATAACTTCAAAATGAAAGTGATGCGACTAGAATAACGTTTTTTTTTTTAGGGTCAATTTTCAAACTTTTTAAAAAATGCTAATAAAACCAATTTTTTATGTCTCAAACAAAGTTAATTTTTATGGAAAAAACACATTAATGTTTCTGGTAGAATATCATTTTTCTTTCCTAAGTATAAATTTAACATGTTTTCAACCACACCATGCTAGATAAAAAAAAAATTGAAATTTTTTCAACTATAAAATTAAAAAACCATGACATTATGAACAAAGTATATCACTCAATGAAATCAAAAGTCTTTATTTGTATACTGAATAAAACAGACATTATATCTCTAATTTGATATTGCATTGTAGATATTTAAACAATAAAATTTATCATACTTAAGACATAATCCAACAACATAAAAATGCTTCATAACTTCTCATTTAACAGCATATGGAAAACATTAATTTTATTTGAAGATATGATGCATACATCAGTTATATAATCTGTCTTAAACAATTATTCAAAATCACTCATATTTTCTTGCACACCATCACAATTCGCATCTTCAGATGAGTGACTGGATGCTGACGAAGATGTTCCATATTCTTCTCTTTCATCAACTAGTGCCCCATCTGAGTCCACATGCATGCCCAACATTCCAGGTTTCAAAAGTCTTCTAGATCTACGACTGGTTTCAGCAGACTCCCATGTCAACACTATTCTAATTGGCATAGCTATAAACTCTAAGTGAAACCCCCTTAGGGTCTAAGATTCTAATTGTTATAGGAAAAAAATGTATAACTACTTCTATACTTAAATAAATAACAAGGATATAACCCTTGAGGACATTGGTTTCTATTTCTATAGTAAGATTAAGTATACATTTGCAATCTTCATACCATGACACCATACATAATAATTGGATGATATGGGCACTAGGTTATCCGTTACCATTCTCTTTTGCAAATATTTATGAAAGTCTAATTAAATAATACATGCATCAACCTTGTATATTCTTCTTTAACTAAATAATAAATGGAATTATTATTTCCTAAGTTATCTAGGAAATGTGTGGAATGTTTGTAATTACATTGAACTAGATCACAAAGTTGAGTTTTATGTCTAGCATGGTTTGTAGGAATTTACAGGGTAAGTTCCTCAGAAAGAATACCAAAAGGACACCGCTCACAACCAGATCACAGATCAATACACCAGTATTTTTGACGTGGTTAAAACCCTCAAAGAGGGAAACAGTCCACGGCCTGTCCCAACGTGGGTACTACAGGAAATTTATTAATCAAAGAATGAAAATTTACATAAGCTTCTCTCATGCACGGATTACCCGAACAATGACCCTCCATGCGCTTTAAATAGAACTCATGGACCAATCGGGTGTCAAGCCACGGATCAAGTGTCGGTAATACCGAGGAGAGAATGAACCGTCGGATCACTACATATCGTGACCGTCGGATTGTAAGTTACAAAATGTACAACGGTAAAGAAACACACTTTACCTAACTCTATACTAGACCAAGTTGAACTTAACTATTTCCTATGTGTCGGAATATCCTAACATCCCCCCTTAAGAACAACTTGGGATAGGATTGAAGGATTTACAAATATGACACAATAGGAGAAGGAAGGAGGCACTAGAGCCTATCCCCCCTTAGTGACAACTTCCTGAACTCCAAGCATATATCGAAGTTTAGTGAAATTCGCCTCTGTGAGAGCCTTTGTGAAGATGTCTGCAACCTGATCATTTGTTGAACAATATTGCACTTCAAGAACATGGTCATGAATGAGCTTTTTGATGAAGTGCATGTGTAGTTCAATGTGTTTGCTGCGCTGATGCTGGACTGGATCTTTGCATAGCTGAATGGCACTTTGATTATCACACCAAAGTGTGGTTGGATGCTGCTGCTCAAAGCCAAACTCTGATAGGATCTGATGAAGCCACAAGGCTTCCTTACTAGCTTCCACGGCACCACGATACTCTGCTTCTGCTGACGAAAGAGAAATGGCAGCCTGTTTCTTACAAGCCCATGTAATAGGTCCTGAACCAAGAGTGAAGACATAACCAGCAGTAGACTTCCGATCATCAGGGTCACCAGCCCAATCAGAATCAGTGAAACCAACTAACAGAGGAGCTGCTTTGGCACTGTAATGAATCCCAAACTGTACTGTACCTCGAACATAACGAAGTATTCTTTTAGCTGCTTTCCAATGACTTTCACGGGGGTTTTGCATAAAACGAGCAACAAGGCCAACAACAAAGGAAAGATCAGGACGAGTATGGGTTAAATACAAGAGTTTTCCTACAAGTTGACGGTATAAGGTAGCATCAACTTCAGGAGAAGTACAAGAGACTGAAAGTTTGACTCCAGACTGAAAGGGAGAAGGGGCTGGCTTACAGTCTTCCATGTGAAAATGACGAAGAATATCACAAGCATACTTGGACTGGGAAAGGAAAATACCCTCCTTGGATTGCAAGACTTGAAGACCGAGAAAATAGTGTAAGTGTCCTAAGTCTGTCATTTCAAATTTCTTTTTAAGGCTGGACTTCACATGGTTTATAAGGTTGGGATCACTACCAGTAAGAATAAGATCATCAACATAAAGAACAAGGATGATAAGAGAGTTGCCAACTTTCTTGGTGTAGACAGTATTGTCAGAATGACACCTAGAAAAGCCAGATTCTAAAAGAAAGCTATCCATTTTGGCATACCAAGCCCGAGGAGCTTGCTTGAGGCCATAAAGGGATTTCTTAAGTCGACAAACAAGGCTGGAGTCTGTTTGTATGAAGCCAATGGGTTGTTCCATATAGATTTCTTCCTGCAAGTCCCCATGCAAGAAGGCAGATTTAACATCCATCTGATGGACTTCCCATTTTAAAGAGGCAGCAAGGGAAAGAACAAGGCGGATAGAGTTCATTTTGGCAACAGGGGAGAAGGTTTCAGTGTAGTCAATGCCTTCAACCTGTGAAAAGCCCTTAGCAACGAGACGAGCTTTATGTTTATCAACTTTCCCATCTGGTCCATACTTGGTTCTGTAAACCCATTTACATCTAACAAGTTTGCGTCCCTTTGGTAGAGGAACAAGATCCCATGTATCATTTGTCATCAATGAATGATATTCTTCATTCATAGCTGCTTCCCAATGTGGATGGCCTGAAGCTTCTGCAAAAGTGTCAGGATCATGATTTACTGGAGCTTGAGCCAGTAAAGAAGAGGCTCTTTCAAACTGAGAACGTGTACGTCGCTGATCTGTAGGATCACCGGCAAGATCACCTGCTGCATCCCGAGTAGCACGGACCCATCTTGGAAGTTGAGGATCCTGAGAAGGTGGGGGAGGATTATCATCCTCGCTTTCATCATCTGAAGAAGAAATGTTTTCAAAAGTAGAAGAGATAGGAAGAGGTGGCACATCCGCCGGACTAGGCTCGCAGGCCGATTTATTTTCATCAAATTTTACATCTCTTCTAATGATAACATTTTTGGACTTAAATGGAATAAGTCTATAACCTTTTACATCTTCAGAATATCCAACAAAAGTACATTTCTCACTCTTAGGTTCTAAAGCTTTATGCTTTTCATCTGGAATATGGGCCCATGCTTCACTTCCAAACACACGAAAGTGACTTACATCTGGTTTAATGGAACTCCAAGCTTCTTCTGGAGTGATATTCTCTAGAACCTTAGTAGGAGTGCGATTGATTATATAATTTGCACAATTAATTGCTTCGGCCCAAAAACTAAGACTGAGTCCTTTAGATTGCAGCATACAATTAGCCATTTCCTTTAAGGTGCGATTTTTCCTTTCAGCTACACCATTTTGTTGTGGAGTGTATGGAACAGTATGTTGCATTTGAATTCCATTTTCGGTGCAAAAGTTGATGAATGTGTTTTTAACATATTCTCCACCATTATCAGTTCTTAGCTTAAGAATTTGATGTCCAGATTGTTTTTCAACAAAGGCTTTGAAGGCCAAAAATGTGTTAAATACTTCGCTCTTGAGTTTTAAGAAGTATACCCAAGTGCGTCTGGAGAAATCATCAATGAAAGTTAAGAAGTACTTGCAGCCAGAGAATGAAGCAACAGGAAGAGGACCACATAAATCACTGTGCACAAGCTGTAAAGGGGCTGAGGCGTGCCAAGAGGCACGTTTGTCAAAACTGTCCCGATGATGTTTTCCGAGTACACATCCGGAACAAACACCATCTCTGCAAGATACCATAGGAAGACCTGTCACCATATTTTCTTTACATAGATGCTGAAGGGAGCGATAGTTTAAGTGACCAAATCGCTCATGCCAAAGTTTGCTCACTTCATCATTATGAGCAACAAATACTGAGGGAAGATTTGATGACCCAAAGTTGTGAAACTTATACAACCTTGTGGAATCATCAGCAAGACCAGTAGCTAGAATCTGTTTAGGATCTTTTAGATCCTTGATTACAACATCATGAGGTGAAAATTCAACAATTTTACCTTCACCTGAATGAGTTATCTGATAGACAGATAGAAGGTTGCAGGATAAGGTTGGAACACATAATACATCATTAAACTGACCATTGTCTAGATGAACAGTTCCAGTCCCTACAACATTAAGAGATCTATCATCACCAACATATATATTTTTGGTGTTACAATCATTTAAAGAAGAAAACATGGCTTGGTTTTTGGCCATGTGATAAGAGGCTCCAGAATCAATGAGCCACTCATGAGAATGAGAAGAAGAAGAAGATACATTTAATGCATAACCAGACTGAGATGATTGACAACGACATGCAGAAAGTGCCATTCCGGAAGTTGAAGTTGAAGTAGGCTCCACATGGATGTTATGTTTCTTCATTGCGGCTTCCAAGGCTTCCATCTTCTTAAAGCATTTAGATTCTAAGTGGCCATCTCGATTACAAAAGTTACAATGTCTATCAGTCTTCTTCCATTTGTTTTTATTGGTCTTATCATTTTGCTGAAATGATCTTTCATTTTGAGGCTGAGTTGGTTTAGGACCATTCTTTTGAGGATATGACTTCTTAGGATTCTTTGAATTTGGTTGCTGCTGGGCGGCTAACGCTTTCGTGGAAGAGTTTCCAAGATTAAGAAGACCAAGGTGTAAGAGTTTTTCTTGTTCTCTTATTAAGGAATCACAAAAGGAGTCAAAGGAAGGGGCCTTGTAGTCTTTTCCTTGACAAATGAAAGCTTCCCTTGTAGAATGGAAAGTGGAAACAAATACAGAGTAGGCTGGTCCCAACTTAGTAAGGATGGAATAAATAAGGTTACCATCTTCTTTCTTAACTTTAACACCTTCCAAGAGATATCTAAGGGTCTTGAATTTGGACAAGAAATCTTCAATGCAAGAAAAATTATTAGGATCCAAAGTAAGCAACTCATTTTCAAGTTGATGGGCTCTAATTTCATTTTTAATCCCAAAAACTTTAGCGAGTTTTTCTAATGCTTCATGAGGAGTCTCAAGTTCTGCAATGTGGAATCTAAGATCAGGAGAAATAGACATCCCTATCAAACCACGTGCTTGATCTTGTCTATTTTCCCATTTTGCAGCCTTGTCTTCATCTTTTGGTTTCTTCTCTTGGTCTGTGGCTATTCTGAAGAGACCTTTACTTCTAAGTAAATCTTCCATGTAGGCTACCCATTGGAAGTAGTTAGTGCTGTCAAGAATGACTTGGCATGGACTTTCCATTTTTTTTAAAACTGAAGCTGAAGATGCTGAAAGTAAGTGTTCCAATGGATAGATCTCGAAAAAATAGGCGGTTTTAAAAAAAAACGGCTCTGAAAAAGGCTTCCGGATGAAGAAGTTATGGCTTTTTGAAAAAAAAATTGTTGACGTTGCCGGCAAAGTGCGCGAATGTGCGGGAATGAAAAAATCCGCCCCCACAAAATGGAGACTTGAACCCAAGACCTCTACTCTCTTAAAATAGCTTTGAACCAATTGATCTATACAAAAAATTTGAGAGAGAGAGAGAGAGGGGGGGGGGCCTTGGTTTGCGTGCTTGCCTTGAGAAAGCTCTTTTTCCCTACAAAACACAAAACACAAAACCCAACACGAATATGCAAAGAAAAACGAACCTTGCGGCTCGAAGTTAGCTTTAGCCAAAAAACTAGAAATTAAAAAAAAAAAAAATCTCAAAGTTAGCTTTAGCCGAAAAACTAAATATTTTTCTCAATGTTTCTGATTTTCCGAGATCACACTAAGGTGCAGGGAAAAGAGCATACGCATGAGAAAAATCCTTCCTTTCTGTTTCTGATTTGCCCAGATCGCACAGAGTCGCAGGGCAAAGAGCATACGCAGAAATGAAAGGTATAGATCCGGTAAAAAAAAAGGCTAAATAAACCGAAACCGAAATAAGCAGAGAGAAAATAACAGTAAACTGCAAAAAACACTGTATACCTCCCGATCTGAAAAATGACGCAGCTAGGGCTACCGGAAACCTTTTCGCGTGAAACAAAAGGGGTTCCTCACTGGAACAGATGCTCCGAACGCAACAGAGCAGTCCTCTCGGCCCGAAAGCAGTCAGAAACAGCAGATCTAGGAAACGACAACCGCATGCAGTTCTACTGGCTTCAGATTTGGATCACCAATGGACGCGGGCCTCAAATTGCTTCGATACCATGTAGTAATTTACAGGGTAAGTTCCTTAGAAAGAATACCAAAAGGACACCGCTCACAACCAGATCAAAGATCAATACACCAGTATTTTTGACGTGGTTAAAACCCTCAAAGAGGGAAACAGTCCACGACCTGTCCCAACGTGGGTACTACAGGAAATTTATTAATCAAAGAATGAAAATTTACATAAGCTTCTCTCATGCACGGATTACCCGAACAATGACCCTCCATGCACTTTAAATAGAACTCATGGACCAATCGGGTGTCAAGCCACGGATCAAGTGTCGGTAATACCGAGGAGAGAATGAACCGTGGGATCACTACATATCGTGATCGTCGGATTGTAAGTTACAAAATGTAAAACGGTAAAGAAACACACTTTACCTAACTCTATACGTAACTCTATACTAGACCAAGTTGAACTTAACTATTTCCTATGCGTCGGAATATCCTAACATGGTTTACATAATATAAAATTATATCACATGTATTAACTTATAGCCATCTCATATATGATTTTTAGCTACCAAAATGAGTATTCAAGTTGGAAGGAGTTGAGCATAGGATAGTTTGGTATGAGATGACATTTCCTTTCTTTGACATTGTATCATAAATTATATTTATTGAAGAAAGCTTGATTTGTGACCCTACAATTACATAGAAGAATATTTAAACATATCAATGAGTATTTCGTTTTATTGGTTCACTAAGTTGGGTTCTATGTTGTCCAAACATGACATACCATGCTAGTAGCATTGTGCATTACTTTGGAAAACATCTCTAAATAATGTGCATTGGTCTCAATAAAATTACTTGAACTTATTGATGGTTATCATTTGCCTATGTTATCAATATAATAACCAAGCCTTAAACCTAAACTTTAGGAAACCCTTCATGCCCGTATCATGATCAAACAAACATAGTATTGACCTTGACCATTTAGTTGACAATTTGCAAAGGAATTGCACTTGAAGACAAATGCGAATGACAAAGTATTTGCTAATACTAGTAATCGTGAAGAGCACTAACACTCATAATTGAACAAAGATTGAAGAGCAATAAAAAAGGTAATGAATAATGAATATTGGTGAAGCCAATAAATTATAAATCAATATTTTAAAAATAACATAATAATTAAAAATAAACAATCCGTTTTTATTACCTCATTATCATATCATAACAATTATTAACCAACACCATAACAATTATTAACCAACACTATTATTTAACATATAAATATAAACAAAATTATTATATAAAAAACAAAAACAAACCCATCCTAGAAATACAATATTATAAAAAAATATAATTAAGTATTAAATAAAGAAACTCTATCCATAATTAACCAACTCTCACATTTACCATAACCTTAAAACAAAATCTAAATTTTAACATATAAACCTCCATTCTTTTAAACTACCAACTTACATATCTCAAACTTTGCAAAAAAAACAAAATATAATTTATAAACCAATAATTTTGATATGATGTTTCAATACTCACACTGTAAGGAAAAGATAGAAAGAAAGTACTCTTAAGATGTTCAAGATTTTCATTTTCATGTTTCTAACATTCATAAAGTTGTTCTTTCTATCTGAAAGTTCTCTCTCACTTGGGAAGGAAAATGACGAGGTCTTTAGCATGCTTGAGGGTTAAGGGTTAGGAGAAAAATGACTAGCACTTGAACATGGTCGAGAGGTTTTGTTTTTCCTTTCTCAATATGCATCATCATATTCTCTTATCACAAATACCTTTTCCACACCAAAATGACTAGCACAAGCTTGAAAACTGTTGAAGAAATCAAATAAAGATAAAAATGACGAATACGGAGAATCCCAAATTTCATATCGTCTAAACCCTTTCGGAAGAAAATTCTGCCTATACTCTGGTAGTACAGTCAACACATTTTATTTGGCCAGTCCTGCCTAAACCCACTCTCATTCTGTAGTCAACTAAAATTTTTAATAGAATTAGAGTGAAAAACGTACATAGTACACTATCAGTAACAACAAACACGAGCATCCAGATGCAACTCATTAATGAGTGTGAAAGCATGCTGCTGTAATCCAAATGCATAGATTTAGCGTCAGATGTAGCCATCTAACCATGTCTGACTTAAATTAGCGCGTTCTAAGTGCTTATTATTTGCGATATAGCTATTAGGATATGTAATAAAATACAAGAGGGATTGGACTATTTGTGAGAGCTTCGTCATGCACAAACATTAGCAGCTAATACTTCCAACAACTTCGTCATGCACAAAAATATTATCTAATACTTTCAAGAGCTTCGTCATGCACAACATTATTACCTAATACTGCCAGGCCAAAATTTCATGGAGAAGAATTAGATACGCATTCATAAAATAACGAGTCACTAGAAGTTTCGAAAGATGGACCACCTTTGTCATACAAGTCGGTCTGCAAACTCTATCATGGAAAATTACAGATGGCAGACTACCGTGAAATACGTTTCTAAATCTCAGAAATTGTCCAGGAAGAACTAGGACTATACTTCACAACCACCCACCAACGTTGACCAGACGAACCAAGGGCCACAAAAGACATAGATGGAATGTCGTATGTAGCTCAATGGAGGGACACAGAAGTTGTAAATTTTGATAAAACAAAAGCACATTGTCCATTGTGGATGAGCCCCCTCCTCGGTCCCCTCTGCCCGCGCAGGGCCACCCCCGGGCCGCCCCGCCCCACCCGACCGGCGGCGGGTCGATTCCCGAATCGACCCGCCGCCGGTCGGGCGGGGCGGAAGCCTGCGGGATTGATTAACGAAAGCCCAAGGGATTGAAACTACACATTAATTCACCAATTCTAGAGTCATGTGAAACTTGTGAAACCGCCAGACGAACGAGAATGTGAACTTCATGTTTTTTACGTTCTTACATCGTATTTTACCCTTTCGGAGCGTCGTAGCATCTACAAATACTCATTCCTCTATGACTACTCTCGTGACAAGAAGGTTCCTCTGTGTTTTATCTCCGACTTATTGCCCATGACCTATTATATCAAAGGAAATCCCCGTGTTATGCTTGACCAGAGAAGGGAAGATAAGCCCTCTGCTCATCCTATGTGCCTCCATATGCCTTAACCCAACACTTTACTCGCTCGGCAACGGAAACCTCTGCCGAAGTCTGAGACCATTTTGCGGGGGATGGATCTATCACAGAAGAAGCTAAAGAAGAGAAATCCCCAGTTCAGAAAGGATCTGGAAATGGAAGAGATAAAACAATTTCTGCAACTTGGCTTTGACTTCAGCCACGACAAGTTGAGCCCGCGGCTACTGCACCTTCTCCCTGGATTAAAAAGATTATTAATTGATCATGACAAAAGCAACAAGAATTTGGAGTTTCAAAAATTGCCACTAGAGAATTGGGAACTACCAAACCCGAATGCCACAAGAATGGATATGAAAGAACACCTCAAACTGTGGGCTCATTCTGTAGCTTCAACACTAAAATGCTAGTACTGGGAGGTTCCGAAAGTTTCTGCTTGGCCATTCTTTACAGGTTCCCTGACAATGATATCTAGATTATGTTTATTGGATTTAGATCCAGGCATTGACTTTTAAAAATCTGATGGTTTTTCAACATTTAATTTGTTGGCTTGTGCCGATTATACATCTGAATCACATCGCTAACAAAATGTCAAAAATTTCGAATAACGGACAGAAATTCTGTGGTAGTTTCTCCAACTATATGAAAATGTCAAGAAATTACTGCTCAAACGTTCCATTACCATACTATAGGATATGTTAGAATCGGCATTAAAGCACATTTCAACTCTTATACAAATTCTACTTAATGTTGATGTTGTTGCTGGAACGATAAACTTCCACAATCAATATTTATTCATTTATAGATACAAAACGGTTCTCGGATTTCTAACAGAAACTGGCGCTACCTCTAAAACATCTTCCCATCCCACGACTTTCCATATTTTAAACCTTTTCATTGAATAATCAAACTTAAATTTGTTGGTCGTAGGCGTTTCCTATTTCAACCCCAGGTGGATGGGGCGCAATTGATTTTATTTTAATTTAAATGAACGGATCGGATTTAACTTGGGGGAATATAACTAGAATATGCTATTTACTTGGGGCAATATAACTAGAATATTCTTTGTCTGAGTTTTGTATCTATGGTTGTGGCGCAAGGGAGAGTGTAGCCACATATAATAATATTCCCATTTTTTAATATCCATAAAATTCAATTAATGCAAGAAAGATATGATTATTTTGATGGTAAAAGGCTAATTATTTTAATTATTGAGAAATGAAATATTCAAATCAATAAATTTATCATTGTTGATTAAGTTTCTACAAATTTTTTGCATCAGATGGGTGTATTATGTTCATATGTCTTAGTTACGAAAAGGTTAATGGTTCAATCTTTCCTATGATGTCGATCCTAATATTAACTGTTGACATTGAAATTTATGAGATATGGGGACTTTAGTCTAATACAATATTGCCTTAACATTATTACGTAAATACGTTTTACTATGAGTTCAAATCTCGATGTAGAATGGGTTCCTTTGACTTAAATGAGGATTATACTTTTTGTTCGATATGGGTCGATGTATATAGGGGTAAATAAAAAGTTATGAAAGTATGTTTTGAGCCATGGTGGATCTAATGCTTTCAGTAACATGATAGAAGAGGATTGTAAAATGAATGTTATTAATGTAAATGTTAAAAATTGTTAATAAAAATATGCTTGAAGGATAAAAGTCTAGAAAGTGCGGTTAGGGATTCATAACTTTTTTACATATTGCATATAAATATTCATTTTTATATTAGAAATGAGTAAAATTTTAGACTTTTAGCTTTTTGTTTTATAACTAATTCTCATAATGTCAATGACTCATACTAGCTAGTGCATTCTGTTTACATTGATTACTTTAATTAGCATGCTATGTTTTCAGTTTATATTCTTCTTTTAGGTCTATTGTTTGCCAAATCATACTATTTTTTTCCTTCTTACCTCTACTTATCTATGGAAGTTGTTTAATTCTTATGAATTAGCTTCTCTTCTTAATGGAGAAATTTTGATGCCTAAGAATTACATTGTTTTTCTTTGATAATGTTCCACATATTTATACCATTCAAATCCTCTTTATAGAACCATGTGATATGGGGGGGGCGGGTAGGGGTGCGTGTGGGCTGGGGAAGGGTGCAGTTGGGGGGGGGGGGGGGGGGGGGGGGGGGGGGGGGGGTAGGGGTAGGGCACGGGGGTAGGGGTGGGTGGGGGCTGGGGAAGGTTACAGTTGGCCGGGGGTTGGGGGGTGGGCATAGTGGCGAGGGGCGGCTGCGGGGAGGGGTTGGGGGGTGTAGGGGGTTTGGGGGGATGGGGGGAGGGGGCGGGGGTTTGGGGGGATGGGGCGCGAGAGTGTGGGGGGACGGTAGGGGGTAGGGTGAGGGAAGGAGACGGGGGCCGGGGAGGGGGGGGAACTTAGGAAGCTTCGTTCAAACAGAAAATTCAGCTGAAAACAAACATCTAGCGTGTCATGCAAAGGGTGGACCACGAAGAAATACAGAGTTGGCGAGCGAAACAAAGAGAAAACACAGATTTGATGGATGCAGGGAGTACAATAACTTGGTAATCATATCGAGGGATTTTTCATCATCATCATTTTCGGAGATTGGATCAGGCGTGTTACTTTAATTATTAATGTGTAGTGAATCCAGACAAGAGATCTCTCGTGAGAGGAATAAGTTAATGGGGTCGGGGCTTCAATGTAGTCGTCAGGGGGTTGTGGGGGGCGCATGGGCAGGGGCTCGCCCATACTTGCCTAATTGTGCACTTAGTCTCATTATCCCTCACCTGACCTCCCACTCACCCATCGACCCGCCTGCCCGTTACAGGTGGCTGGGCAATTCTGATTATACAAATAAAAAATTTATGGTATATTTTTGTTGTTAATTTAAGTTAATATGTTTTTTTATTTACTAATTTATGTGTTTTTTTCTAGGAAAATGGCATCAAGGAAAATTTTTGTGAATCTTTCTGGACCAAAGAGTCTTAAAGGTGTATCTTCAAAAAACATTGGTGAACGAACTCCACCTGAGCTCATGCCTACAAATATTTCAAGTGCTTTAAGTGATAATAAGCTAATCTCAGACTGGAAAAGTTCAAAAGAGGTGAAATTTCCATCAAGAGTCTGGTATGTGAAAGAAAGAGAGAGCACAACTGTGATTTTCGCATTGATTTTTAAGCTAATTATTATTTTTTGAAAAAAAAAGTAGTTATTATTATTTTTTTGACATGAAATTCATTAAAAAAACTATTATTTGACCATTTTTAGTTAATATTTTTGTATAAAAATTGTGATTTTGACATGTTAATTCTAGCAAAAATTATCAAAACGTTTAGTTTTTTTGTTATATTTATGTTAAAAATGGTTATTTTTATGTCCATTGTTAAAAAATGTTGTTTTTTAGAAACAATTATTTCATGTGGATTGAAAAATTAATTAAGGATGTATAAATATGTAGATTATCTAAAATTCAAACTATCGACTTTCTAATTTAAAAACGCAAAACAATAAAAACCCCCTAAAAAAAAAAATTTAAGATAGAGAACAAGAAAATATGAATAAAATGACGACTTCAAAAACTATCAAATTTAGAAAATAATTTTTTACATTTCACACACTAGAAAATTAAAAGTCAAAAAATAGGTCTTTTAAAAAAAGGGTGTGATGCAGAATACTCACTTTTTAAAATAACATGAAAATCACTACCATTCTAAAACTTGATTTCATCCTTGAACATGAAAAAAAATTAAAATTCCAAAAACCATGTTCTAAAAAAACATGTGTATTCTGCATCACCACTTTTGAAAATCGGGTCATTTTTTTTCTATCTCTACGAAACGGGTAACAGTATCAGTTCCCGTTTCAAAGTTTACATTGTTATTGGAGGAAGAAAGGGTACGAACCCACACGTGGATGAAAATAGCTAAATCAAAAGGTGTGGCAGACATAGGCCCCTTGGAGGAACAACTCAAGGAGGCAAGAAAGGAATTAGCTACGGCTAAACACGTGGCAAACTGCCAGCGGGTGTTCCTGTTGGCATTATGGTTTAGGTGTTGTCCTTGATGGCAACCCATTCAGGTGGTAGATCACTGTTCTTCATGTCAGCAGCAAAGGTTGATGATGAACTCTCAATTTATTGAAAAATTAAGAAGGACGCAGGAAATCAGTTCAGAAGGTGCGTACCCGCAGGTGAACCATGCAGAAGCCGCATCCAGAGACGCAGCCCAGCCGTTCAGGAGGTGCGTCCTCCTAGTGCACACTTTTCAAGGCAAAAAAAAGCACACGTGGGGGTTTCTTGTGATTTACTCCTGGTATCTAGCCGACGGTATTGTGTTTTTAAGGTGTCAGCTCGTGGTATTGTTCCTTGTTTTGAGGAGGAGCTTGCATATATAAAGCAAAGGTGATCATTTGGCTTGGGCATGTCCTTGGTTGAATATCTTATGGGGTGAGATCTGGTCTAGATCTAAAGAAGGCGAATCTACTGAAGGACTAAGATCTCTTTGGCGCATGATCAGATCTGTAGATCTGACTGTTTGGGTTACTCTTAAAGTCTTGAAATCATTCATACCCGAAGGTACGCAGGTACAGTGAAAGCCAAGTGCGCCGGGACGCAGTGCAGTAACAGGAGACCTGCGTGCAGATGCAGTACAGACGAAGATCAGGTACGTCCAGGACGCAGTTCAGTAACTGGAGATCTGCGTGGCGACGCAGAGCAGAATAAGGCTCAGGTGCGTCCCTACAGAAAAAAGACGTGGCGCGATAGTATCTCTGGGTGCGTCCCTTCAGCAACAGGACGCGGCGCGATAGTGTCTTTGGGTGCGTCCCTGCAGCAAAAGGACGCAGAACAGTTGAAGGAACAGTGCGTGGGCACGCAGCGAAGCGGAAGGATATCTGTGGGTGGACATAGGAGAGCAAAAGGTGAACTGCGTCGCGACGCAGGCCACAGAAGGGAAAACTGCGTCTCTGTCTTAAGATGTTCTGTTGATAAGGTGCTCTGGGTTAGTTCTGTGATTACTGATCTGATAACTGTAGTGGACTGTAACTGTTGTATACTTGTTGATCATTTGATGCTTTATGAAAAGAAGTAGGGGGTTGTAGCTCCCTTCCAGGAGAAGACTGGAAAACGAGAGAGAGTTGTAGCTCTCTGCAGGTTGCAGCCTGCGTACTGGTAAAGGACTGCACCAGTACAAAATCATTGTAAAAGGAGTTTCTAATTTGAAAGAAGATAGAGACATATTGCAGCAGGTGGTTTTCACCCACATTGGGTTTCCACCTTACATCTTGTGTTCTTTGGTGTGACTATCTGTTTTCTTTGTTCATGCTCATTATTTTATGGTACTGATATGCAAGAATAATTCAAAGATCAAATAAGGAAGATTTGTTAAATTGCTAGATAATACTGATTCACCCCCCCTCTCAGTATTATTTCCAACAATTGGTATCAGAGCAGGTCCTTCAGAGAAGCTTGATCGCTTGAAGGTAGATCGTTCATCATGAGCAACTACGAGAGAGAAGCATCAATCAGGCCACCCATTTTTGATGGGACAAACTTCAATTATTGGAAGGTAAGAGTTACTGCATATCTTCAATCTCTTGGTACAAAAGTTTGGGACATTGTAGAAACAGGCTATGCTTTTCCTTCAGCTACTCCTACAGATGCAGCGGAGAAGAAGAAGTATGAAACAAATGCGAAAGCAGTCAGTACTCTATTAGGAAGTATATCCCAAATGGAATTCATGAAGGTAATGCACTTCAAATCCGCAAAAGAGATATGGGACAAAATGGTCACGAGCTATGAAGGAGATGAATAGGTAAAGCGTGCTAAACTTCAAACTCTCAGGATTCAGTATGAGACTCTCAAGATGTATAATGATGAAAGTGTGGCTAATTATTTTCTTCGGGTAGATGAGATTGTTAATTGTATGAAAAATTTGGGTGAAGAAATAAAAGAGGCTACAATAATTGAAAAGGTTCTAAGATCATTGTCCCCCAAGTTTGAATCTAAAGTGTCTGCAATAGAAGAAAAGGAAAATCTCTGAATTCTCGCTATGTCTCAGCTACATGGAATTCTAACTGCTTATGAAATGAGAAAGGGAGGTCCATCAGATAGAAGGGAAGCTGCTTTCAAGGCATCAGGCAAAGAAGATTATTATGAAGCAAGCCATGTTCCAGAAGAAGAGGAAGAAGAATCAAATTTTGTCAGAAATCTTCAAAGGGGTTCTGGAAGGTTCAGAGGTAAGCTACCTTTCAAATGCTTTGCTTGTGGAAGAGTAGGTCATTATGCTGCAAAATTTCCTTATAAGGATAAAGGAAATGAACCTGCTAGATGGAACAAGAAACAAAGTACAAATAAGAAAAGCTACTACACCCATGAAGATAGTGATGGTTTATCAAACAGTGATGAAGATGAACAAGGTAATAAATATAAGTTGTTAATGGCATTTGAAGGTGATGATTATATGGATGCTGTAGATGTGGATAACCTTTATGATGAAATTACTGGACTCAAGAGGTGTATAGAAGAAAAGAATGTGATCATTGATACTTTACAATTTCAAATTGATGAAAAGGAAAAACATCTTGAAAAACTAGAAGGTGAAATTGTTGGTCTTAGAAAAGAGATTGAGAAAACAAAAGCTATTAATCTTAAGTTTTTCAAAGGATCTGAAACTTTGGATGAGATTATCAATGTGCAGCGGTCTCCTCTAAACAAGACAGGTCTGGGTTATAATGGAGAAACCTCTCAAGCATCCACCTCAAAAAGTTATCTTGATGCGGCAAGAAGAAATGAGCAAAAGAACAATGAAGATCATCAGGTAAAGCAGGGACATATTACAAACAGAAACTATCAGGGGCAATCCATCTTAAGGGTGAACAAAAGCTACAACCAGCCACAGGTAAAATCTTCTCAATTTGGTTCAAGAATAGATGAAAATAGAAATCAGTTGGCTGGTAGACTCAATAACCGCAGAAGCTTCTTCAATGGACAATGCTTTTCTTGCCATAACTTTGGTCACAAAGCAGCTCAATGTGTTGCATATAAAACAATCATGACTAGGGAAGCTCAAAAACAAAGAAGTATGACAGGGATTACAAAAAGGACCTATAACAACTTTTCGGTTCTTGAAAATGAAGTTGAATGTTCTATTTGCAATAACTTTGGTCATGAAGACTCTGAATGCAGGAGCAGGTTTCAGTAGAAAAAGGAGCAAGCCTCAAGCACCAAAACATGGAGAATAAAGGAACCTCAAACAGAAAGATGTGGGATAGCATTTTATGCAGAGGGACAGGAAAATCTATGGTACATTGACAGTGGATGTTCGAAGCATATGACAGGTGATAAAGAAAAACTTGAGTCTTATTCTACTTTAGAAAAGGGAAAGAAAGTCTCTTTTGGAAATGATACTCCTGCAACTATAAAAGGAAAAGGCATTGCTCAGTTAAAAGAAAAGGTCAAGGCTGGAAATGTTTTGTATGTTGATGGATTAAAGCATAATCTTCTAAGTGTCAGCCAGATGTGTGATCAAAGAACCGAGGTTATATTCAGATCAAATGGATGTCTTGTTCGTGATCTTGATACAGGTAAAACAGTGCTCAAAGGCAAAAGAACTCCAAATAATCTGTACATATTTGAAGAAGGACAACAACAATGCTATCTGAGCAAGGATGAAGAGCACTGGTTATGGCATCGAAGGTTGGGACATCTAAGCTTCTCACAAATAAGGAAAGCATTCAAATATCAGGCAGTTCGCGATCTTCCAGATATCAAAATTCCTGACAACACCATATGCAAATCATGTCAGTTTGGAAAACAAACCAGAACTAACTTTCCAGAGAAAGAAGGATCAGCTAGCATGCCTCTTGAGCTAGTACATACAGATACATGCGGTCCCTTCAGAAAAAGGACACCTCGAGGAGAAGAATACTTGATATTATTCATTGACGATTTCTCCAGGTTTGTCTGGTTAGGACTTATGAAGCACAAAGATGAAGCATTCGAAAAATTCAAATCTTTCAAAGCCTTGGCTGAAAATGAATCAGGTCACAAAATTAAGTGCCTCAGATCCGACAGAGGCAGGGAATTTACTTCAAATGAATTTTTCGATTTCTGTGAAGAACATGGGATAAGAAGAGAATTTTCTACAGCAAGAACTCCCCAGCAAAATGGAGTTGTGGAAAGAATGAATAGAACAATCCAACAAATGGCTCGTGCTATGCTTGATGAATCAGGAACTCCCGCAACTTTCTGGGGTGAAGCTGCACATGCTGCGGTTATTATTATCAACAAAAAAAATGTCCGGGTGAACAACACTCAAACTCCTCATGAGCTCTAGAGTGGTAAAACTCCTTCGGTAAAGCACTTTAAAATCTTTGGGAGCAAATGCTATATCAAGAATATTGATGAGCAACATGGCAAACTTGAACCTAGAGCAGATGAAGGCATTCTTCTTGGTTACTCTCCATATAGCAAAGCATACAAATGCTACAATAAAAGACTTGGCAGAATTGTTGACAGCATTGATGTAGTGGTTGATGAGAAGGGATACATTCCTAGGCAAGTACATCGTGAAGACATCGAAGAAGATGAAGGCTACCCTCAAAGACAGAATGATGAAGAAGAAGAACCTCAAGAAGAACCTCAAGAAGAACTTCAAGAAGAAGCAGAGGAGCAAACAAGAATAGAAGAAAAGACTCCATCCAGATATGTTCAGAAGAACCAACCAGAATCTCAGATTATGGGACAGAAAGAAGCAGGTGTACAAACTACAAGAACAGTTGCAGAAGCCTCAAGCTATTTGGCAGTACTCTCCTCGATTGAACCACAAAATGTGAAGGAAGCATGCAAAGATGAATGTTGGGTGAAAGCAATGGATGAAGAACTTGAGCAGATCGAAAAGAACAACACTTGGGAGCTGGTTCCTAGACCAAAAGATAAGAATGTTATCGGGAAAAAATGGGTCTTCAAAAACAAATTGAATGAAAATGGAGAAGTAATTAGAAACAAAGCCAGACTTGTTTGTAAAGGATATGCGCAACAAGAAGGGATAGACTTTGAAGAAACGTTTGCTCCTGTTGCAAGACTTGAGGCCATCCGAATGTTTCTTGCTCTCTCAAGTTTTCAAAACTTCAAAGTATTTCAAATGGACGTGAAATCAGCCTTTCTAAATGGAGACTTGGAAGAAGAAGTATACATTGAACAACCAGATGGGTTCATTCTTGGAAATGATCCAAACCTTGTATGCAGATTGAAAAAGGCTCTCTATGGTCTCAAACAAGCTCCAAGGGCTTGGTACTACCGCTTGGACAAATATCTTCATCAACAAGGCTTTTCAAAAGGATCAGCAGATAGCAATCTTTATATAAAAGTTGAAAATGACAAATTGCTAATTCTTGTTGTGTATGTAGATGACATTATTTTTGGCAGCAATGAAGAAGCTATGAGTCAAAACTTTGCCTTGGTCATGCAGAAAGAATTTGAAATGTCCTTGCTAGGAGAACTAACATATTTCCTTGGTTTGCAAATTCAACAAAAGGAAGGAGGAATCTTTTTATCTCAAACCAAGTATCTCAAACAGATTTTGAAGAAATATGGCATGGAAGATGCAAAACCAGTATGTACACCCATGGTCACAGGATGTAGCCTCAGTGAAAATGATAAATCTGTAGCAGTACATCAACCAACCTACAGATCTATGATTGGAAGTTTACTTTATTTGACAGGTACTCGACCGGACATCATGCATGCAGTTGGAATAGTTGGAAGATTTCAGGCAAATCCGAAGGAGACTCATCTTCAGGCAGTAAAGAGAATCTTCAAATATCTTTAAGGGACTCAAAATTATGGCTTATGGTATCCTAGAGATACATATCTTACTCTTCATGCTTATACAGATGCAGATTGGGTCGGAAGCGTGGATGATAGGAAAAGCACAAGTGGTGGTGCGTTCTTTATGGGTTCCAGACTGGTATCTTGGTTCAGCAAGAAACAGAGTTCAATTGCCTTGTCTACAGCTGAAGCGGAATATGTTGCTGCTGCATCTTGTTGCACACAACTCCTTTGGATGATGCAGACTTTGCAGGATTTTCAAATCACTTGTACACCACCAATATCCATCTTATGTGATAACACAAGTGCAATCAGCATCTCAAAGAATCCTGTTATGCATTCAAAAACCAAGCACATACCAATCAAGTACCATTTTTTCTGGGAACAAGTACTTGAACAGAAGGTCAAGTTGGAGTATGTTCCTTCTAAGGAACAAGTTGCGGATATTCTCACCAAACCATTGCCCAGGGACACTTTTGAATACCTCAGGCAAAAGCTGGGGGTTGTTGATGCATCATCCTATTGTTGAACCTTTTTTGATTGATGGTACAGGTTCAGGGGGAGCACATAATGCATTGTTGGCATTATGGAGGAATGGTCAGAAGGAGATCTTGGAAATAGCTGCAATATGTCTCTATCTCTTTCATGGTGGATTATGGTTCCTTGTTGCAGAACTGGTTCCTTTTTCAGGGGGAGCATGATCTTAGGGGGAGCATACCCCTTTGCCCTTGATGTCAAAGGGGGAGAATGAAGCTGAAGATTATGAGGTTGCCATCAAGTCCAAAGGGGGAGATTGTTGGCATTATGGTTCAGGTGTTGTCCTTGATGGCAACCCATTCAGGTGGTAGATCACTGTTCTTCATGTCAGCAGCAAAGGTTGATGATCAGCTCTCAATTTATTGAAAAATTAAGAAGGACGCAGGAAATCAGTTCAGAAGGTGCGTACCCGCAGGTGAACCATGCAGAAGCCGCGTCCAGAGACGCAGCCCAGCCGTTCAGGAGGTGCGTCGTCCCAGTGCACACTTTTCAAGGCAAAAAAAGCACACGTGGGGGTTTCTTGTGATTTACTCCTGGTATCTAGCCGACGGTATTGTGTTTTTAAGGTGTCAGCTCGTGGTATTGTTCCTTGTTTTGAGGAGGAGCTTGCATATATAAAGCAAAGGTGATCATTTGGCTTGGGAATGTCTTTGGTTGAATATCTTATGGGGTGAGATCTGATCTAGATCTAAAGAAGGCGAATCTACTGAAGGACTAAGATCTCTTTGGCGCATGATCAGATCTGTAGATCTGACTGTTTGGGTTACTCTTAAAGTCTTGAAATCATTCTGTTATGAAACCAGCTCAAGAAAAGATAGAAAAGATAGATCAACGCCTTAGAATTTAGCCTCTTCGAGGGGGCAACCTCCTTTACATTACATAAATGAACAATTCTTGGATGATACAAATGAAAAGACCTCCTTTCTATATATCACGCGAAAAGCTCTGAAATTCGGACCCAAGGTTCAACGCGATTTCTTCTCAAATGGGTTTTTTTTGCGACTTCTGAAACATCACAGAAAAAAAGTTATAGCGAAAATTCAACTATGACCTGTTTGGAGCAGCGAAACCCTAGAATCCAAAGCTCTGATACCAAATGTTATTATAGCGAAAATTCCATGATGACCTGTTTGGAGCAGCGAAACCCTAGAATCCAAACCTCTGATACCAAATGTTATGAAACCAGCTCAAGAAAAGATAGAAAAGATAGATCAACGCCTTAGAATTTAGCCTCTTCGAGGGGGCAACCTCCTTTACATTACATAAATGAACAATTCTTGGATGATACAAATGAAAAGACCTCCTTTATATATATAGGAGTCTAAGGGGTCATAACATAATCAGAGCCGACATAACAAGAATAATGTAAGGGCACAATAATAACAATAGTGGGCTTATATGGGGCACAATAGTAACAATATGGGCACTACATGGGTACATCAATATAATAAGTGGGTTATACTAATAACAATAAGGGGTTACACTAGTAGTATAGGGGCCTAACACATTCATACCCGAAGGTACGCAGGTACAGTGAAAGGCAAGTGCGCCGGGACGCAGTGCAGTAACAGGAGACCTGCGTGCGGACGTAGTACAGACGAAGCTCAGGTGCGTCCAGGACACAATTCAGTAACTGGAGATCTGCGTGGCGACGCAGAGCAGAATAAGGCTCAGGTGCGTCCCTACAGCAAAAAGACGCGGCGCGATAGTATCTCTGGGTGCGTCCCTTCAACAACAGGACGCGGTGCGATAGTGTCTTTGGGTGCGTCCCTGCAGCAAAAGGACGCAGAACAGTTGAAGGAACAGTGCGTGGGCACGCAGCGAAGCGGAAGGATCTCTGCAGGTGGACGTAGGAGAGCAAAAGGTGAATTGCGTCGCGATGCAGGCCACAGAAGGGAAAACTCCGTCTCTGTCTTAATATGTTATGTTGATTGAACTTCTCTGTTGATAAGGTGCTCTGGGTTAGTTCTGTGATTACTGATCTGATAACTGTAGTGGACTGTAACTGTTGTATACTTATTGATCATTTGATGCTTTATGAAAAGAAGTAGGGGGTTGTAGCTCCCTTCCAGGAGAAGACTGGAAAACGAGAGAAAGTTGTAGCTCTCTGCAGGTTGCAGCCTGCGTACTGGTAAAGGACTGCACCAGTACAAAATCATTGTAAAAGGAGTTTCTAATTTGAAAGAAGATAGAGACATATTGCAGCAGGTTGTTTTCACCCACATTGGGTTTCCACCTTACATCTTTTGTTCTTTGGTGTGACTATCTGTTTTCTTTGTTAATGCTCATTATTTTATGGTACTGATATGCAAGAATAATTCAAAGATCAAATAAGGAAGATTTGTTAAATTGCTAGATAATACTGATTCACCCCCCCTCTGAGTATTATTTCCAACAGTTCCTACAGGAAGAGAACGAAAAACTTAGACTGCAGCTACAGGAGCTGAAGATAGAAAAGGGCACATCCTCAGGAGACACTATAGCAGAACATCAAGGCAGAGAAGGACTGCAAGTTGGTCTTGTGGAGCCAACCTCGCATCTATAGGAAGAGGAACTGCAAGCACAAATTGAGATACAAGTTCTCAAACAACAGTTGCAGCAAAAAGAGGCACAACTGGCTTGCATGGCCAGTTGGGCCATGGATGCTCTACGATGCAGACAGCCGGCCAAATCCTATGGCCTGTACCTATGAGACCAGTGGCTGCAATTTCAGATAAATGCATTGGCACAGAGGGGTATCTCCCAGCTCCAAGACCCCCAGCAGTTCACAGCATTATGTACTAGCAGTTCATCAGAGGATAAGGCCAAACTCTCGGAGTTCTATCTCCATAATTTGGCCCTTCCTAACGTGACTACATGGGATCCCAACACAGTCTTAGGGGATATGCAGTTGATGGCATTTTCGTCATGGTTGAACCATGAAGACAAGAGAGCAGCAGAAGTCAAAGAGGTCATGAACCGAGAGCTGAATGAGCCATTACTAATTAGAGCAGAGCCAGGGGATCCAACTGCATTAATATTAGCACACCAACACTTATCCACCGACCCTCCAGCTTTATTGAAATATATGGATCAGCAGGCCCATGCCATAGCACATTTCGAGGATATGGAGCGACTGTTAGGGGACAACTGTGTTCATGCTTGCACCCGCCGATGGAACACATTGTCCCACAGCCTTAAAATCAGAGAATATCATACTCCAACTCGAATGGGGGAAGCTCTAGCATGGGTGCCCCTCTACAAAATGTCCATACAGAACCTTCAAGCCAGCTGGATTGGCCTCAAGCTAAGCCCACCTCTGCTGTTAGGATTGATGGAAGGCAGCACAGAAAAAGAAGAGAAAAAGCAGTGGGAAGAGGCGGAAAGGAAAGCTGGGTTCCATGCCAGTGAGGAGGAGACCACTTTAGAGGCCTAGGATGTGAGGGTGGCAGTGAAAGAAATGAAGGACGGGGAGCTGGATTAGTTGCTCAAGGATGAGCAATCATTTTAGCTGGGGGGTGATGATGAGCCCCAAATTTGGTAACATTTTGGGCTCATTTGGCCTAACTACCTCTACTCAATCCTTCATTTTTCATAACTTATGCATCATTTTTTAGTATATTTATGTCATTTGTACGAATGAGGGTAGTCACTATTCCTAGGTGGCTAACACGTGCTTATTTCAGGTTTTTTGACATTTAATGGAGCAAAACCACGCAGATGAGGGCTAGGAGACAGCCAAGATGGGATTGAGATTTTGTAGGAAGGTTGTCCACAACATTGAATGGCCTTCCTCTTGATCTTCACCCCCAACTCCGAGCTCCAACAGCCACCACCACCGAGTTAGAAGGCAGCCAAACGGATCTCGAGGAAGCAGCAGTTCACTCCTAGTTTGGTCAGCCAAATCCCACTGATTTAGGAGGCTAGCTTGGGACCTCGTAATGTATAAATGATGAGGTTGTAGCCTTCAAAGGGGACTTTTGAAACCTTGTTACACATTCTGAACTATGAGCTACTAGCTCTGTTTTGCTCTTTTGTAGCCATTATTGGCATGTTATTTGACTTATGATTATTATCTTTTAATGGAAAGCAGGCATATTTAAGTTCAGTTCTGAGTTCTTAAAGGAGCCATAGCTCTCGGGGTTGGGCCCAACCTGAGAGCCTAAGGCCTCCTTCCTTTGTATTGTTATCTTTCTTTCAGTATTATGTTTTTTTCCTTTACATGCATTTGAAACATAATTGTTGAATTAGATTTCTTGGTATGGTTAAGTAGGTCATTGGTAGAAGATAGAGTTGCTTTAGCTGTTTGGAATAAATTGAAGAGATTAGAATTGATAAAGGTTCCAGAAAAGGGTTGCTTGCACACTCGATTTCACCTCTTTCTAGGGGCTGGAATTGCAGACAGTGCTGCCCACCAAAACCATTGGTTTACACATTCATGCAATCTTTGATGCAATATTTTTGTTTGTAGAAGTGTCCATGCATTCAGATCTCTTGTAATGTTTCTTTGTTTCAGTACCATGCATGATTCTCCTTAGAAATAACGTTGCTGCTCATTGGTTTTATTAAACAGTTAGAATAGGTTAATAATATTTCGGTTATGTGCAGGACGTGGATGATTTGTTTCGTTTACACTGTGCAGTGCCACTCCCTCACTCTCTTGTCCTTCTAAGCCGTGCCCAGGCTGACTACTCATCTCCTAATCAGACCCCTTGTCTCTCAACTATTCTATTACCCTCGTTACTCTACCTTCTTTGACCTTCCATTCCCTCTACCCTCCTTTAGACAAACCAGCTTAGCACACCCCCTCATCATCTCATCTCTCTATCAATGAGGAATTACAAACCCCTCTCCTACCTCCCTATCCATCCATGCAGCCACTTCCACTCACCCATCACCCAAAAATCCGATTATAGAACATCCTGTAGGAATTACTGAACTTCCTGTAGAAATTCTGAACATCCTGTAGAACCCCTGCAGACTTCCTGTAGAAGCTCACAAACACGGTTGCTTACCATCCAAACTTTGTGAAACTCTCTGAAAGGATGTTAGGGACTCCTTAGACCCTCTCTGAGCCTTCCTGGCCTCTTCCAGGCATTTCCCCCCTTGATCTATCCCTGCACAGTAAAGATCCAATTAGAAGCACATGCATAATAATTCCAACAACTTGAACACAAATACAAAAATATGTTCTCTTTAGATCAAAGTAGTCTAGACACATGCACCTCACCTTCCTAGAAGTAATGGCATTCCTTTCAGTAGTTTGCATTCCCACCTTTGCATCAGTAGGACTAGCTGGTAGAATTAGGGTTTGCTAGGGTTTGCGTTTCTTGTTGGATTTCAGTTCTTTTTTGCAAATAGATTAGCCTCCTTTGAGTTAGCTTTCGTCCATCAGTTAAAAAGCTTCTTCTGAGAGCTCATAGAAGTTGGCTTGAGCCCCTAGCGGACTTCTGCCATCTGACCAAGTGACAGCTGCGACAAGAGCTAGTACTTGTGCATACAACACCGTCGCTTCCAAGTTTGTTACGAACTACCGAGTTGATAAAATTAGAGAAGGAAGCTCCAAGAGTTGTAGCATTATTGCTACAATACTGGAGCCCACCACCTGCTAGGCCATGTGGTCTGCAAACAAAAACTGATGGTGGACCCAATGAATATCGTTGTTATTCTGAATCTGGAAGTACCCCGTAGTGTCAAATAGTTATGCGCTATGTTTGGGCACACTGGCTACTATAGGAATTTTATCTAGAGTTATACCCAAATAACCACACCAATGGAAAAGCTATTGAAAAAATATGTGACATACTGTTGGAATGATGATTGCATGAAGAGTTTGGATGTCCTAAAGGGGAAATTGGCTTCCGTGCCAATTTTGGTCTTCTCGAAATGGGATGTGGAATTTCATGTACATGTTCATGTGTCATGTATTGTGTTGGGAGCCGTACTCACCCGGGAGGGTGTGGACGGTGTGGATGACCTGATCGCGTTTGTGAGTCAAAGATTGTCCAAAGCAGAAAAGAACTACTCTACCACCGAACATGAGCGGTTGGCAATGGTGTACCCACTCCAGAAATACAGACATGATTTAGTTGGAGGACATTTTAAGATGTATACCAACCATTCCGCGTTGAAATACTTGATGAACAAGCCTGTGTTGGGGGGATGCATATGTATATGGCTCTTACTATTTCAAGAATATGATTTTGAGGTCATAGTCAAGCTGAGACACTTAACCACAGGACCAAACCACTTGTCACTAATTGAGACAGGCGAGGAACCAAAAAATTTGGAGGAGGGACTACCAGACACACAACTCTTTGCAATACGCGTCGTGGTGGACACTTGGAAGATATAATCCATTTTCTAGCAACAAGAACTGCACCGAAGGAGTACTCAATCCAATAGAAGAAGGAATTGGTGGTGCACGCGGCAGACTTTTCTATCATTGCAGGGCACCTCTACAAGATGGGCAATGATGAGATATTGCGAAGATACCTACCTGAATTTGAGCAAGGTTAGATCCTCACAGAAGCACATGGGGGTGCTACAAGAGGACACTATGTAGGACGTGCAACTATACAAAAGATTCTTCGCGTAGGGTTATGGTGGCCGACCCTACACTAGGATTCGAAAGCAGATTGTAAGGCATGTGATATATGTCAAAGGATGGGAAAACCATCACGAAGGGACCAGATGTCGTTAAATCCCCAAATGACACTGCAGCCATTTGAGAAATGGGCAATCGAAGTTGTAGGCCCAATCAAACCTCAGGGAAAGAGGGGTGCCCGCTACATCATCACCATGGCAGAGTACCTGACACGATGGAAAAAAGCACAAATAGCCAAGGACTACACGACTGCAAAGTTTTTGTTTGAAAATGTGTTGACACAATTTAGTTGCCCAAAAATCTTAATGAGCGATCGTGAAACACATTTCTTGAATGAAACCATTAGTGCGCTCACAGAAGAGTTCCAGGTTTATCACCAGAAAAGCACACCATACCACCCACAGGCTAATGGAACAGTAAAAGCATTCAATAAAATACTGGAGACTACATTGACCAAAATATGTAACACGCAGCGGAATGACTGGGACCTACGCGTACCCACTGTGTTATGGGCATACAAGGAAACTTGCAAGAAATTGACGGGACAGACACCATTCCGGTTGGTCTATGGTACAGAAGCAGTCATGCCGATGGAATACATCGTACCTAGTCTGCGAATAGCAGTGCTCACAGGCATGATGGACCGTGAAGCTCTAGAAGAAAGGCTCGCACAATTATAAGAACACAAGGAAGAATGATTTTTGGTTGGAGTTCACCAGCAGGTACAAAAGCAGCGTGAGAAGGCTTGGCATGACTGCCATATCAAGTTGCATACCTTCATGGTAAACGATTTAGTGCTGCTGTATGACAACAAGTTCAAAAAATTTACTGGAAAATTCAGAATGCACTGGTTGGGACCATATGTGGTAAAAAAGGTCACAGACGGAGGTGCAGTCCAGCTAGTCAAACTTAATGGAGAACCCTTCTCAAGAAGAGTAAACAACAGACACCTGAAGCCCCACACAAGTGGGCCAATTATCTGACTAACCAACTAAAACACAGTCTTCACGACCCGAGAAGCCGGACAGGGGTGCAAGACTATAAACACAAGCACTAGAAGCCAGTACCAAAGAAGAGAATCGAGTCAAACGTAGATGATTCAGAAGCAAAAATGGAGCAGATCTAATAGCCAGCAGAGCAGTGTGTTGCAGACCTTTGTGTAGCCTAGGCATAGTTGGAGGGGCTCTGTGCAAAGATCTCCCCACCAGCAAAGTGACTCGGGATGAGTCACAATAATTGTGTTGGGGGCTTGTTGGGCATGGGATCCCCCGCAGCAGGTTTTGGGGCTTAAAGCCCGAGTTTTGGTCAATTGTATTGTAAGACTCCGCAAAGTGTGGGCACAGAGCGCGAATGTCTAGGATGAGTCATAGGGTTGTCCGCCCTAAGAATTGTAAAATAATGTAAAGTTGTGTTAGCCTACCCATGATCCGCATACCATGGGATTGTATAAATAGAGTCAGGCTCTAAGTGTAAAGATATTTTTTGGTGAGTGTGTAATAGATAGATGTGAAGGCATGGTTAGAACATAAGAGAAAAAGTTGAAGTGTATTGGGTTATAGTAGTAGGAAGAGGCTCTATAGCTGAGTGCGCAGGGTGGACTCAGGTCTGTAAGTGGGATTGTACTTGAAAAAGAATACTAATAAAGATAAGTTTGATTTGGAATATTGTGCATCCATGTTTCTATTTATCTTTATGCATTTATACTGTTTAAGATTACGTGCACTTACCTAAATTTTGAATTAAGTAATAAGAATATTGGGCCCTCACAAGTTAAGTTAAGCACTAATATAATAGCACAGTAAGAATAGAGATCACGGTAGTACTTTCTTCGTGCCCTTATAGAGGTGCGTAGAGGTAGTGGCACAGGTCGTGAAGGATAGACAATTGCGTGCAGTAGTGAAAGCGCATAGGGCCAGACCGTGACCCCCCCAAAAACTTCATCAAGACATCCCTAGGGTGCGGAAACCTGGTTCCAACTGTAGGTTTTAACCCTGTACAGAAATTACCTGCATACGAATTCTTAAACAAAGAAAATAAACAATGCGAGAGCATAACCCATAAAACACATATGCACAGAGATTTTTCCCTGGATCCCAAAACCGGGACTACCAGCTTGATTTTTCATTATGTTCCTTTCAATGTTACAATACATATTTATACATGCCGAAGTATCCAATACCATGGACCGAAAAACCATCGCGTCCAATACCATGTGCGAAAATCATGCACAAAACCATAGGTAGGTTCGCCCAACCTAATATAGGGTCCAAAAAAAATTTTCCCGGGGCGCTGCCCCGGACCCCGTAGAGGGGGGCTACTCTCCCCCCTCAAACCCCCCGGACAGAGGGGGCTATCACCCCCCCGCTGCGCAACGAAGGGGGGCTATCGCCCCCCTGTAACCCCCCGTTTAACTACGTAGGTTAGTCGTTGAAAGAATATAACACAACCCAACAATCTCCCACTTGTTGTTTTCTTTCCACAGGGGGCCACAAGAGAGCTTAGTCATTTTTCCAGCCCTGAAACACCCATTGTTTCTCTACACCAAGAGAACTTCTCAGAGCTCACAGATTTTGTCAATGCATCTGCAGTATTTTTCAAAGTGTCCACCTTTACCAGCAACACCTTTTTGTCTTCTATCATATCCCTCACAAAGTGATACTGAACATCAATGTTCTTTGTCTTTGAATGATAAGCAGGGTTCTTTGCCAAGAAAATTGCACTTTGGCTGTCACAGTCTATTCTTATAGCTCCCTGTACTAACCCTATACTTGAACACAATCTCTGCAACCAAACTGCTTCCTTGCTTGCATGAGTGGCTGCCATGTATTCTGCCTCTGTAGTTGATAGTGCCACTAAAGATTGTTTCTTACTCATCCAACTGACTGCACCTCCAAATAGGTTAAACACATACCCACTTGTAGATCTTCTCTGATCCAGATCTCCAGCCCAGTCTGCATCAACAAAACCATTAATATCCAACACTATGTCCAATCCTGGTCTTCCTTGGTAGCACAAACCATAATCGCTAGTGCCACGCAAATACCTGAAAACCCACTTCACTGCTGTCCAATGCTCCTTCCCAGGTTTTGACATAAACTTGCTCAATACTCCCACTGCATGTGCAATGTCTGGTCTAGTACAGACCATTGCATACATCACGCTACCGACTGCACTTGCATATGGAACACGGGACATGTCCTCTTCCTCTTCTTGTGTCTTGGGACACTATTCAGCAGATAACCTCACACCTACAGGAATAGGAACCTTCACCGGTTTACTATCCTGCATATTAAACCTCTACAGTATTGTCTCGACATACTTCCTCTGGTTTAACCAGAGCTTCCTCTTTGCCCGAGCTCTTTTAATTTCCATGCCCAAAATATAGTTTGCAGCACCAAGATATTTCATGTCAAATTTGGAGGACAATTGGGTCTTCAAATCCTGGATAATTTCTTTGTCATTTCCAACCAGCAACATATCATCCACATACAAGACCAGATAAATAACACGGTCACCAATTAATTTAAAATACACACAATGATCTGCTTTGCTTCTGGTGAAGCCAAGTCCCCGTAGAAATGTATCAAATTTATGATACCACATCCTTGGTGACTGTTTTAACCCATACAGAGACTTCTTTAACTTGCATACCAGTTCTTTCTTACCCTTCACCGCAAAGCCTTCAGGTTGCCTCATGTAGATTTCCTCTTCCAAATCCCCGTGAAGAAATGTTGTCTTCACATCCATCTATTCTACCTCAAAATCAAAAGCAGCAGCAACAGATAAAAGTAATCTAATAGAAGCTACCTTGGCAACAGGAGAAAGAATATCACCAAAATCAATTCCCGGCACCTGGGAATAACCTTTTGCTACCAACCGAGCTTTGTATTTCTCCACCTTTCCTTCTGCATTAGTCTTCCTCTTGAACACACATTTGCTGCCAATGGGTTTCCTTCCAGCCGGCAACTCTACCAGATCCCAAACCGCATTTTTGTGCAAAGATGCCATTTCATCAACCATGGCCTCTTTCCAGACTTTTCCATCCTCTGAATCCACTGCTTCCTTCAGAGTTCTGGGATCATCATCAGTAACAGACAAAGCAAAATTTGAACTGAAAGCAGATGGACTATACCTTTCTGGCTGCCTTCTTTCTCGACCTGATCTTCTCACAGCCGGAGTTTGTGGCTCTTCATCTTCTGATTCCTCCTCTGCTGCAGAGTCTGATTCTTCCTCCTTTGGCTCAAACTCTATCTTCTCAAGTTCCTTTGGTTGGACTTCAGATTGAATAACATCTTTTACCTCTCTGAACACCACATCTCGGCTGTACACAACCTTCCGTGTGATTGGGTTCCAAAGCTTATAACCCTTTAAACCATCCTTATACCCAATAAAGATGCACTTTTCAGATTTACTATCCAACTTGGTTAGTTTCTCCTTTGGAACATGTACATATGCATCACATCCAAATACCCTCAGATGTGAAAGAGAGGGTTTCTTACCAGTCCATACTTCTTGTGGAGTCTTATCCTCCAACGCTGATGAGGGTGATCTATTGATCAGGTAACGTGCAGTATCCACTGCCTCTGCCCAAAATTCCTGTCCTAACCCGGCACCACTGAGCATGCTTCTTGCCCTTTCCATCAACGTCTTGTTCATTCTTTCTGCGACTCCATTTTGCTGAGGTGTATATGGAGTAGTCTTCTGCCATGCTATACCACACTTCTTACAAAATTCTTCAAATTCCTTGCTGCAAATTTCTCCACCATTATCTGTCCTCAGCACCTTTATCTTCTTCTCTGTCTGATTTTCCACCAGAGCCTTAAATTCTTTAAACCTGTCAAAGACTTCAGATTTCTTCTTAAGGAAATATATCCATGTATTCCTTGAGAAGTCATCTATGAATGATACATAGTACACAGACTTACCCAGTGATGGAACCTTCACAGGTCCAAACACATCACTGTGCACAAGCTCTAATATTTGTTTCGTCCTCTTACCACCAGAGGGGAAACTCACTCGATTCTGCTTCCCATACACACAATTTTCACAGAAATCAAAATCCAGAGAGCTATCATTCATACCTTCTACCATACCTTTACCATGAAGTATTCGAAGGCCCTTCTCTCCAATATGTCCAAGCCTTTGATGCCACAACATGGTCTTCTCTCCAGAGACCACTAGATTTTCTACTCCATTTTTAGGAACCATAGAACTATTGCACCCATCAACAACAATGCTACCTTGCAGCTTGTACAGAGTTCCAATCTGAACTCCCCGCATCAATATCAGTGCTCCTCGAACCATCTTGCAGGTATCTTTCTCGAACACCGTCTTTACACCTGCATCATCCAACTTGCTTACAGAAATCAGATTTCTGACCAATGCAGGAATATGTAGAACACCCGAAAGTGTTCTAACCCTTCCACCTTGCAACTTCAACTTTACTTTTCCCCGACCAATGATTCTAGCCTTCCTATCATCTCCTAAGAAGACATCACCACCATCGTATTTCTCATACTCGCAGAACAACTCTCTATGGGGAGTGAAGTGAAAGGATGCACCTGAGTCAATCAACCATGCCTCATGATTTACATGTGTACTTGAAGAAGCCAAGTACACATCCCCACCTTCATCTGAGGTGGTTTTCGCCTCTGCAGAAGGAGCATCATCAGATCCCTTTCCTTTATCAGGAGCTTTAGATTTACAATCCCTTCTGAAGTGCCCTTCCTTTCCGCATTTCCAGCACACCACCTTTGTAGGTTTTCCTGGAGATTTAGACTCCCTCTAGATTTAGATCTCCCACTCGATGACTTATTTTTGTTTCTGTTCTGGGACCGTCCTCGTACAGACAAGGAATCACCATTCTGGTTGTCCATATTCTTCTGTCTCATCTCCTCCGTCAGCAAGGCTGAGACTATTTCATCAAACTGCAAAGCAGTTGCATTGCTACCTATTGCAATAACCAGACTATCCCATGAATCTGGTAGAGAACACAATAGACTGATGCACTTATCTTCATCTGAAATTTTAATATCAACAGATAATAATTGACTTAACACAGTATTAAACGCATTCAGATGCTCTGTCACCGAGTCTCCATCTTTCATCCTCAGGTTATACAGCTTTTTCCGCAGGAACAGTTTATTCACCAGAGACTTAGATTGGTACAAAGTCCCTAACTTGACCCACAAAGCCTTTGCCGTAGCTTCCCCTGATACATTCAGCAATACTGAATCTGAAACACACAATCGTATTGTGCTCTTTGCCTTCCGATCCAATTTCTTCCATTCTTCATCGGTCACTCCCGATGGTTTAGTACCCGGATCTACCACGATCCACTGATCTTTATCGACCAACAGATCCTCCATCTTGAGTTTCCACAACTCAAAACTCTGACCATTGAACTTCTCAATCTCGATCTTTCCACTGCTCGCCATCTTCTTTCACCACCAGAATCGATCTCGCAGATCTCCCACTGAACAAGGTCTACCACAGGCCCGAGCGAAACCCCTCAGCAACAAAGGTGTCCCCTTGAAGCCAAAACATCTCTGATACCAAATGTAGGTTTTAACCCTATACAGAAATTACCTGCATACGAATTCTTAAACAAAGAAAATAAACAATGCGAGAGCATAACCCATAAAACACATATGCACAGAGATTTTTCCCTGGATCCCAAAACCGGGACTACCAGCTTGATTTTTCATTATGTTCCTTTCAATGTTACAATACATATTTATACATGTCGAAGCATCCAATACCATGGACCGAAAAACCATCGCATCCAATACCATGTGCGAAAATCATGCACAAAACCATAGGTAGGTTCGCCCAACCTAATATAGGGTCCAAAAAAAAATTTCCTAGGGCGCTACCCCGGACCCCGTAGAGGGGGGCTACCTGCCCCCCTCAAACCCCCCGGATAGGGAGGGCTGTCGCCCCCCCTGTGACCCCCCCGCTGCGCAATCAGCGCAATGAAGGGGGGCTACCGCCCCCCTCTAACTGCCCGTTTAACTACGTCGGTTAGTTGTGGAAAGAATATAACACAACCCAACACCAACACCCTCCCATGCTATTTCAGGTGAGACCTTGGTCTGCGCTCCACGGACTATTGCCGAAAGGGCCAATCGTACTGAGATTTCCTTGGCTAAATCACTTCCGAACCTGAGTCAGGCCCCACTAAGCCAACACTTAGTCAAACCAACTATTCTCATAACTTATTTCATACTTTTGATTATATTTTTGTTATGAGATGAGTTAGAGTTGGATATTTCTTTGTGGTCTAATGTGCATTTAATGCAGGATTAAAGGTTAAAAGCAAGGAATTTTTGCAAATATCCTGGTCAAAACTCGAATGGGACAAGGGAGAGGAATTATAGGAGGTAAATCCTCCTCATTTAATACCCCTCCATTCGAATATTCCTCCATTAGCTCGGAGTGCAAACAACAAAATCATGAGGACTAGAAGGCAGCCGAGCAAGTGAAAGACAAAGCACCAGTTTATCTCGAGTTTGGGAGCCGAGCCTCCCTCATTTTAAGGAAGTCATTGGAGACTTCAGATGTATAAGTAGATAGGCCTAGGACCTCAGTAGGATTCAAATTTTTTATTATAAAACTCTACTCTATTTTCTAGCTACAAGACTTGTGATAGTTTTTCATGTAATCCAATTTTTTTTATAATAAGAATGAGTTTTGTTTTGAGCCAACACTGAGTTAACTCAAAGGGCTGAAGCTCTTGGGTTAGGGCCCAACCCTAGTAGCCAAGACTCCTCTTTATTGTACATGTATGCTAGCATAGATTCATGGTTTAATTTTTCATTTGCTTAAGTAGCTGCATTTCCATTACAAAAGTGTAGAGTAGATTGGTTGTATTTTAGTTTGCTTCCATTTGTGCCTTCTTTTAATTAGTAGGCTAGAAAGGAGAAAAATATCACCAAAAGGTTTTCAGCAGTTGTCTCGGCCTCACCTCCTCCCTTCGGGACCACGGCTTGAGGAAGAGACCCTTCAACAACCCCAAAAACACAGATTTCTAGCTCTTGCATGAACTTTGGAGTTTGTTGTCTTGATTTAGTACTTAGTTCATTTCATTTTCATATTTTTCCATTACTCTATTTTCGCAATAAGATCTCACTCATGTTCTCATTTACTTCAATAACTTCTTCATGCATAATATGGGAAATCAATTCATGTTTTTCTAGTTGATGAAAATATATCTTGTTGCATAAGTTCTTGGGAGACACACTTGTTTTAAGAATTGTAGGTACTTTAGGAGTAAGTCTAGACTTCATCACCAGAATCCATATTCCACCTCATCCACCTTAACTGTCTCTGGTTCCACCATCACCCTCACTATTTTTTTTGTCCTATTTCATTGGAATTCCCCTAGACACATTGAGCGAATCTAGCAATCCCTTCTCTTGGATATTGACTCCTGAGTATTGGTAGACCTTCTAACACCCTATCCCACTCATTGCACACCTTTTACAAGCTTCCCAACACCTCCAACACCTCAAAATTAGCTCTCAGTTGTATCGTGTAGGTTTCCTATAATTCCTACATGATCATCCTGTAGGTTTCTAGTACATCCTGTAGGTTTTCCTTAAACAACTTGTTTTGAGGCTGAATTGATGGGGAACCTCTAGGAAGTCACAGAAAGCCTCCTATGACCCTTTCACACCATACAACCACTCCATAAACCTTTTAGCCATCCTCAACCATCTTCCATCCACCTATCACATCCACAAGAACAATTAAATTGCATGCTTGATTTTACCAAAAAACCAAAAAAGTGAAAATAGATTTAGTTTAATTTTCTTTCTTACACATTAGTATGGTTTGATTCTCTTTACTTATGTAACTTAGATAGCAACATTAGGTTACTGTTCATTTAGCAATTCTACTTAGCATAACTGTTTAAATGGTTAATTAGGATATGGTGTGATTTAGCATTACATGTTGTTTTCTTCATTACTGCAGTAGAGTATCTCTCTTACAATAGATTTGCTCTTGTCCCATCAAAGAATTAAGCTTCTTCTGACTCTATAAAAGTTTGGCTTGGAACCCCTATTTTCTCTCACTAGATGAACAATGACAACAGGAAGGGCCTTCACTTTTACTTGTGCATATAGCACTGTCACCTCCATGTTTGTATGAACCCCGAGTTGATAAGTAAAGCTGGCAACCCAGGAGTTGTAGCATCCTTGTTGCAATACTAGCTCTCATCACATGGGTGGGTCTCAAAATTGTCTCAACTTTACATAAACGAGGGTAAAAACCCTTTTTAACTCCTAACTACCTACTCTCTCTACATCCAAAATTCCCGAACTTTACATTTTTCATCAAAATTTACAACAAAACTTGGGTTTTTATCCCCAACACTAACCAAGGGGACCCCATCCCAACATGGGTCATCCCATCCTAAAGGTGTGGATTTCATTATGCAATCATGTTCTTATAATTATTTTTCCTTTAGCACATTGGGTATGGATTATTGGGTGCCTCAGAAGAACAAAGGGTTTTTACTATAATCTTGTTCCCTTACCTTGAATGGGGGGTTAATCCTCAAACAAAGTCCCATGGAACGTCCCCTATCGACTTATAGATTTAGGGTGGGTACTGGTTGGGAAACCCCAATTTTAGTAGTGCAATCCCATTTTCTCATTTAATATTTTTAGATCCATTCTGCAGATGACATTCCCTATTTCATCATCTTCCCTCTATAGGTCCACATGAACACTCGATCTACAATGCTATGGTACTCCCCTCCCCTTTTCCATGTCTCTAGGTCGAACCTAGAAATGTTTCCCCAGAGGTTGATGCAGCTAAAAAAATATCAGAGCTTATCACGTCCACCTACAAAATAAAATAATATCAAAAAATGAAAACGATGGTTGGGACAATAAATTAGCACCTGGGAAAACCCAAACATCACCTCTATGCATTCATTATGGCCATCACCATAGATCTTAAGGCCCCCTGAGTATCCCCCACATCATTAAGGAATCCATTAATTCTCCTATCCCGAGTGGGTGATGAAGTCCCCAATGTTAAGGGGGTAATCATTACTTATATCATACGCATCATGCTCTTAAATGTTGGAGCCTTGAGTAGTATAATAAAATAAAAATCATGAAAGGTAAAAGGAAACTAAACAAGGGTGAAAAACAAAGGTCAGGGTAACTCATGTACCATGGTTAGTCCCTCCTATATCTATACACCCAAATGTGTGAACATCCATCATTATTACCACCATTGAGCCCATGGAATTTGGCCTTGAGACCCGTATGTCCCAATCCCCCTCATCATCATCTACATGAACCCTATCACTTGAAGGATGTAACTTTGACTTGTATTTCCTTTTAAGGGTTGGGACCACAAAATAAGTTTGTTTATTAGTCACTACTACCTAGATAGGTAACACTATTACATGATCAAAGCCCCAAATTTGGAAGAGAATCCAATTATGAAGTCTCATTTATGACCTTGACTAACAAACTTTGTTCACTTAGAGGTAATAATGAATTACAGTACCTAATGGTGAGGAGACATATTAGATCTTATATGTAATTAGCAGGTGGTTTCATCATGGGAAGGGCAACTTAACTCAGGCCCAATCCCATGAAAGGATCATATTGACACTTGTAGGGGATGCGTTGGGAGCCATCGAAATCCATCATGTGATAGATCGTTATTTCATATCATGGAAATCCTCAAAACCTTCAACAAATTTTTCATTACTCCACATTATTTGTGAGATGATGCGCTTGGACCAACATTTCCCTAGCCTTATTAGCTGTTTACACATGGTTTGGAAGTTTATCCAAGGCCTAGAGGAGGTTTGTCTCACCCTCCAAATATGGGAGGGAAAGAAACATCATTAGTGCCCTCATTTCAAGCATTCTACGGGCTTATCTTTCACCAGGAGTCCCATGAGACTCGTATTTGTTCTCCAAAGCCACTTTGGAGCACCACATGATGAATTACATGGACATTAAGGGGTGATTCACTTGTGCATAATTTATGGATACCTCTCTCTCATTTTGGCACTTGGAGGACCTAACACGGCCTTCCAACGACCTTATTTCATAATGAAGTCATCATATTGGCCTACTATTGGATGGTTTATTCATAATTTTTGGCGCTACCTGGTGGGCTTTTCACCAAGGACTTATTTTTGCACATTAAAATAATTTTAAGGGATTTAGAATAGAAATTCAATCTCTTAAGGTCTCATATAAATAAAACTAGCTCTCATTGTGGGATAGTGTCATCATCACTTAGATTTCTCTTGTAAAAGACATTCACACATTTTTTCTTGGATGAATTTGAGCCTATTTGATGCATTGCAATATCTTTGGAAGCTAAAATTTTGATCTTTATTAGAGCTGCATATTTTTGTATCGTTGGATATATCTCATTGTCATCGTGTAAGTACTTAATGTTGAATATTTTCTCTTGAGTAATGTCTAATGTATGGAATTGTTTGAACTATTGAATGTTATTGTTCCCTAGTTTATTGAATATCATTGTATGGGCTATATTGGTTGGAAATTGTACATGTTACTCATTGCATGAAAATAGCTCAATGGTTATAGCAGATGAATTTTGTTTCCTTCCATGAAAATCCATAGATCATTGGTGGGTAAATGTTAAAGCTTAGTTGCTAGGGAATCCATTCTTTATCCTCCTTGAATATTTTTTTGGAAAATATTGGATCATTTTATACTTCATAGCCAAGGGAAATAGGCACTGGTCTAAGAGAATTAATGATCACCCTATTTTTTCCATCTCTTTTCTTCTCCCAAAACTTTCAACCCTTCTTCATAGAATGGCTAGCTAGAACATCCTACGATTTTTTTTGGAGTGAGAATTTTGGAAATCCATTTGGATGGAACTCTTTCTTTTTGTTTTATTTTGAAGATCTCAAATTTTTGTCGAGCTCCCATAGTGAATTCTCCATAAATGTTTGTTCCCTAGGTGTTCCCAAGAAGTGTAACCTATTTCATTTTCTTTGGATAAGGTGGCCTACTTGAGGGTCATATGAGCCTTGTATTTGGTGGGGTAGTTCATTAGAGACCCTCTCTTCTCCCATACCTTGATATAGGGAATATCTTGGAGGAACTTCTCCCAGAATTATTCCTAAACCCTAGGTGTAGCATAAGTTCTTTCTATGTCTCTCTAGAGGAGAAAAATCTTATCCAAAGTGTCAAAATCATTTAAAAATATTCCTTTGAGGTCCTATTTCACTCTTGAACTCTTGATTCTAGGCATACCTATCCTCATTGTAAATTCCAAAGTCTAGGTATTGAATTCCATCCTAGGTATTTCTTGGAGAACCCCTTTACATCATATAAGTTGTAAGCCTTAATTGAGCCTCCCCCTGAATAGTTCTTGTGAAATCACTCCATGCATAGTCATTGGTATATCCATTATAAGTGATTTCACCCTTACCAAGACTCCTCCCATTGGTGAAACCCCATAAAGAGCAGAGGACATTGACTTAGGTGACAATGGGTTTCTGTGCCATTGTTTTCTTTTGATCTAGTTATTGTCCCATATGTTCCCACTCATAGGGCCCTGCTAGATAGTGTTGAAACATCGTGCTCATAAAGTGTTTGATGAAATGTTTCAATGAAGTAGTGGTTTAGTTGATGGGATGTAACCATGGAAGTCATCTATGGAGAGGAGAGCATGAGGTTTAAAGCATGTCAAAGGGAAAGGATGGAAACGTAAATGTTGGAGCAACAAGAAAAAGCTATAATGTAGTCGATTTTTAAATTACATGTAAATAGTAATATTTTTGTGATACCTAATATGACATGCATGCCCTTATGAAATTGCATGGGGAGTTCACTCAATGAACCTCTGACATAGCACGTGTTCATGGAAACTAAACAATACCCTTAATTTGACTACATATTATAAAATACCTCTAAAAGTCACATTATTTAACCCCCTACCAATATGAGCCCAATACGCCTTGCCAATTTAAAAAGCTCCTACTTTCACTAGATATTTTAGGTATCTATTTTTTCATTAACATTTTTAATACCCCTTTATATTTTTCATTAACTTTGAGCTCCTGTTTTTATACATGCCCATATAAAAACCCTTTAACCTCTATTATATGCTCAAAATATTATGTGATTATTTACTCAATATATATCCCCCAATATGAATACACTTAGTATGGTATTTCTCCCCCAGTGAAGCCCCTCTGTGAAATTTTCGACAAAGTCTAGTGTTATAACGAGGTGATAGTGGAATGCGTGATTAACATATAACCTAGGTATAACCTTTGAGGGGGATAAGGGCTATAGTAAGCAACGGTGAATCAATTAGCGGATTTGGTTGGATTTATTCAAGGAAAAACAATGCTAAGGTTTAAAGGGGAATGTTAGCAAAAATCGACTAAGGGAAAGAGTCAAAGTTGACAGGGTCATTAATGGAGGTTTTGGGGCTCTTGTTTTTTGGTCGCTCATGGTAATTTTCCTGTGAAGTTCATGTAATGGATCCTTTAAAGGGCTTGAAGGACTTCATTACAATCTGGCTAGGGGAGGTGAGGAGTGAAGGCCTACTTGGCTGACTTGGCTAGGGTTTTTGCCAAGGGATCTAATGGAATTCCATTATCTGCGTTTATTCTTGGAGTTAGGGTTTTCCCAAGGTAACAATTGTGCATATTGTGTTTCTATGTTTTCATGTGTGTTTTTTTTTTTTTGGTTTTAAGCTTTCCTCTCAATAAATATTTGTAATATTTTATCTCTTCAGTCAAATTTGAAGGAAATATATTATGTTTTTTTATTGACCAAAGAAAACAATATACAATTTTAACTATTTGTTTTGATTTTTTTTTGTAAGAAAATATATCTACATTATATTAACAAGAAAAGATTTAGATTCTTTGAATCCAAGAGTGAATTCTCTCACTGAGTGTGAGGAAACCAAAGATGGAGAATGAAAATTAAAAAAACTAACAATTAACCAAAAGCTCTCTCCTAATATCTAGCATTACATAACTATTGCATGAGAAGATAAAACTAGTGTGCATCAAACCACATGGCTCTAAGAGACAGGCCCACCAACCATCCAAAAGAAGAAAACTAAGGAGGTTTGATGAGACACTAGACTAGAATAAGGGAACCAACCTAAAAGTCACCATACAACTGAGGAGATAAATTCTGCCACATTGGAATTGCATTGTTGCCACGTTGGTTTCAAATTGCACCTATGCGCTTGTGTGTGCATGCTTCAAATGTCTATGAGAAGCTCCTCTAGAATGTAGGATTCATAAGGACTTGGATGAGGAGGGGAGGAGGGTGAATCAATAAATAAGGAGGCTAGAGCATGGTAGGGATTGGGATTGGCCACAACAACACATTGAATGGGTGCGGAAGAGGAGCCAATATGAGGGGAATGGGAAGGGGATGGAGTAGGGGACGAGGAGGAGGGTATGTTTGGCGCAAAATCAATGCGAAGGACTGTGGAATGTCACATGAGAAAGGTGAAAAAACATTTGGTGGGAATGTTAGTGTTAGTATCTGCATCTTCCATCAAGGATCAAAATTTCTCTTTGCATTTTCATTTTAGGGGTCCCATACTGAAATTTTTACATCATTTCATTAGGTCATGTCAAACTGATCCACTGATGGTTGCCTTCTCTTTATAAAATATAATTTCTCCCTGATAGAGTATACTTGCTGACCCTTCTTTAGGTTGTCTTCAATTATGGTTTCATGGTCAATTTGCAATCATGCTTTCATTAGGTCATAGGGCATGTTTCATTAGGTATTAAGGTTTCATTTCCAAGGTCAAGAACATGATTTAAAAGTGTAAATAAAGGGTAGCAAGGGTATGAAGATGATAAATAAGCCAAGCATGATGGCTAGTAAGTCATAGTCACTATATACTTATCTTTTAAACTAATGTAATTTTCACCTCAAAAACATGTTTTGAGGTGAAAATATAGTATTTTGAGTTAATTTGTATTTATTATGTAATTTTAAGTCACTTTATATAATAAATGATCCCAGCTGCACCAATGCATCTCTCCTTTCTACAAGACAAATAAACACTACAAAAATCAGTTCAAGTTGAGCATTATCCACCCAAAAATAAACAAAGAAGTAAAGGCATTAAAAACAATGTTTTGAAAAAGGTCAAGAAATATTAGAAAGTGGGTTTTTCTAGTGAAAAATGAAAATCTACTCATATATAAGGTGTCACATTTCATTTTGAAGTTCATCATTCTCATTTGGAAAAGGAGTCAAAAAGTGAGGAAAAGAGGAGAGGTTGATGAGTTTTGGGCGAAGGAGAAGTGGCATTGTGCTTATGGAGGTTGGCACTATGCGTTTGGGGCAGTGTTGAAGTGTCGTTGTGCTTCTGTAGTTTGGCGTTGCACGTTTCAAACAGTGGAGGTGGTGCTGCGCGTCTGAGCTGGGCATTGCGTATTGGGAGGTTTCAGTAGTGCAAAATTACACTACATTACACGTCTGTAGTTGGTGCTGCGCGTTGAGTAGCAAATACCAGAAAGCCTCCAAAATTCGTAAAAACTTCCAAAGAACCCTCTCATCTCTCAAACAAGTGAGTGCACTCCCTCTACCTCATCATTGAAGTTGAAATTCAAGTGCTTGACTGAATTTACCATGACAAATGTGAAGCCCTAGTTTCTCCCTCAATGACATTCTAGAAACCATAATCCCCTCTATTTCTCCCACCACCTATCACTAAACCCTAAACCCCTTCCCTACATCACTCCATAAACATTTATACCCCCTCATTCTTCATCCTACAAGTTATATTTTAGAAAGGGCCCAAACCCCTCTCCCTCAGTTTCATAATTCATATCCTTCCCTTCATTTTCTAGTCTACCAAAATACCTCACAAGGTCATCTCCCTTTCCCTCACTCCTAAATCGCTCTTACTCATTCCCTTCATCCCTTTTCTTGGAGTGTACAGTCTCAAACCTTGCAAACATGGACAGAGAAGACCGAGACTATGAGGAGAAGGAAAACATAGGCAATGACAGTTTGACAGATAAACCTCAGCATCGTAGAAAACCACACAATGGAGGCAGAATTATTAGGGAAGAGCCATCAAACCTCAGAGAATTACAGGCCTCTCAGTTAATTGTCACTTGTTTCAGACATCTAGGATGCTATGATTTTTGTGAGCAGGTAGAGAGAGTTCAACACCATCCTGAGCTCACCAGGCTCTTTGTAGCCAATCTTCAAGACAACAGGGTGACTCTTACTGGGGTGACATTCATAGTCTCACCCTCCATTATTGCAAATGAAACTAGGATTCCAAATGTAGGGGAGAAATGATAACAAGACTTGGATGAACATTATTATGAGACTTATATCAAACCCAGGTACAGAAATGAGGCGAAAAGATTTTTTCCTATCAGATTCCTTAAGGAAAAGTATGCCCACATGATGAAAATCATCATGAAATATTTTACGAGGGAAGATTTTCTAGGCTGTACACCTATCACATCAGGCCTCTCATGCATTTTACCAAGGTGACGATGTTAAACCTCCCTTATTTCTTATTCAGGAATATTGAGAAGATGGCCCATTTTTTGTAGAAAAAGCCATACCCTCAGCAGATGGGCAGTCTCTATCATTATTCCCTAATCAAGATGATTGTGCTTCATCATCTTAGCCTCCTCAACATCTCTTGGGAGGCATTCAGGTGTCCTCAAATTCCTCCACCAGTGTCTCAAGAATCAGGAGGACCTTCTAGGAGTGCTCAGGTGAAGACTGATGAGAAGGCCAAAGAGACTAAGCTACTACGGTGCCCAAGACCTACATGACATACCAGAGGAGCACGAGGAGATTGTTTGCAGCTGATAGGAAAGTTTTTTCTCCACATAATGTGGAAGGGACCTTGCCTTCTTCATCAAATCATAGGCAAATGCTAGCTCCACAGGATGTGGAAAGGACTTTGCCTTCTTCATCAACACAATGGGTACAGGTACAACAGTTGCACAAAGGGAAAGAAAAGATTCTGGAGGAAAGTTTTTATGATGAGGAGGAAGAGAGAGACTTTGATTTGACAGAGCATGATGAGCCAAAGAAGCATTATACTCATCATGGCATGGAAACAATTGACTTAGAGGCTCAGGATGAAGAAACAATAAAGGACATCATCATACATGGAAAGGAGGCTCAAGTCCAAGAACTGATGGAAAATTTGGAGAGAGCCAAGTATATCATCACATATTTGGAACAAGAGAACAAGTAGTTGGGTGACAAGCAAGTCTTCATGGAGCTGGAACTTCTCAAGGTAAAACGACAAGGTGACAAGGAGGCACCAGTCACTTTGTCTCCTACTGAGAAGGAAATTGAGGATGATAGTGAGACTTGGCTTGAGAGAGTCAATTTTCACCTATAGAAGCTATTGTAGAAGGCAAATAGGGACAACCAGATGATCAAGCACATGGCCTACCATTACAAGACCCAAAACAAAATTTGCCACATGAGGGTCAAAAGGATGAAAGCTAGGCTAAGGCGGGATATAAAGGGAAAGAAAGAGGAGGAGAGGCTTATGTTTCTTGCTAAAGATTCCTTGGCTCATCAAGATGCTAGATGGTGGTTCTTCTCACCAATTTTGGTCGGGTTTGGAGGAGATTTTTCATTTTGCAAATTTTGGAAATTGCACACACAGAAAATATGGCTCAACGCGTAGTGCCACTGGCGCTGATCTTTTCCTAGGGGCCTCTAATGGACAAATGGCTTGCAGTTTTGGATTCATAGCAATGAGTACATGCACCTTACAGATTTTCCAAGTTTTGGGGCATAAATGGTCTACCAAAAGGTCACAAAACACCCTAAAATGACCTTTTTTCCACTTTTTGGACACACAAAAGAAATCGTGGGAGAATTAAATTTTGAGGGGAAAAATAAGCTTAAAATTAAGAAATTTGATGTTTTTTGGAAATTAGACTTGAAGACCTTTCCAATGAGCTATCATGAGCTCAATTTGGATGCCGGAAAGGCTTCCAAAAAGGACCTTAAAGTGGCACTATGCGTTGGGCTAGTGGCACTGCGCATAGGGCAAATTTTGCACAAGATGGATATTTTTCTATGTTTTTAATGTGTTCGTGGATTTTATCTCATGGAAGATGTTTTAATTATGTAAATTATGACTTGGCTTGTAAATATGACAGATAATTAGTAGTAGAGGGTAGATTCATTACATTAAAAGTCAATTTGAGTTTAAACAAATTAGTTTTTCACTTTTAGAGGCAAGTTGTTAAGATGCGTATATTCCTATTTCTTGTTTAGTGTTGGTTATATTAGCTCCTCATCTTATGGATTTGAACCCTAAGGATGGGATGAGGTTGAAACAATGCTTATACCTTCTTCTTCTTTCTCATTGTAGAGGGTTAGACTCACTTGGATGCTCATACCTTGATTGTACATCATTTTGTAGCAGTTTAGTAGGAGATTAATAAGAATTGCAACTATTTTTCTAGGATCCATGTGGTATGGAGTTTTAGTACAGTTTCTTCTCTTGTGACCATATTTTAGTATGTTTTTTGTATTTCGTTAATCATTTCATTTCTTCTAAGTGAATGTTTTCAAGTTGATAGGCAGAATTCATTACATCACTGCTCTTCTTTGGGGAAATATTCACCATTATATGTTTTCTATAGTTTGGGAAGGATCCATGGTAATCACATGCTCTTCCTAGCCTCTCACCAGTCTTAAAACATCTCACCCATCAAGCCCTAGAGTGCTAAACCTTATACCTACCTTGCCCCATTGAACACCCTGCAATTTTGACCTAATTCCCTAGTCCTAAACTGTCCAGCTCCTCCTGATCCAACAAAAACCCTTCAAAATCGAATCAAAACTTTGTGCTACTATAAATAGCCTAAAATCCTTTTCTTGATCCAGTCATCTTGGCTGAGATACTTACGGAGAGATCCCTCTCCCGACCTAGTAGGACTAGCTACTTGGCTAAGTGTGGTTTGTGGTTACCCTGGCATTGCCTTCATTCAGCCTGAGGTTTAATCCAGGTGATAACAGGGTAGAGAACTCAAAATTAAATTCAAAGGTGAGAAGCCTCAATTGAGCCCTTTCCTTGAGCTATCGTTATAGGTAGTTGATGAGAGCCGAGAGTGTCGAACATCCTCTATGAATCTCCGCCTCCTCCATTGAAAGGACCTCCCAATGAATGGAATCAGGAACACCATAATTAAACATCAAAACAATGGTGGCATCATCAAAGGTGTTGGGGAGATGCCCTCAACCTCTAGATCTACTAGGGTGTGGGCCCCTCCCCTTGTCATGGCTCATAGTCAGATGACACTAGAGCATAGTTGTAGCGAAAGCGCTAAGGAGAATGATAGAAGGTGAATAGATATGAGAGAAAGGAATGTTCATGGTTATAATATTTTTATTGCTAGGTTTTGGGAGTAGAGGAGACAAGTACGGAGATAAATGGAGCTCAAGAGGAGGTGTAAAGGCTAGTTCTTCCACTTGGTGAGGGATATGAACCAAGTGGAGGCTATTGATGAAGGGCCTTGGGAAGCGTACCATAGGACTTGGGGGCACCAATATGTGGGGAAATGTTACGTCTTTTTTTATTATAGGCACAAATCATCCAAATTCCTCTAATTGTTTTCCCACCAAAAATGGGTTTGACTCACAGGGTCTTCATTGGGGGAGAAATACCATACCATGTGCATTCATATTAGGGGATATATAGTGAGGAAAAAATGACATAATATATTGAGCATATAATAGGGGGTAAAGGGTTTTTATATTGGGAGGTATAAAAATGGAGATCAAAGTTAATGAAAACATATGAAGGGGTATAAAAAATATTAATGAGAAAATCGATACCTCTAATATCTAGTGAAAGTAGGGGTTTATTGAATTGGAAAGGTGTATTGGGTTCATATTTGGAGGGGGTTAAATAATATGATTTTTAGAGGTATTTTCCAATATGTAGTCATATTAAGGGTATTGTTTAGTATGCTATGAGCCCATGTGATATATCTAAGTTTCATTGAGCGAAGCCCCCATGCTTTGACTAATAATATGAAAAACATCTTGATTAATATCATGAACATTTAATTTAAATAGATAAATAATTTATTTCATTTTGGCTTAGAGAAATAAAATATAACACAATATATTATTAATTTAGAATCATAGTTAATTGAGAGGTGTGCACCAACCATTCATATTTATACATTTGAAATCTAAGCCAATATTGTTCTCAAAATATATGCACCAAATGGTAAATAAACATTGTATTATTACCTAATGTAGGGACTTCTATTGGTTTACTCTACATAAAGAGATATCCAATAGCAATAAATTTAACATAACCACAGTAAAGGAATAAGACCACTATATAATTAAAAATAAATAATATAATAATAAAGCATATTTGACATATGTTCAAAAAATATAAATATACTACTTATAAAAAAATACCTCTTATTTATATATTATTTCATTTTAATTATATAATGAAACTATTCTATTATTATAACCCCAATACATTAATTTTCCATTTAAGTATCTCTCTAAACACTCCATATTATTCTCCATAAAAGAATAATATGCAAATTTACCTATTCCTTATGGAATAGATTAGTTTATAGACGAAATAAAAATATTCCACAAGAATCAATGATGCAATTTCAAACTTTTGGAAGTGAAAATTTGTCTATAGGAATCTGTGATGAAGGTGACCTAATGTTAGTGTTAGCGCTATTCGCGGCCTCCCCTGGCATGGCTGGTTAGGTCAACATTGTCCCCGAGTCGTCATGATGGAGCCACATTAGAACCTTTGATGAGCCCCAAAAATGGGTAATTATATGGGCTCATTCTGCATCTTATTTCGACTTAATCCACCATTCTCATTAGTTTAATGCATGTTTTCAAATATATTTATGCTAATAGAGTGAATTGGGTTAGTCACTTTGCCATGTAGCCCAATGTGTGTTGTATGCAGATTTTTTGGCTAATTTTGGACAAAGTCAAGGAATTTATGAGCAAATGGTAGCCAAACTCAAGGAAGACAGGGAAGAGGACTTATAGGGGGGGTGTCTCCTACATTTATGACCCCTTTCCTGGAATCCTCCATCAGCAACTCAGAGCACAAGGGTCCACATTAATGATTCCAAGGGATAGCCGAGCAAGTAAAGTAGGACTGATGTTTATCTCCAGTTCTAGGAAGTCGAGTTCCTTGATTTTAGGAGGACTATTGGAGGAATCCACTTGTATAAATAAGGAGGCTTAGAGCCTTAGTAGGTTAGCCAGTTATTAGTTGATTTTCGCACTTCTGTGCAGCATTGTGCTCAGCTTATTTTTGAGTTCCTTTTGAGAATAGTTTATGTAATGTAACTGCTATTTTGATAATGAGGATGAAACAGTTTTTGAGCCAGCACTGATCTCTTTCAGAGTGCTGAAGCTCTTGGGTTAGGGCCCAACCCAAGCTTCCCAGCACCTCCTACTATGTACTTATATGTTTTTTCTTTAGTTCATCAGTTAATTTCTGTTGCATAGATTCACTTTACTTTGTTAGATTAGGTTGCTTTTGATCGTTAGTATAGTTGTTGTTGTTTTGGTTGATCAAGTAGGTTATTGTAGTGATAAGATAAGATTCAAAAAGGCCAACAGTAGGCCCTGATATCCTTTCTCCCTTCCTGGGACTATGATTTGAGGTCAAGGCACTTCTGCTGCCACCAAAAGCACAATTTTTTCTCTTCCAATGCAACTGCTAGTGTGATAACTTGATTTGGAAAGGTTGATCGATTAATTCAGATTCGGTTACTTAGATCATTTTTTGTTCTTTTACCATATTTCTCTCCACATGCTTTTCTTTTCATAGGTTACTGTTCAACATTTTCTGTTTGTAGGTCAGAAATTGGGTCAAGCTAGAAAAAGTTATGTTTTCATGATATAGTTAGCTCTTTCTTTGCTCAGTTTTGATAAGTAAATATGCAGATCTCTTGCAGGTCATCTCAGCTCACCATACATCCATAGAAAAGCCAGCACCATCTCACTTCTCATAGATTTCCCAGCTCATTCACAACAATTTTCCAATCTTCCCTAATTTCTACGTTTTCTCCATAAAGCTGCTTTCTTGCTATTTGAATAAATCCAACCCTCATGTTATTTCCTGATCTTCCTTGACAAGCTCTAGATACCTCAACACCTTCATCTAGCCTTCAATTACCCTTTCCCATCATTTTTCCACATTCAAAACTCCAAAAATAACTCTCGGCCTCCTCCTGTAGATCCTCCTGTAGATCCCCTGCAGCCTCCTGTAGAATTTCCTGTGAGTGATTTTTTGAATTTCGATCGCTATGGAAGTCTTCAGAAGGGTACTAGGGGTTCTTAGGACCTCCCCACACCTTCTTAACCCTCTGCAAAATCCAACTCCATCTTCCTTTGCCACCAAACCTCTGCACAATCACAACCAAATAAATCACAAGCATAATAATTCCACATAAAAATACTCAAAAGCACAAAAATATGTTTTATTTTAATTTCTTTTCAGAAGTAGCTTGAATAAATGAAATTTACCTTTTCAATAGTCAATGGCACTCATTTCATCAGTTTCCATCTCTTTTCTTGCAAAAGTAGGGTTAGTAGGTAAATTAGGGTTTACTAAGGTTTGTTAGGGTTTGCATTACATTTCACTTTTCCTTCCTTTCTACAAGTAGAATAGCATATTTAGAGTTAGTTTTCTTTCATCACAGTTAAAAGCTTCTTTTGAGAATTCATAGAAGTTGGCTTAAGCTCCTAGCGAACTTGTGCTAGTTGATCAAGTGACAGCCTGCAGTAAGAGCTAATACTTGTGCATACAGCACCATTGCTTCCATGTTTGTTATGAACTACCAGGTTAATAAAAGTAAAGTAGGGAGCTCCAGGAGTTGTAGCATTATTGTTGGAATACTGGTGCTCACCAACCTTCGCACCCAATCCTTTAAGGACATGGTAACTCATAGGCCTCTAGAACATGATTCATTTTTCACAAAGTTTGCCTCTAGCTTAGTCTTCTACTCAATAGGATGAAACCCCAATAAAGAAGGAAAAATCCACTCTTGGCAAAAAGAACCGCCTGAGAGGAATAAAGGAATAGAGAAAGGGAAAAACAAAGATATTAGCAGAACAAATGGGAAGTTCTTGGACATGTCTTCCCTTGTAGACACAAATCTTTTAAACTCTTAGGAGCACATGCAAGAACATAGGAGAAAAACAAAGAAAAATTGCAACCCTGTAGCAAAGAAAATCCTGTAACTAAAAATTCAGGACTAAGGAGTAGCAGTCTACAAAGAATACATGCAAGAACACGTAGTAATATGAAAGTTTATGGGCATGTCACTAACTGAAAGAGCCCTAAACTCAGGATACAAAGCAAATGGGCACCCAAGGGGGAGATAAGACTTCGTTTGGGATCCAAAGGATTCTTCACAGTCATATTTGACCTCCCAGAAGATAGATATAGAATATTTGAAGTTGGACCCTATTTTTACAACTGAGCTGGATTATACATAAGATTTTTGAAGGAAAACTTCACATCGGAAAAAGAGGATTTTACAAGAGTTTGAGTCTGGGTTCACCTTTATTCCTTAACAACTGATTACAAGGATCCTTCGGTCCTAAAAGGTATAGGAGACCAGCTGGGGGAGTATATCAAAATGCTTGAAGGTACCAAAACTTGACACTATGTTTCCTATGCATGTATCCATGTATACATCAATTTCTCTCGAGCCCTTCTAGAAGAAATAAAATTAATATTTAGGGATGAAGTCTAGCTTCAAAGTATAGACTACAAACATATCCCCTTCATATGTAGAAAGTTCCATGAGAATGTGCATCTATTCTAAGACTTTCCTCTTAACAAAACCCCTCAATCTCTAGAGCAGGCAAGAAAAAAGAAAAGACAGTCAAGGCTTGACAAAATTCATCTCCAGGAATAATAACAATAGGAAAAAGGAAATCCCCAAGAAGAATCAATACAAAGAGGCAAGTCAAAACCGGTTCGAGGCACTGAACATCAATCAAGAGCAAATAGATCCCAACTACCTAACAGGAGATGAAGTAGGAGAAGAAGGATTGAACTAGGTAGACAGAGAATATGAATATAGAGATATTGTATATACGAATAGCAAGAAGGAGCACTCACAAGAGGATAAAAAAATGGAGAAAATATCAACGAAAGAAACACTAGAGGAAAGTGCCATAGAAGAAGATTTGGAGGGGGTAGACTTAGCAACAATTGTAGAGGCATCGAAATTAAATGGAATTAATTCCATGCCAAAACACCAGCTACAAAAAATTTAAGGTGCTTATCTCCTCCAAGAAGATTTAAAACTCAGAGCACTCCACCCCACTCAAGAAATCAGAACATCAAAGCGAATATTAGCAAATATTCTAGTAGGAGGACTCAACCTCAAAGGAACAAACCCAAAAAGAGGTAGAAAGACCACCAGCTAACTCCTCCAAGAACTAGGAGCCAAGCTAATCAATGAATGAAAGGTAAAAGCTCTCACCCTTAATCCCTCTCCATGTCAATGAATTGCATTTCTTGAAATATTAGAGGGTTGAACGGTCCTCAGAAGAAACGAATCTTGAAAAACAACATTCTATCTAATAATATTGATATCCTTCTAATTAAAGAAACCAAACTTGAGTCGGTACACCCCCCTCTCCTTCTAAACGCTTGTTTCAAGCCTTACAAATTCCTAGCCAACTCAACAAGAGGTTTAGCATGAGGAATAATGACCCTATGGAAAAGATCCAAGCTCAACCTCATATCTTCCTTGGCCACTCATCATTCCATAACAGTGGTTCTGAGAATTATTGGCACCAATGATAGTATCAACATAACAAATTTCTATGCCCCGCATAAGGTTATAGACCAAATAAAAATGCTCCAATGCATCTCCAACCTCCTTGATCCTATACACCTTCCTTTCAATATCATAGCACATGACTTTAATATGATAACTAATGTGGCTAAGAAGAGAGATGGTATCCAAATTCTCGATAAGGACTCATAGGCTTTCCTTACTATCATAGAAAACCTCAACCTCATAGACATACCTACCACTAATGGAACTTTTACTGGGAATAACATAAGAGGAGGATATTTTCAAATTGCGTGACGATTAAACCTCTTCCTTTTATTAGAGGAAACTTATCTCTCCTCTTGGGAAACTCGAGTGAGATTCCTCCCACAAGCTCACTCAGATCACTCGCCTATCTCTCTCAAGATTCAAATTTCCAATGGCCAAAAAAATAAGCCTTTCAGATTCGAAGCCTTTTGGTTGGATCACTTGGACTTCATGGAAACAATTAAACAATGGTGGAGAAATCCTCGCACCAGATTAGGAAACAAAATGTACAAATTCCAACAAAAGATAAAACATATCAAAGAGGAAATCAAAAAATGGAACAAAGAATCATTCGGCAACATCATCACGGAAAAAAGAAATAAAAAATTGGAGCACAAATTGGAACTTCTCTGACAAAACATAATCGAGGAAGTGTTCATGTAGGGTAAAATGCAAGAGGAACAAATATTACAACAAAGTTGGGAGAAAAGAGCCATCCAGGAAGAGAAGTTGTAGAAACAAAAATCCAGAAACAATTGGCTGAGATGTGGGGAAAAAATACTACTTTTTTCCATAAATCAATGATACAACATAGGAGGAACAACATAATTTTGGCTCAGAAGAACCGAGAGGGTCATCTCATTCACTCTCAAGAGGAATTGGAAGTAGAGCTCACTCATTACTTCAGCTCTCTTCTCAAAGAGCCAAGAAATGACCAAGTTCAAGAAATTAAAAAAATCACCAACCACATCCCCAAAATCCTCACTGAAGAGCATAACAAAATGATCCTAAGAAAAGTGTCCCTCGAGGAAGTGGAAGATGTGATAATGGGAATGCCCAATGGAAAAGCCACTGGTCCGAACGGTTTCACCATTGACATCTACAAATCTTGTTGGCCCATCGTCAAACTAGAAGTCCATGCCCTTATGGAAGAGTCTTGTATTCAAAAGTATGTCCTAAAATCCCTTAAATAACTTCCCTAACCTTGATTCCCAAAGGAAAATTCATTGAATCCCCAGACAAATTTAGGCCCATATCCCTGTGCAATGTCATCTACAAAATTATCTCCAAAGTCCTCACCAATCGGGTAAAATCCATCTTGCCTCTCCTTATCTCCCATCAATGATCCGACTATGTGGAAGGTAGGAAAATCATAGATAATATCATCTTTTCTCATGAGCTCATCCACTCTCTCAAATCTAAAGAAAAACCTTGTATGATGATACAATTGGACATGTCTAAAGCCTTCGAAAAAATCAGCTGGGAGTATATGAGACAAGTTCTGGAAGCATTTGGGTTCCACAAAGACAACATCAAATGGATCATGGCAATGGTGTCGAGAGAATTTTTCTCTGTCGTTGTGAATGGTTCCCCTTCCCAACCCTTCAATCCTACCAGGGCTATGAGACAAGGAGATCCTATCTCTGCCTTCGTCTTTGTCATCATGGTGGAAGGGCTTAACCATTCTATTTATGATGCTTTGCACTCCAACAATCTCTCAAATCTACAACCTTATACCTCTTCTCCCCCCTATGAACCAAGAATTCATGGATGACACCATTCTTATGGGGCTCCCTACTATCATATAGGATTCCTCCTTTAAGTCCATTATATCTGACTTCTCTGTGGCCTCTGGCACGAGTATCAACCTTGAAAAATCCAAGTTATTCTTCTTTACCACTGCGCTGCTGATGCGCTATAACATCGCCAAATATCTGGACTTCCCCTTCATCACTCTCCCCTCCAACTACCTCAGTGTTCCCATGACAGACAAGCCACTCTAAAGGGCTACCTGGGAAGACCTGATCAATAAGTTGGAAAAAATAATTGTCAATTAGACCCTAAAATCCCTCAATATGGTTGGACGCCTTGTCCTTGTTAAATATTTTCTTCACGACATCCTGCTCTTGTTCATCTTTGGAAGTCCCTAAAGTGATCTCAAACAAAATCAGAAACGTGCAAAGGAATTTCTTATGGAGAGGTGCAGAGGTTAAGCAAAAATGGGCTCTCGTTACATGGGAAATAATTTGAAAGCCTAAAAAGGATGGAGGCATTGGTCTAAGAGACATAGAACTTCCAGGGAAGGACCTGGGTGCCAAACCTTATGGAGATGGATTGCAAATCCCAACTCCCCTTGGGGAACCCTTTAAAAATCTAGGTACATCCCTTCCCTTTTGTAGGAGCAAATCACGAGGGTAAATGGAAATATCAAAGGATCAGTTATCTGGAATCAAGCGTAGGAGAATAGGGATATCATTCAAAATCATAGTTTCTAGGAGATTGGCAACAAAATCAAGGTTCTCTTCTGGGAAGACACTTGGCAACAAAGGCGAAATCTTGATCAAGATCAACACCATCAGATATCGACATGAAAAATTGAGGGAAGACTAAAGTAAGCTAGTATTGGAAACTGAGTGATGAAGAGGACAAATGTAGTGTCTGGATGGATCGAAAGGACTAGGATCCCCATATTAATCCTCAAGCCTGGTCTGATCTATCATCAGAACTTCAAAAAATAAAAATCCTCCTTGACTCCGCTGAGGACAAATTCAGAGGGGGAAAAATTTAGCAAGTCTTTTCAATTTAAAATAAGCCTATAGATACATTTCCAAGCTTGATCAACTACAACTAGACTTGAAATGGAATTCCATATTAGACAAAAAGCATTGGCCAGTAATATCTATCTTTCTATGGCTAGTAATGCACAAGAAGAGCTTAACGTGGGACAACTTAAGGAGAAAATGTTTCATCGGTCCTAGATACTAGATACTACTGGCCTTCAACAACTCACTTCGGGACCCCTCCTCCATACAGAACACCATAGAAAACTCGATATCATCCTTCTCCTCACATCCCCTGGTTAACCACACATGGAATTTAATTCCTCATCTGGTGTGCTAGGTGCTTTGGATGGAGCGTAATGCAATAATATTATGGGGATTCTCCACAGAGGAGGAAATAATAATATCCAAGATCAAACGAGAAATCTGGGAAACTATGATTTCTCTTCCCACTCACACTTCAAAAGACCCTCCCACCAACTCTGAAGTGAGAATTCGCTCAATGTTGGGCGTTCTTCAGATCAAGTTTAACAAAGTCACCTCCTTCTCTAGGCATGACAAACAAAAAGACATTTGCAGGCCGCCAAAGCTGGGCATCTTAAAGCTCAACTACAATGGCACAACAAAAGGTAATTCGGGCTAAGCAGGTTTTGGAGGTGTCTTCAGGAACACAAAAGGTGAAATAATTTGGATATATGAAGGCAACATAGGTTCAACCACAAACCATGATGTTTAACTTCATGCTCTAGAAAATGGCATTACCATCGTGGACAACTTAAAGCTTAGTCGTCTAATCATGGAAGGAGATTCCACGCTCACCACTGAGATAGGAAAAAAGATACAGCAGGGCATCGACATGGAAAATGTCTCTGACAACTCATGACTAAACAAAATTATATAGATGATCCAACACAGAATAGACAAAATGGTAGGCCTCCACTTTTAGACTTTTAGGCCATGAGAAGGAGTGGCAATAAGCTCGCGGATAGACTTGAAAATGAGGATATGATGACTCCATTTGGTTGAACTCCAGAGCATGGAAGGACCTGGAGGACGGTGACCTTCGTCAACATTATGCAACCATTGATGAAAAGGTTATCCAATCTACCGAACATTAATTGTTTGCATACCCTTCATCATTTCAAGGTTGATTCCAAGTACTGCAGGAAGGACATCATAGTGGCACACTTGACGAGACCCATACTTGGCTCGCAAGATGTCATGGCCCTTATTCCCACCTCCCTTGTCCCTTGTGAGGACATCGCCTCCCCATCACATCCTTTCTGCTAGCCTCTTCCTTCACCTCCTAACATCTATTCTTCACATGCTTCCCCTTCCCCGTCGTATTCCCTGCCCCTTTACTCCCTTTAGCCCCTAGGCCCTATATATATTCCCCGCTAAAATCTCCCCCTCAACTTCTCCTTTGCTCTCCTTCTTCCTTGCTCATCATTCACTCTCTAGTTCCTCTCGATCCCCATCCTCTCTATTTTTCTCATGGCTCTGAAGCGTAGCTCCATCACTGGCTCCAGTCAAGGAGGAGGGCACAGTCATGTAACTTCTCGATGACATCCAATGGGTTCACCCCCTACTACCCACGCAGAGACCCCTGCGAGGCACACAGTTGTGTGCTACAAGGAAGTTGTTAATCCGAAAATCTAACAGAGCCTAGAAAATTTGGAATCCCAAGAAAATGTTCTTCGGAGAGAGGTCATGAATGAGGAAGTTAACACGGATTTCGCCTAGATCCATGATCATGCCCTGAAAAAAGCGCGTGAGAAACTCTATGCGGGAACCATAGAATCATGGTGGCAGATGAAAACCATCATGGGGCTTGCAATGAAGGAGAAGGAGGAGCACACCAAGGTACTCGAAACAAAAATTGACAGTCTAACTCAGAAGTTCGTTATCTATGTTAAAGTTGTCCACCACTGTCGGTTCATAACTCAGGGTTCTCCGCAATATATGGTTATCAGGAGGAAGTCGACAACGAAGGTCCATTCTGCAGTTGAAGGCTCCCCAAGCATCAAGAAGGAGCGTGTAGGAGCTTCCATGAGTCGTCTGAACACTATTGTGTAGCAAGAGGGGAGCACCAAGGAGATTCCCATTAGTGTGGACGATGACCAAGAATGACTTCAACAAACTCATTTTTGTCTATTTTCCTCCATGGAGGTCTCATTGTTGTGGACTCCTTAGTCTCAGAAATAATAGACTCAGGCCTAGTCTACTCCACTTCAGTTATAAGTAATACTCTCCTTTTTTAGGATTTTGTAAAAAGGGTTATCCTACGTTTCCCCGGAAGACCAGAGAACCTATTTTTGCAAGGACTCCCATCTAAAAAATATATTACTAAGGCCACATTAGACTAATCTGTTGGTCCTTGTGTCAGGATCTCTCCCCCACACAACCAAAACATTGTAATTTCCACGTTTTCTCAGTAATATATAATATCTTATTGACAAAAAAATGATGCAATTTCAAGAAATATTATAACTTTTTTTGTTTAAAATACATTTTTGAATATATAGATGGATTTAGTTCCCTAAAAAACAATAGGCAACTCTAATTCTACTTATTAAACAATATAAACTCAATTTTTAAAAATCTATTTGAGATTTTGATTAAAATTAACAAGAAAAAAAATCCTAAAACAAATCATTTCATTTGTTAATTAAACTATTCTACTCCTTAGTGTAGTATTAACTACCTTAAATAATTTTAACTAATTATGAACCACATATTTATCAAAGTTTCAAATATTTATTTAAAAGAGAAAAATATTTAATTTCATTTTCATTAAACATAGTAAAAAGTAACCAGATTTAATATTGATTGAATACCTTAGTGAATTGAACTCATTGTGCACCCATCATTTATATTTATATATGAAATTTAAATTAATATTATGCTCAAAAAGTATGTAACACACAATAAAAAGATATTGTACTAGTATCCAACATGTGGATTACCATTTACTATCATGTGTATGCTTTACATAATGTAATGTAGTTAACAAGTTATCCAATAGAATTATAAATTTAATATGGTTATAATAATGGAATAATATTAATATTTATTTTCATTATACGAGATATTTACCATAACATAAAAAAAAAATATAAATATATTATTTATGAAAAATATTATTTGATTTTAATTGTTTAGTGGACTCATTTTTTTTTGTTAAGTTTGGAAGGACCATTCATTTTTCTATTAAACAAAGGTAAATTTACATCTCATAGATTGACTAGGTGGCCTCAACTTCCCCCAAAGGGGAAACAAGTGAGTTAGCCATGTGTCCGCATTGTAAGCCATCCAAAACTAGTAAAGTCTTAATCTCTCTAGCCAGGCTAGATATGTCTCTCTTTCATGTCCATACACTATATATCTATCTAAACTCATATTTGCATGACAGAAATTAAAAGCTATCCGCATAAACCCAAAATACTCATAGGTAAGAGTCTATCCCTTCTCCTCCTCCAAGTCTGATTCAAGAGGTGCGAGATCCTTGGCTGATGCTCGAGGCATCTCATTCAGTTCTAGTATGCAAGGAATGTGGCGGTCAATTTTATCTAGACTCATGTCTTGTTTATGAAGCTAGAATAAGATTTTCTCCAAATTGTGGTTGTAACTCAGTACACCTTGGAGTGTCACTTCAATTACAACAAAAATTTGTTCAATTTATTTTCCTAATAAATTATTTATCAACCAATAGAGTAAAAAGTTTGTTTAAGCTGAGTAATTCTTCCTCTGGTGTTGCCAGGATCTCGGACTAAAGTCCTCCATTTGTCCATGTCTTCCTATGTCTCATTTCCTTCCTTTATTTCCTCCTCCCACTCTTCTAACAGTTTACGGATTCCTTCATCCATCCCCTCACTTAAGCCTCTCTCTCTTCACTCATAAGGTGCTTCCTACCCCTTCGAGGTTCCGACGTGCTTGGCTCCTTGCCTTTGCTTGGTGTCAGGCCTCTCCTTCCACTACCTTGTCCTCTTGCAGGTCGAGCCATGTAGATATTTCCTGAACCCTCATCACAACAACTGTTAAACCAAAACAACACTACAATTTGGTACCTTTAGTGAATTTTTTTTATAAGACTATGTTCCACCCCTCATTCTCTTCTCCCCTTTCTCTCTGAGCTTCACAGCTAGGGTGGTCCATAGACCGAACCTTGCATTGGGGTTGGTTCGAGATACCCACTATCTTTCCCCTTTTCCTTACTCCATAACTTTCGTTCACATTCAAGTGAGCCTTCCCTTGCCTAGGACATTTGCGTAGTCCTCTCCTCCTCCTTACAGATTGTCACGAAGGAATTAGGACCCTTGCCCCCTCTGCCTAGGGAGTAATAGGGCTGCCTCTCACATTCACCCATTTAGTTTTCCAATCAGTTTCTCTGGCCTTGCCATAGTCCGGAGAGGAATTCCGATTGAAGGAGTTCTTGCTTTGCCTGCAACTATAATGTATGCCTCCCATGCAACTTATTGAGTGCTGCCCCCTTCGCCCTTCTTCCATCTCATTGCCCTAACCCATTTTCCTACTAGAGTCAGCCTCACACCAAGCACAGTTTGAGCGTGGTATTTCCAAACAAGGTAGCATGAGCTTATCCCCATGGTACTACCCAACTCGCAAAGGATATAGATGTAGAATGAGGCAATTGTCACTAATTTCCATCCCCATTGCCACTAAGAGTTATCTACCCATGAGGACTTCTTCCTATTTACCCTCCTCTCACCCGAGCAAAACCCGAACCATAACATAATTACAGTGGAGGAACGAGCAAAAAAACATACCCCGGTTCAGTTGTGGGTCGTCTCTGAGCTTTGAGTTGTAGGTTCTGTCTCCCTCCCTATTGCAACACCACCTTCTGCCATAAGCATACACTTTAACAATGCTCGTGTTCTTGTATTACCTTCCTTTATTTATCACCTAACCTTATGTCCCTCCACCTTTCCCACCACTCCTCTATGCATTCATGCCAAGGGTCACTGCAACCATTTCCTTGAGCATGTGGGGGGCAATGGTACTATTTTGAGAGGTACCGATCATTAATAAGACTAAGTTCCCAATTGTCGACCCTTATTCCAATCGAGGTCTTTAGTTACTAAGGGGCTATTATCCATGCTCTCTCTAAGGTCCTCTTCTAGAATTTCCCCAAGGGTTTTGAAATTTTCATCCAAATATTGGACTCACCGCCATTTTTCCAACATATGGTGTTGGTGGTTGCATCCCCAATTCGCAAGAAAATCTGCCACTTTGTTCCCCTCCCTTGTGACAAGTCTCACAAGAATGCAGTCGAACTTAGGAATTATTTCTCCTATTTCTTGGATGATTAAGGTTGTCCTCTAGCTTATAATGCACTAATTTTATTATTATGATCCCATTATATTAAATATCCCCTTAACTACCTCTCTAAACACTACATATTATTCTTCATGACTATTGTTTTCATTAAAAACATAATATGCAATTGTACCTATTCCTTGGTAGAGATCATTCAAATTCCTCATTCTTTGGCCACTTAAAGTGGTTTTGATTAAGTATATGAAAACACCTTGATCAAGATAGCTAATTAACTTTTATTTTAAATGGAAAAATATGTAATTTTTATTTTATTTGGCAAATTAAAACTTAACAAAGTTTACTATATATTTAACATTTTAGTAAATTTGGAGATACAAAGTGAGTATTTATATTTAGTAATTTAAATCAAGGTTAAGTATGTGAAGATGTATAGTTAGTGATACCCAATGTGGGGATTTCCATTTGTCTATTATAAACCAATGTTACCATTTGGTAGATATGGAGTTAAGATGTATCTAAGTTGGTCTAGTTATTAGTTTAAATAGGCTATATTCCACATGAATACCATGGGTTCTCATAAACCCACACTTCAAAAATCTTTGGTAACAAGTTAAGCTTACCTTAACTACCTAACAAAAATTAATAAAAAAATTAATAGAGTTTTTTTTTTTTTTTCTAGGTTAAGACTAAACTAAGTACCCACGGGGAATTGAACCAGTGACCTATCGCAAAGAGTGCCTTACAGCGCAATTCAACGTCAATCCAAAGCCCGTGGGCAATAGAGTTTTTATTTTAACATAGGGTTATTTTTAATTTTATTCCAAATTTACCTTATCTACTAAACAAAAATTGATAAAATAAATTAATAAAGTTGAATTTTTATTTTAAGAGAGGATTTATTTTATTTTATGTTGAGCTAGTCAAAATATTTACATGATAGAGTATTACAACATCTCTTGCATAGAAGGGAGAGTGCCTCTAAACCCAATGGTATAATGTATGTAAGGATGTACCCATATGATAAATTTAATATCCAATAAGAGGATAAATTTAATATAGTCATAATACTCAATTAGGATTTTCTCACATATTCAAATATCATGGGGAGGGGTTGAGGATGGAAACTACTTTGGGCTAATTAACTTCCTAAAAGAGGTCTAAACTCAACCAAACCTCCCACAATCTTATAGATAAACATTACATTAAAGGTAAATCCGAAAAAATAAATAAATTAATCATAACCCAATCTTAACTTAATAAAAAATAAAAAATAATAAAATTATATTATTAAAAATTATTAATAAAATATAAAATCATTAAATTAATTATTTCAATAGCTACAGCTCTCTAAACATTCTCCCTTATTGTCCATAAATTTATTATCCATAAAACAATAATACCCAAATTTATCTATTCCTTATTGATTCTCTCATACCTCCTACCATGGCTTTGACTTAGCAAATGAATGACACACGTCAAGTTAATTAATTCCATTTCGATTTGACAAACTAATAACTAACCCAATTCATTATTTATTTCACATATGGTAAATTGAGAGTTGTGCACTCCATCCTAAAATTTAAATAGAGATCCTATTAAAAAATGTGCACCCATTAATAAATAAATATTGTATTATTATATTATCTATATACTCAAACCCAAAAATATTCAATAAAAAAAGAAGTCTAATATAATCACAATAATGGTCAGCATGGGGTAGTTCAAGTGGTAATGGTAGTGGAAATGCAGTCTCACTTAACCTGAGATCTTGGGTTTGATTCTTGTGCTACCCTCCCCTAAAATAGGGTGAATAACGGACATGTAAAAACTCGAAAATGAGAAGGTACTACTTAAACTTACAAAAAAAAATATAATCACAATATTGAAACAAAAAATATATTTAATATAAATTAAAAAAAAATCATCATACTTTATATAAAATAACTTTTATTAATATAATATTTTTATATAAAAAATATATTTTATTATTATATTATTTTATATAAAAGTACCTTTTATTATATATTATTTCATTAAAATTGTAAAACATTTTTTTAATGTGAGGGATTATTATTTTTTTGGATATATCCTCCATTACCTCTCCAAATATACCATAGTACTAATATAATATTATAATGAGCCATAATCCATGGAACACTTAACACAATGTAATGACCAATAATTCATGGAAAGACTAATTGTAACCCAATATAATGATGTGTAATCCATGGAACGCCTAATTGTAATGACCAATAATCCATAGACCCCTTAAAATAAATCTATCATATTATAAACCATATTATTCTCATAATACATTACGCATAATGTAGCACCCATTGTTGTGACCCATGACCAATGGATCATGGTTTCAAGGGTTATTGACTCCCATTAATATAGGAGGGAAAATAAAAAACCATTCGAAATTTGAGACGTATATGCTTTACAAGGTTGTATGGAAAGATATATATTTCAAGCATCAAACCATTGACTCGCATTGTTCGCTCACTTCGCTTTGCTTGCCGGTCTGCTCAATTCCAAAACATCAATCCCTTAAGTGTGTTGTTGCAATGTCGCCAACGCATGCACCAACCATGAAAGGCTAGAGATATTGCGGGAGATATTGTCTTTTCTGGACGAGTGGGACCTCCTGCTTTACGCGAGAGATCTGGAAGAAGTTCTAGATGATGAACAATAGTGAAGGATCATTTACATGGTTTAGATGGAGGGCTTAGTATTTAGGGTTACTAAATTACAATAATTTTTAGATGATGAACAACAGTGATTTGAATAAAACATAATTTTATAATGAAGGATCATTTAGATGGTATAGACTGAGGGTTTAGTATTTAGGGTTATTAGATTATAACAGATCATAGTATCGTAAGTGTTTTGAATATTTTTTTGGGTGGAACTGTTTAAGAAGTTTTGTATCATTATTGAAATGTTGAGTATTTTTTGTCTTTTTATGTTAAGTAATTCGGATTAAATATTTAATTTTTATGCAATATTGAATTGTTGTGAATTTTTTATTGTATCTAGATGGAAGTGTTATGTTGATTTTTTGTAATGGTTTCTGAATTAAATCTAGATTTAGGTTATTTTTTGTTACTAACTTTTTTAGTGAGATTTATTAAAGTTTGTGAACTGTAATATCTTTATTTGTAAGGGTGATTTTTTAGATGATTTGATTTTTTTCTTTTGAAAAATTTTCTACCACATCTTTTATAAAATGTTATTGAAATTGTTGGTGAGAGACAAATTACAGGTTTTAGGTATATTGAATCTGCATTAATTGATTTATTTTTTAAATGCAATAAGAACCCTATCCTATGTATATCTAGATAGTTTAAAGCTTTATTTATGTGGATTATATTAACTTTCCTATCATATGTATATCTGGATAGTTTAGAGATTTATTTATGCTAATTACATTAATGATTATGAATGTAAAGAGTTTCTCTCTATGGTTGTTTATGAAGTTTTGTATTATTATTGAAGTGTTGAGTATTTTTTTGTAGTTTTTATGTTATGTAATGGAGATTAATATTTAAAATTCTTGGCAATACTAAATTGTTGTGATTTTTTTTTACTGCATCTAGGTTAAATTGATAAGTTGAGTTATTTTTAATGGCATCTAGATTAAATTTCTACTAGTTATTTTTTAGATGGTGTAGCCTGAGTGGCCCTCCCCACTGGGGATCTTGGCTGCTCTGCATTGTTGTCATTTTTTTTACTGCATCTAGGTTAAATTGATAAGTTGAGTTATTTTTAATGGCATCCAGATTAAATTGCTACTAGTTATTTTTTCTTCAGTAACTTTTTTGGTGAGATCATGCACTGTTGGTGTATCCTGAGTGGCCGTCCCCACCCTGGATCTTGGATGCTCTGCATTGTTAAATTGATAAGTTGAGTTATTTTTAATGGCATCTAGATTAAATTGCTACTAGTTATTTTTTCTTCAGTAATTAATTGTTACCATTTTAGGTTATTTTTTCTTCAGTAACTTTTTTGGTGAGATCATGCACCTGGCCTGAGTGGCCCTCCCCACCAGGGATCTTGGCTGCTCTACATCATATGTTGGCCATTCTGGTTAGCTGTTCCAGCAGCCCATCCTCTCAATTTGGCATCTTTTACATATAGATAATGTAAATATATTGTGAATAATTGTGAAAGTATGGGCTCTATATAGCTTCTAATGGGACTAGCCCCCCTTTTTTCTTGAAAAAAAATACATATAGATAATGTAAATATATTGTGAATAATTATGAAAGTATGGGCTGACTAACCCCACTTTTTTCTTGAAATTTTTTTTTTTTTGGTGAATTTATTAAAGTTTTGTAAGGACTGTTTTTTAGATGATTGGAATTTTTTTGAAAAATTCTCACAAATTCTTGATGATGATGATGGTTAAAGTCCATTGAGACCAAAATTGGTCTTACAAAATGTTATAGAAATTGTTGATGAGATACAAATATAGGTTTTAGGTATTTTGAATTTGAATTAATTGATTTATTTTTCAAATGTACATTAAACCCTTTCATGTGTATATCTAGATAATTTAGAGCTTTATCTCTGCTAATTACATTAACTGTTATGGATTTATTTTTTAAATGTGCATTAAACCCTATCATGTGTATATCTAGATAGTTTAGAGCTTTATTTCTGCTAATTACATTAATTCTTATGAATGTAGGAAAGTTTGTAAAGTTTTATATTATTATTGTAGTGTTGATATTTTTGTAGGGTTTCATGTTAAGTAATTGGGATTACTATTTAAAAAAAATTTCAATATTAAATTTGAGCTTCTTTTTACTATATCTAGATTGAATTGTTAAGTTGAGTTTTTCTTATGGCATCTGGATTAAATTGTTTCAAGTTTAGGTTATTTTTCCTTCAGTAACTTTTTTGGTGAAATTTATGATGCTGGAACATGCCATATTTAATTTTATGTAATTATTCAATTGAAGAATCTAATTTTTTTTTAAATTAATAAGTCATTTTAGAATTAATTAGAGATTAGGAAAATTAGGATAGAACTCTAAACTTGAGAGGATAGGTCTCAACTTTCTCTAAATATGTAGGGTGAAGTTTATCTAGAAGCTATTAAAGAGACTTCTCTGGTCTATGGTCTAAATAAATAATCATGAAATTTTGTGGAAAATCATGTTAGAGTTTTGATTTAATTAAAGTTTTAAAGTGTGAGCTTAGTTAATGGAATTGTTTTGTCTATGTTTGGAAGCCTTGCACCATTTTGGTATCAGACTAGTAGGTTATAAGACTGAATTTAATAAATTCAAGAAAACCCATCAGTTATTCATACACTCCCCGTTACTCCGTTATTCACTAATTGAGAAGGTCGTATATACTGTGTATTGTGCAGCAACCTGGAAATTTTTAGAAACCCCATCAGTTATTCATACACTGTGTAGACTATGAAATGAATTATTTCAAACCAATTGAGAAGCCAACAGTACTATGAACAAAAATACATAAAAAAATAAAACAATTAACAAACACAGTTACTCTGTGAGCTAAAAAATGTTGCAAATCTCATATATTAATTCAGCTATTAACTACATTCTTATATAGCAAAAACTATTACTAAAATCTAATCAACTATTACTAAAATCTACTCTGAAACAAATCTACTCACATCACAACTAATTTCCAGCACTACTGCAGCTAACAATTTGGTGCCTTATTTTTGCAGAGAACACTAAATAGAAATTTACATAACTAATTAAGCATTATTCCCAACACTCCCCCTTAATGATTAATGAGGATTTACTATCTTATCTCGTAGTGCTAAAAACTGATCTTTTGCAACTGCTTTGGTGAAGATATCTGCAGTATTTATATGCTTCAATTCAATATCCTTCTTCTGCACCAAATCTCTAATGAAGTGATATTTAAGGTCAAAATGCTTTGTCCTGCTGTGATGAACTCGATTCTTTGCTAACTTGATGGCACTTACATTATCACAATAAATCACTGTAGGCTGAACTTGTTTTTCTCCAATTTCTTCCAAAATTTTTCTGAGCCAAAGAGATTGTGTACGTGCTGAAGTTGCAACATACTCCGCTTCTGTGGATGAGAGGGAAACAATGCTTTGTTTTTTTTGAGCTCCATGTAATCAAATCAGAACCAAAAGAGAAACAATTTCCAGATGTGGACTTACGATCATCAAGACTACCTCCGTAATCTGAATCACTAAATCCAACAAGATTGAACTTTTCAGGAGAGTAGTAATGAATACCAAAATTTAGAGTGCCTTTCACATACCTTAAAATCCTCTTTGCTGCCTTCATATGTATTTGAGATGGATTTGTCATATACCTTGAAACAAGTGAAACTAAATATGTAATATCAGGCCTTGTGTGGGTTAGAAATATCAAGCTCCCCACAATACTTCTGTAAGTTTTCTCATCAACTAAATGAGCACCATCATCTCTACATAACACCTCTCCATGAGCACTTGGAGTAGGTGATGGATGACAATCAAGCATATCAAATTTATTTAGCATATCCTATACATACTTTGTCTGACAAATGAAAATCTCATCCTTACTTTGATAAACCTCCATTCCTAGAAAATATTTCATGATGCCTAGATCTTTCATCTCAAATTCATTCATCATAGCAGCTTTGAATTTATCACTCATCTTAGAACCACTACCCATATACAATAGATCATCAACATACAAACTTATGATTAAAATATCAATACCTTCTTGTTTGTAGTAAAGGGTAGGATCATTCTTACTTCTCTGGAAGCCATTTTCCTGAAAGTATCCATCAATCCTTGCATACCACGGTCTTGGTGCTTGCTTAAGGCCATACAAAGCCTTCTTCAACTTGTAGATATTATTCTCCTTTCCTTCCACTTCAAAACCTTGTGGCTGCTCCACATATACTTCCTCTTCTAAGTACCCATTCAAGAAGGCACTTTTCACATCCATATGATGTATGCTCCACTTTTATGAGCTGCTAATGAAATCAACATTCTAATGGTCTCTTGTCTTGCTACTGGTGCAAATTTCTCTTCATAATCAATTCCATACTTCTGTGTGAATCCTTTAGCAACTAATCTTGCTTTGTGTCTTTCAATACTCCCATCACTGTTAAATTTAGTCTTATAGACCCATTTGGTGCCAATATTTTTCTTGTCATGTGGAAGCTCTATCAACTTCCAAGTGTCATTCTTTTGAATGGATCTCTTCTTGCATGGCTTGCATCCAAACCTCATTAGTACATGCATCTTCAAAACATGATGGTTCAAATTCAGCCTTGGCTAATAAAGAAAAATTGACTATCTCACCTATTGGGCTTTCTTCATGTGATTGATTTGCACTCCTTTCATAAATATCACTCAATCTTCTTACCTTCCTTGTAGAACTTGGAGAAGAAGTTGGACTTGAACTTGTTGTTGAAGAAATTGATGAAGGGCTGTTTGGTGGAGTAAGCCACTAGTTACAGAAACATTAGTTGGCTGCTCATGATCATTATCAACAATTATATCATCATTCAAAATAGATTTTTTCTTCTCAACATGGCCTTTTTGATGACCATAAACTCCCCCTTCATCAAAAATTACATCTCTTGAGACAATAAGCTTGTTAGTTAGAGGATTATACAATTTATAAGCCTTGCTTGTCTCACTATACCCAATAAAAATACATAACTCACTCTTTGCATCTAACTTTTTTCTATTCTGATCAGGTACATGCACATAAGCCAAACAACCAAAAACTTTGAAATGATTAACATTAGGCCTTTTTCCATACCAAGCTTCATAAGGAGTCATATTTTCCAGTGCACTAGGTGGGGCTACGGTTGAGGATGTATACTGCTGTAGCAACTACATCTCCCCAATAAGTGTTGCTAAATCCCTTAGTTTGTAGCATGCATCTTGCCATTTCAACCACAGTACGATTTTTTCTTTCAGCTATGGCATTCTGCTGGGGTGTGTATGCTGTAGTATGCTTCCTCCTGATGCCATTCATATCACAATAACTCTGGAAAGCTTTTGAGCAGAATTCTCCCCCACGGTCAGTCCGCAAACATTTCATCTTGCAGCCTCTCTCATTTTATACAAGGGCTTTGAACTTCTTGAATGTATCAGGGCTTCACTTTTGGCCTTCAAAAAATATACCCAACAATTTCGTGAGTAATCATCAATAAAAGTGATGAAATATGATGACTTACCCAAACTCTTAGTCTGCATAGGACCACATATGTCTGAATGAACAAGCTGAAGTGGGTAATGAGCCCTCCATGCACTTCCCTTTGGAAACCTTTCCCTTGCATGCTTTCATTTAGCACATCCTTCACAAACCTCCTTATGCTCTTCTACCTTGGGCAAGCCAGAAACTAATGGATGTGAGGTTAGAAACTTCAAAATTTGAAAATTTAAATGCCCATACCCCAGATGCCATAACCAACTTGAATCCGCATAAGCCATATTAGCAAGATTGTTGTTATGTTTATCAAACCTCAAGGGAAACATCCTATTTCTTATCATAGGCACAATAGTGATCACCCTATTTCCCTTATTCTTATGATAGATAGTACATGTCTTATTTTCAAAGACTACTTTATAATTTTTCTCACAGAGCTGCCCAACGCTCAACAAATTATGCTTCAATTTTAGAGTATAATAAACGTCATGAATACTCTTTGTACCTTCTTTTGTTTGGACCTCCGTAGCTCCTTTGGCAACAACCTCCAATGATTTATCATCACCAAGCTGGATCTTGGATTTGAAACTTCCATCCTTTGCTGAAAACAACTTCTCATTCCTTGTCATATGGTTAGAGCATTCAGAATCTAGGTACCAAACATCTTCAGTAGTATTTTCACCTTTGGCATAAGATAAAAATAAGTGATCTGGAGGATACTCACCATTTTCTTGAGCATAATTAGCATTTTTACCTTCTTTCAATCTGCATTCTCTTTCAAAGTGACCATACATGTTACAATGGTAACATTTAACATTTCTCTTATCAAATCTACCTCCACCTCTTCCTCTAAAACTACCTCTTCCACTTGAGCCACCTCTTCCTCTACCTCTTGAATAATTTTGGCTTTGCCATTTACCTTGACCTTGATGGCTTTTGGTACTACTGCTACTTGCATCTTCATTCTTTGTAATTTGTAATTTAGAGGAAAAAGCTTTCTCTAGAGCTTCAAAACTTTCCTTCAATCTTTCTTCATGAGACATCAAAGATCCAACCAATTCATCAAACTGTAGTTTTGTCAAATCCTTACTTTCTTCCATGGTTATTGCAACATGATTCAATCTATGTGTTAAAGATCTCAATACTTTTTTAATTAGAACTTCATTACTTACAGCTTCTCCAAGTGTAGCCATTTTACTGACCACATCTTTGACTCTCACACAATAGTCACTGATACTTTCACCTTCTTGCATCTTCGAATTCTCAAACTCTCACCTCAATGTCTGAAGCTTGACCACCTTAACTTGATCACTACCGTGGTAAGCTTCTTGTAGAGTCTCCCAGGAAGCTTTGGCGGTTTTTGCTCCTGATATTCTTGGAAATAAGCTCTTATCACGAGCTATCTGAATGTGAAACAAAGCCTGAGCATTATTCTTCCTTTCTTCCTTTCTTGTTGTTCTTTCATTAGCTGTAAGAGCATTCCAATCAGTTGGCTCCTCATATCCTGATTCAACAATCTCCCACAAATATTTTCCAATAAAAAAGGTTAGCATCTTAATGCACCAATAATCATAATTGTTGCCATCAAATTCTGGAACTAGCATCTGGTTAAAATTCGACATGATTAACTTTGGCGAAATTCCAACAATACAACTTTAACCCAAAATTATTTTACCTGCTCTGATACCACTTGTAGAATATGAAATGAATTATTTCAAACCAATTGAGAAGCCAATAGTACTATGAAGAAAAATACATAAAAAAAAATAAAACAATTAAGAAACACAGTTACTGTGTGAGCTAAAAAATGTTGCAAATCTCATATATTAATTCAGCTATTAACTACATTCTTATATAGCAAAAACTATTAGTAAAATCTACTCAACTATTACTAAAATCTACTCTGAAACAAATCTACTGACATCACAGCTAATTTCCAGCACTACTACAGCTAACAATGTGGTGCCTTATTTTTGCAGAGAACACTAAATAGAAATTTACATAACTAATTAAGCATTATTCCCAACACACTGCCCGTTATTCCATTATTTATTGGAGGAGCCTATATTATTTTTCAGCTAATTCAGAAGGTTGTCTATACTGTGTACTGTACAGCAACCTGGAAATTTTTAGAGACTGCTGAGGAGAAGTTGAATCTGCATTTGAGAAGTCTAACGCTGCAAACATTGGAGACCTGGGCGGAGCAGGTGCAGCTTGGAAGTCGAATATTAGATAGTTATTGAGGAGTTCGTTGAAGAATGGTGGAAAAATCATTGAAAGAGAGAATTTCAGGAGATAAAATGTTCTTGTTCTATTCATGGAAATCAACAAAAGGATGGAAACAAATTCCAAAAAGAACATCACTATTCCTATGAGGACATTGTGTCGATGGTGTTTCTAAATGGGGAGATAAATTACTTGTAAGTGAACTAATTTTCAGGATTAAATGCTCATAAAACTTACGTCCATGACCTAGAAAATTTTGTAAGTGGACAAGAGAATAAGTACATTGTTTTTATTTATGGTCGTATTCTATATTTAAAATTCTAATTCTATATTATGTAGATTATAATTTTATTTTTTTTTTATTTCGAAGGAGGAAGGAAAGTATTTGCACCATTATAATATTTTATTGTAAGGTTTTATTTTAAGGATGTAGTGAGAAAATAATTTGTAAATATTACTATATTTTATTTCAATTAAGATGGGGTAGAGCTAGGGACCTGTGCTAGAGGAGAAGAGCAATTGGAATTGGTGGAGGAAGACCAAATGTAGAAGAGGTCTTACTCTATGAAGTAAGACATATTAGAAGTCTACGAAAGCTCAGAAGAAGAAGCTAAAGAAGAAACTCAAGAAGAGAAGATAATCAATATGATGGGTCAAATAAGTGTCAGGCCAAGATTAGACTTGCATATGTATGAAGGCATTTTAAATCCCTAAAAATTGATAGATTGACAAATATTTTGATTATGAAGGTGTAGCCTAAGAGGAGAAGAAGGTTAAGTTTGATGTGACCACATTAAAGGACATGCTTAGTTATGGTGGTACACTGTGCAAGGTGAAAGGAAAAATGGAAACAAAGCAAAGATATCTACTTGGGATCTCATGGTGGCTAAACTCAAAGGTAAATTTCTTCTACAAGATTGACTATCAATAAATCTCTTTAGGGAGATGCAAAATCTTAAGTAGAAATTTTATGAATGTAAAAGAATATACAAAGGAGTTTTATAGATTGAGTATATGTCTGTAAAAGAATATAGAGAGGAGTTTTATAGATTGAGTATAAGATCTGGTCATCTAGAAACTCATGAACAAAAATTACCTAGATACATTAATAGGTTGAAATTAGAAACTTATGAATTGAATATTTTGTCTCTAAAAACTGTTGAAGAAACTTACCAAATAGGTCTCAATGTTGAAGAAGAATTGGCAAGAAACTAGATTTAAAGAAAAAGAGACTAAGCAGAGGATCATCAAGTGGAGCACAATCAAGCAAAGTAAGTTTTAGTGGAGCATTTCAAAGAGAAGAACCCAATAGTTCACAACACTTAGAATCGTCAAGAGGATGAAAATAACTTTATTAAAATCTATTGAAGAAGTAAAGGAACCCACAGAAAGAAAAACATTATTCAAAATTATTTGTAAATCATGAGGAAAGTGTTGTAAAGTCATTATTGATAGTGGGGTGTAAAGTCATTATTGATAGTGGGAGTAACGATAATCTAATCCACATGAATGGTAGAAAAATTGAATTTAAATAAAAATAAACATCCTACTCCCTACAAAGTTGAATTTAAATAAAACTAAACACCCTACTCCCTACAAAGTTTCATGGCTGCTAAAAGAACATCACATACTAGTTAATGAACAATGTGAAGTGGAGTTTCAAATAGGAAGTTATACGGATAATGTTCTTTGTGATGTTATGCCTATGGATGTATGTCATATCTTGCTTGGAAGCAAGACAATGGCAATATGACAAGAAAGCAATATAAGAGAAATGCCTACACTTTTGGAACCATGGTGAAAAGCATGTATTTTTGCCTTTAAAAAATGAAAAAGCACCAAAGAACACCAAAGCTAATGTTACTTAAGGAAATAATTTCTTCAAGAAATCAAACATGATGGTGGGGGTAATGTTACATAGATGTTACTAATTGTAATACTATTGATTGGCTATATCAATAACCTTATTAATTTTGAATTTAAATCCACCTACCTACACTCCTCCCTAGGTTGTCTCTCTTGCATCCCTTCTTGGGCTCAGGGCTTGTCACTCCAAATCAAAGTCACTTGTATTTTCTTCCT